>JAPVLO010000556.1:600000-788756 GCA_027257055.1 Cephalopachus bancanus
AAGAATTTTATAACTGGAGGAATATCTTTTTTTTTTTTTTTTTTAATTTGTAGTCTCACTCTATCTCCCAGGCTGGAGTGCAGTGGCATGCTCACAGTTACCGCAGCCTTGGCCTGCTAGACTCAGGCAATCCTTCTGTCCCAGCCTTTCAAGTAGATGGAACTACAGGTGCGCACCACCACACCCAGTTAATTTCTTGATTTATTGTAGAGACGAGGTCTTGACAAGTTGCCCGGGTTGATCTCAAACTCCTAGGCTGAGGCAATCCTCTTGCCTCCACCTCCCAAAGTACTTGGATTATAGGCGTTAGCCACCAGGCCCAGCGAAATATCTTTCAAAAACAAAGATGAAATAAAGACTTTGAAGACCAAAAATATAAAAAAGGCTAAATTAATAAATTTGTTGATATTGTTGGGAGTCAAGTTTTTTAATGTGGAAGAAGGAACATAGCAATTGAGAGTCGTAGATATAAGAAGACCATAAAGATGGATTCGATTTGGAGTAGAATTGGCAGCATTGGTATAAACCCATGATTTGGGGTTTGCATGTATATACTTATATAGGTACATACACCTATTGCTTTAATATAGGTATGGAGTCATTCATTCCCATTTTTATAATGTCTTACAGATCTCACTGGACACAGTTGCTCACACCTATAATCCCAGCACTCACACCTATAATCCCAGCACTTTCAGAGGCCGAGGCGAGTGGATTGCCTGAGCCTGCGAGTTCGAGGCCAGCCTGGACAACATGGTGAGAACGCATGCATTTATAGTCATGCATCACTTAGCAATGGGGATATGTGCTGAGAAATACATATAATCAGGCAATTTTACCAGTGCAGTGGCTCACATCTGTAATCCCAGCACTCTGGAAGTCAGAGGCAAGAGGATTGCCTGAGCACAGGGGTTTGAGACCAGTCTGGGCAATTTGATGAGGCCTCATCTCTACAATGAATCAAAAAATTAGCCGGGTGTAGTGGTGCGTGCCTGTGGCTCCAGCTACTTGGAAGGCTGAGGTGGAAGGATGACCTGCACCCAGCATATCAAGGCTGTGGTGGCCATGAGCATGCCATTGCACTCCAGCTTGGGCAACAAAGTGAGACTCCAACCAAAACACACACACACACACACACACACACACACACACACACACACACACACACCCATGAGCATGCCATTGCACTCCAGCTTGGGCAACAAAGTGAGACTCCAACCAAAACACACACACACACACACACACACACACACAAATCAGGCAATTTCTTTATTGAGGGGACATCATACATTGTACTTATACAAACCTAGATGGTACGGCCTACTAAACACCTAGGCTACATGGTATGGCCTATTGCTTTACTGTAGGTATGGAGCCATTCATTCCTGTTTTTATAATGTCTTACTCTTCTTATTTATTTTGGTGTTTAAAGTTTCTCAGATTTGACCAGAGGGGCTCTTTTAAACTGACTCTTGAATCAATGGCTACAAATTGTACAGCATGTTATTGTACTGAATACTGTAGGCAATTATAATACAATGGTATTTGTGTATACAGACATAGCTAAACACAGAAGAGATACAGTAAGAATGTGGTAGTATAATCTTACAGGATTTACCTTCATATATGTGGTCTGTCACTGACTAAAACATCATTATGTGGTGCATGACTAAACACACAAATAATGATTTCTTATATACAGATAGTGTCTAATACCATTCCCCACTAAAAGGAACTATGGTTCATTAGAGAAATGAATCTAGGGCTGGAGCATAAGTATATTGTGAGCCTAGAAAATCTTTTAATACCAAAATATAAGAAGTGCTAAAAAAATGTGACAAAGGATTATCATACTGATACAGGAGCCAGCTTAAAAAGATTCCCTCTGTTCAAATTCAAGAAACTTTAAGCACCAAAACAAATAAGAAGAGTAAGAAATCATAAACCATTAAAAAAAACAGTAATGAATGAATCCATGTCTATAATAATTATGTACACTTATACATACACAGCAAAGAATGAAAATTTTTTTTTTTAGTTACAGTGTCACTGTCACCCAGACTGGAGTGCAGCGGCATGCTCATACCCCTCGCAGCCTCAACCTGCTGGTCTCAGGCGATTCTGTCATCTCAGCCTTCCAAGTAGCTGGAACTACAGGCAGGTGCTACCACACCCAGCTAATTTTTTGACCAAGTTGCCCACGCTGGTCTTGAACCCGTGGGCTCAGGCAATCTTCTCACCACCTCCCAAAGTGCTGGGATTACAGGATGATAATAATTTTGATCACTCAGTGAAACCTTTGCCTTTTATCTCCAATGTCTGCTTCCTTTTTTTTTTCTCCCTTACAGTTAATATGCAGTCTTTGGGGACATACGTTGTGACCATGCAAATACTACTCTTCGCCAAAATCTCTTTCTTGATGCTGTATCCACTGATGAATCTTGCCTAATCCACTCTTTATTGTGATCATTGCAAAACGATGGTTTCTTAAAGCTTTGGCACTTCCTCCACACTTCTCAGCAGAAAGCTGGCATTATGCTTTAAAAACAGATCTCACTGGGAGCGCAGTGGCTCACTCCTACAATCCCAGCACTTTCAGAAGCCGAGGTGAGCGGACTGCCTGAGCCTGCGAGTTCGAGGCCAGCTTGGGCAACATGGTGAGACCTCGTCTCTGCAATCAATCAAAAATTAGCCGGGCATGGTAGCGCATGCCTGTAGTTCTGGCTACACGGAAGGCTGAAGTGGAAGGATCGCTGGAGCCCAGCAGGTCGACGGTGGGGTGGCCGTGAACGTGCCACTGCACTCCAACCTGGGTGATGGAGTGAGACTCCAACGCAAAAAAAAAAAAATGACTATCATCTATGTGAGACAGATATGCTAAAAATGAGAAAGCATCACCTATACAAAATTTACCCAAGAGCACATAACACCAATTAATCACAAGAAAAGATCAAAGACAAAATAAGGAACATTTTATTAGGGGAAAAAAGCGGGAAGAACTGTATTTACGCAAGATGACAAAGTGAAAAAAGGTAAAGGCAGGCTATGGAATTATTCCAGACTAAAAGACACTAAAGAGATATGACAACTAAATGCAATACTTAACCTTAAAATGAATCGAGTACAGCAGGCGGAAAGAAAATGAAATAAAGAATATTATGAGATTCAAGAAAAAGGATATTATGAGATCAACTAAGAAAACTGAACTATGAACAACATATTAGATAAAAGTATTATAACGGGGTAAATTTATGAAGTTGAATACTACACTGTGATCATGTAAGAGATATTTCTATACTTTAAAATCCATGCTTAAGGTCAGGCACCATGGCCCACTTACGGAGGCTGAGGTGAGAAGACTGCCTGAGCTCACGGGTTTGAGACCAGCCCAAGCAACTTGGCGAGACCTCATCTCAAAAAAATTATTTAGGCATGGTGGCACATGCCATTAGTTCCAGCCACTCGAAAGACTGAGGCGGAAGGATCACCTGAGCCCAGGAGGTCAAGGCTGCGGTGTCTGTGAGCGTGCCAAAGCACTCCCACCTAGGCAAGAATGAGACTCTGACTCAAACAAACAAACAAAAAATGCACACTTACGTATTTAGGGGGACAGAGCCATGATATATATAATGTGTTCCCAAAAGGTTGCCCTAGGAAGAATATCAGAAACAGCAAAAGTCTGGGTAAATATAATAAACTATTACTTTCTCTCAAGTTATTTAAATTATTTGTCATTTTTTTGTTTGTTTGTTTTGTTTTGTTTTTTGAGTTGGAGTCTCACTCTGTCGCCCAGACTGGAAGGCAGTGGCCGCTCCCGGCCACCGCAGCCTCGACTTGCTGGGCTCCGGCGATCCTTCCGCCTCAGCCTTCCAAGTAGCTGGAACTATAGGCGCGCGCTACCACACCCGGCTAATTTTTTGATTTATTGTAGAGATGAGGTCTTGCCAAGTTGCCCAGGTGGGTCTTGAACCCCCAGGCTCAGGCAATCCACTCACCTCAGCCTCCCAAGGCACGGAATTACAGGCTGAGCCACCGAGCCCAGCTTGTCATTGTTAAAAGCAAAAAAGTATAATGTTATCCAGTGGAATTTTGAATGCATACATATAATTCATATGAAAACTACAAAATAAAGCAGGGAGAGAAAGTGATCTATATCTATATACTTATAAGGCTATAAGACTATATTTGCAGTAGTTAAAAACTAAGTATTAAATCCAAGTGGAATGTCAAAAGCTAGGTGGTATATGTTGCAATCCCTATTGCAGCAAATAAAAACTTACACAAGTAGATATAACCAAAAAGTGAAAAAATTAGAATAGTAAAATATGTTTAAAGGAGAAGATTTTGAGAAGACAATGGAACAGAAGAATGGAATAGGAGGCGTCAGAATTCCATCTCTTCACCTAAACAAAATTCCACTGGCAGAGTCTGTCTCTGATGTAAACATTTTGGATCACTAGAGTCTACTAAATGCTTGCAACATCCAAGGGAAGGGTTGGACAATAAACCGTAGTTAATTTCAGCTTGCATCACAGTAGTAGCTACCTATTCCTCCACCTCCAACCCCCTAGCAGGCAGTTATATGTGTGTTCTCAGAGCAGCTTGCACCCAGCTTGTGGAAGCCAGGGTGAACAAAAAAGAATGACGCTGTCCTCCAAATATAAGGAATCTGTGTGAATTGCTGATTGCTACTTCTGATTATAGAAGTGCAGACAAAACGTCAAGCAGCCATTGTGGTTACACCTCCCCACACTGTTGCAAGCCCTGCCTCCTCCAGCTAAAGCTACGTACAGGGGATTTAAGGGAACAGAGGTCCTTTTTTCCTAAGTTTGTTTTCCTCTTTTTTTCCTTTTGAGGAGCCAAACACTGACAAACATTTCTCTTTTGAGAAGCTAGAACACTGACAAAAACCACATATAAGGGGAAATTCAGAAAGTGACCATACATACCCATGGAAAAGTTCAGGCTCACAAACAGAGCAGACCTTAAGTTTATACCTCACACCGGGCACAGGTGGCTCACTCCTGTAATTCCGGCACTTTGGGAGGCCAAGGCAAGAGGACTGCCCGAGCCCAGGGGGTTTGAGATCAACCTGGGCAACTTGGCAAGACCACATTTCTACAATAACTAAAAAAATTAGCTGGGTGTGGGGGTGCATGACTGTAGTTACAGCTACTTGTAAGGCTGAAGTGGAAGGATTGCCAAACCAGCAGATCGAGGCTGTGGTGGCCATGAGCGTGCCACTGCACTCCAGTCTGGGCAAGAGAGTAAGACTCTGATTCAAAAAAAAAAAAAAGTTTATACCTCAGGTCGACCTGTGGCACAGAAACAGCCTACAGTAATATAAATAAATAAATAACAAAAACAATAACAAGAAATAGCAAATTATAGGAGGGAAAATCTGATTTTCAGAGTTATATTATTAGAGTCAAATGAGCACTTTTTAGCAATTACTACAACAGAAACCAGCAAGACATACAAAGAAATAGAAAAGTATGACCTAGTCAGATGAAAAAAATAAATCGACACCATCCCTACAAAAAACATGATGGCAGATCTATTACACAAAGACTTTACAACATCTGTCTTTAAAATACTCAAAGTACTAAAGAAAGATGTGAAGAAAGTCAAGAAAATAATGAACAAAACATAAATACCAATAAGGAGAAACCTAAAATGAAGCCAGAAGGAAGTCCTGGAGTTCAAAAGTATAATAACTGAAATGAAAAATTCACTAAGAGTACTTAAAAGCATATTTGAAGAAGCAGAAGAAAGAATCAGCAAACCTGGAGATAAGACAATGGAAATTATCAAATATGGCGAACAGAAGGAAAAAAAATTGAAGTAAAAAAAAAAAAATTATAAGGCAGCTACGGGATACCATAAAGAGGATCAACTTATGCATTGTGGGAGTTTCAAAAAAGAAGAGAAAGAGGAAGAAGCAGAGAGAATATCTGAAAGAATCACTGAAAATGCCCCAAATTTGATGAAAGATATTATTACAAACATTCAAGAAGCTCAAAGAACTCCCAAGTTAGGTGAACTCAAAAAAGATCCACAGAGAAACATTATAATCAAACTGTCAAAAGACAAAAAGAGAATCTTGAAAGCAAGAGAAAAGTGACTGATCACATACAAGAGATCTGCAATAAGGTATTAATAATGTTTTCCTCAGAAGTTTTGGAGGCCAGAAGACAGTGAGCTGATATATTCAAAGTGCTGAAAGAAAAAAAAAAAACTGTCAGCCAGGTGTGGTGGCTCATGCCTGTAATCTCAGCACTTTGGGAGGTGGAGGTAAGAGTACTGCTGGGAGCCGGGCTCGGTGGCTCAGCCTGTAATCCTGCGCCTTTGGGAGGCTGAGGTGAGTGGATTGCCTGAGCCCGCGGGTTCGAGACCCGCCCGGGCAGCGAGACCTCATCTCTACAATAAATCAAAAAACCAGCCGGGCGTGGTAGCGCATGCCTGTAATTCCGGCTACTCGGAAGGCTGAGGCGGAAGGATCGCCGGAGCCCAGCAGGTCGAGGCTGCGGTGGCCGGGAGCGGCCACTGCACTCCAGTCTGGGCGACAGAGTGAGACTCCAACTCGAAAAAAAAAAAAAAGAGTACTGCTGGAGCCCAGGAGTTCAAGACCAGCCTAGGCAACTTGGCAAGATCTCACCTCCGCCAGGCTCGGTGGTTCGCCTATAATCTCAGCGCTTTGGGAGGCCGAGGCAAGTGGATTACCTGAGCCCATGAGTTCGAAACCAGCCCGGGCAACTTGGCAAGACCTTGCTCTAAAATAATAAATCAAAAATTAACTGGGAGTGGAAGTGCACGCCTGTGGTTCCAGCTACTTGGATGGCTGAGACAGAAGGATCACTGGAGCCCAGCAGGTCGACACTGGGGTGCCTGTGAGCGTACCATTGCACGCCAGCCTGGGCCACAGGGTGAGACTTCAACTCAAAAAAAAAAAGATCTCATCTCTATGATAAACTAAAAAATTAGCCAGGCATGGTAGCGCACACCTGTAGTCTCAGCTACTTGGAAGGCTAAGGTGGAAAGATCACCTGAGTTCAGAAGGTTAAAACTGTGGTAGCCCAAAGTGTGCTACTATACTCCAGCCTGGGAGACAGAGTAATGCTTCAATTCAAAAAAAGGGGACAAAAACTGTCAACCAAGAATTCTATAACCTGCAAAACTGCCCTTCAAAATTAAGGGAGAAATTAAAACATTCTCGGTTAAAACCCATGCTTTGGGAGGCCGAGGTGAGTGAACTGTCTGACCCCGCGGCTTCGAGACCCATCTGGGCAACTTGGCAAGACCTCATCTCTCCAATAAATCAAAAAAATTAGCTGGGCGTGGTAGCGCTTGCTTGTAGTTCCAGCTACTTGGAAGGCTGAGATAGAAGGATCGCCGGAGCCCAGCAGGTCAAGGCTGCGGTGGCCGGGAGCGTGCCACTGCACTCCAGTCTGGGCAATAGAGTGAGACTCCAACTCAAAAAAAAAAGAAAAAGCTGAGGGGGTTTATTATCATTAGAGCTGCCCTGCAAGAAATGTTCAAGGGAGTCCATAGAGTGAAATGAAAAGACACTAGACAGTAACTTGAAGCCACAGGAAGAAACAAACTCAATATGGGTAAATACACAGGCAATTATAAAAGCTGGTATTTTGAAACAATGGTTTGTAACTTCACCTTTTGTTTTCTATATTATTTTAGAGACTAATGCATTTTTAAAAAAAATTATTAGTCCAAATCCTAGTATTATTATAATTTTTAATGCAACTCCACATATTGCTTTCTACAAAATTTAAGATGCTAATGCATGTCAAGGAATTATTTGTTTACTATTTGGGGTATAAAACACATTAAGTATGTAATTTTGTGTCATCAATAACTGAAAGGATTGGGGTCAGAGCTGTAAAGGAACACAGTTCTTATAATTTATTGAAGTTAAGCTGGCATAAAATCGAATGAAAATGTTATAATTTTAGAATGTGAAATATAATCCCCATGATAAACAAAAAGAAAAAAAGCTATAGAATATACACAAAAAGAAATGAGAAAAGAATTTGAACATTTCATTACAAAAAAAATCAACTAAACACAAAATACAGTAATTAAGAGACAAAAAGCTATAGAGCATAGAAAACAAATAGCAAAATGACAGAAGATAGTTTGTACTTATCAGTAATTACATTAAATTTAAGTGGATAAAACTCTCTACTCAAAAGGTAGAGATTGGACAAAAAAATACAATTCAACTATATGCTGTCTACAAGACTCTTACTTTAGATTCAAAGACACAAATACATTAAAGTGAAAGAACAGAAAAAGATATTCCATGCAAAAAATAACCAAAAGACAGTAAGGGTAGCTACATTAATATCAGACAAAATAAACTTTATTTATTTACTTATTTAGAAAGCAGGATTTATTAAGACAGAAAAGCTCCCACAGCAAGAGGGGACCTGAGGAGGTTGCCTATTTTTTATTTTTTTGAGTTGGCATCTCACTCTGTTACCCAAGCTGGAGTGCAGTGGCACACTCACAGCCACCCCAGCGTCAACCTGTTGGGCTCACAAAATCCTTCCACCTCAGCCTTCCAAGTAACTGGAACCACATGCCCAGTTAATTTTTTTTATTTATGGTAGAGATGAGGTCTCACCATATTGCCCATTCTGGTCTCGAACCTACGGGCTCAGGCAATCCTCTCACCTCAGCCTCCCAAAGTTCTGGGATTACAGGCTTGAGTCACTGCACCTGACAACTCTGGATAATTTCTATTAAACTATCTGCAAGTTCAGATTCTTTCCTCTGCTGAAGTACAGTCTGACATTTAGTCCACTAAAGGAATTCTTCATCTCTCTTGTAATGTTTTTTATTTCTAATATTTCCATATTCTACTGTATGGATGTATCAGAGTTTCTTTATCCATTTACCAGTGAAGGGCATTTGGTTTCTTTTCAGTTTTTGGTGGCTGTAACATTATAGTTTCTTATATTTATAGCATATTATAGTGTATAATATAGTCTATTATTCCTGTATATATATGTGTGTATGTATCTATTGACATGCACATACCATCATATGCTATAAACATGTATGTACATACACATATGCACATATATATGGTGCTATAAAAACTCACTAGAAGTTTTTGTGTGAATGTAAGTTTTCTCTTCTCTGTGGTAAAAAACCAGAAGTGGAATTGCTGAGTCATATAAAGGGTATTTTTAAATGTATAATTAACTGCCAAACTGTTTGTCAGAACGACCATACTATTTTGCATTTCCACCAGTAAAGTATGGGAGTAAATGATCATATTTCAGTGAATTAACTTCTAATAGTCACCTAATTTAATTCCTTTAATATTTCCAGGAATTTAACTTTCAATTTCTATCCTAAATTTTTCTTTATGCTTTGGTTTATGTTTAAGAAGATGTTTGGAGTTATTTGTGTTTTCTGACTTCAGTTGAAGCTGAAATATGTTACTGCCAACACTTTGTGAAAGAAATCTATGACATCTGTTTTACATTTAGTGAAGTTTGGACTTTGCTTAGGAAAAAGAGATAAATTATAATCACTTTTACAGCTGAAAGAGCCAACACCTACACCCACACACAAAATTTCTTTCTGTAATGGAAAACTTTGTGCTGTAAATACAGTACCCTTTATGAAGATGCGAAGTGAGGAATGAAAGAATTATGAATCCTTCTAAAGTGTCTCCTTTCTCCGTGTGTGTGCATGCATGTGTGTGTATGCATTTACATTTTGGTCACTGTAGCTTTTAAGATTACTTTTGTAGCTTACTCCCTTATTGCTTGATTTTTTTGCTTATTTTATGGAGAATGAAATACCATGTCACTTTGGCCTGCAATCTCTAATGAAGCAACTGCTGCTCTTTATAGACCTATAGTGTTTGGAGAGTAACTTGTTTTTCCAGACATTAACAAAAATATTTTTAATAGTTATCAGATTAAGTTGTAGCATTTAATCGCCAGTGTTCCCCGTAAAATACATGCTTATGCAGTTGTGTATTAATTCAACTATGCTTATCTTTTGTTTCTTGTGTATTCACTTTGTTTTTTATTCCTCTGGTCCTGTTTCTTGCCTTCTTTTGGATTGTTTTAAGTTTTTTTCCTTTTTTTTTTTTTGAGTCGGAGTTTCACTGTGTGCATAGGCTAGAGAGCAGTGGCACGCTCACGGCCACCACAGCCTCGACCAGCTGGCTCAAGCAATCCTTCTGCCTCAGCCTTGCAAGTAGCTGGAACTACAGGCATTTTGCATCACCAAGCCCGGCTAATTTTTTTGATTTATTGTAGCGATGAGGTCTCACCAAGCTGCCCTGGCTGGTCTCAAACCCGTGGGCTCAGGCAATCCTCTCACCTCAGTCTCTCAAAGTGCTGAGATTATAGGCATGAGCCACCGCAACCGGCCCCTATTTCTGATTATGGCAAAATATTCATAAAATTTACCATCTTAATTATTTTAAAGTACATAGATCACTGGTATTAAATATATTCATAATATTGTACAGCCATCACCATAACGCTCTCATTTGTAAAATGTAACTCTATACCCATTAAACAATAATTTCCCCCTTTTCTCTCCCCCATTTCCTGGTAACCACCATTTTACTTTTTGTCTGTATGATTTTGATTACTTTAAGTACCTCGTATGAGTAAAATCATACAATATTTGCCTTTCTTGACTGGTTTAGTTCACTGAGCATGAGGTTGTCAGGGTTCATCCATACAGCACACGTTGAATTGTCCTTTCTGTAAACACCACAGAAATTATCAACTACGTAAGACAGTTCTGTGGCTCTGTCCCACTGAGAGAAGACAGGGCCTTTTCTCTCATGCTTGTTACTGAAATGTGAATAAACACTTTTACTTTGCTCCTATTTCAGGTATAATGACCAAGGTTAAAACAAGCATTTTCCTAATCGACACAGCTGTAGCCCCCTCAGCGGGTAGGGCACAACTCGGGAAAAGATGCCACTGGGCTCCTTCCTACTCCCCAAGTCAGCAGCGGATCCTTCTCGTTGCCTCCTTTCGGCCAAAAGTTTCAAGTCTCTGGTTCATAGATGACCAGGTCCACAAGTACTTTCCCTTGAGTTCCACCTGGCACTTAGTCCACACTGGGGACTGCAGGCCCTGCTCCTGGGAGTCAACGGCAGTCCCATGAACTGGGCATCCTCATATTCCCCTTCTTTCATCCTTGAGCTTTGGTGCATTTCACAAAGGCTCTGTTCACAGCTCTGGTGGCCAAACTGTCACAGTGGCAAACTGCAATTCCCCTAGAAGTGCCAGGGATACCGCAGCACCTCCTACACCTGCGTAGTAGTAGGTGAGGTGGTTCTGCAGCCAGAGCCATTCTATGAGGACGACCATGGTGCCCCCAGCCAGTTTCTCTTCCTTTCAAGGCTGAATAATATTCCACTGCTGGTAGTGCCACATTTTGCTTGTCCTTGCATCTGTTCATGGACTCCTGGGTTGTTTTCATATCCTAGCTATTGTATGTAATGTGCTGTGAACATGAATGCACCAGTATCTCTTCAAGATTCTGCTTTTCAAGTTTTCTGAGTACATATTCAAACGTGGAGTTGCTAGATATGGTAAACTTTTATTTATTTTTTTTTAGTAACTGGCACACTCTTTTCCACAGTGGTTATTTATTATTGTTCGGTAGAGTGTTCTATCTATGTTGGTTAGATCTAGTTTGCTTAGTGGTAAGTTCTCTATTTTATTACTTCTATCGATTATTGAGTAGAATATTAGAGTCTCCAACTGTTATCTTAGAATTATCTCTCTCTCTCTCCAATTTGGTCAATTTTTGCTTCATGTATTTTGATTTTCTGTTATCAAGTGTGTAAATGCTCATATGTGTAATATCTTTTTGTTGAAAGGAGGCTTCTATTAATATAGGCATATTGGACATGTTGTGAGTTTGGTTCCAGACTGCTATGATATAGCAAATACTACAACAAAGTAAGGCACATGAAATTTTTTGTTTTTTCAATGCACAAAAAAGTTTTGCTTATATTATACTCTAGTCTATTAAATGTACAGTAGAGCCGGACTCGGTGGCTCAGCCTGTAATCCTGTGCCTTTGGGAGGCTGAGGTGAGTGAATTGAGCCCGTGGGTTCAAGACCCGCCTGGGCAGCGAGACCTCATCTCTACAATAAATCAAAAAATCAGCCGGGCATGGTAGTGCATGCCTGTAATTCCGGCTACTTGGAAGGCTGAGGTGGAAGGATCGCCGAAGCCCAGCAGGTCGAGGCTGCGGTGGCCAGGAGCGGCCACTGCACTCCAGTCTGGGCGACAGAGTGAGACTCCAACTCAAAAAAAAAAAAAAAAAATGTACAGTAGCATTATGCCTAAAAAAATGTTCTTTTTAAATAGGGGAGTAGGTTCATGGTATCCCAAAACAATTACCATAGTAACAGCAAAGATCACTGATCACCATAACAGATATAATAATAATAATAAAGTTTGAAATATTATGAGTAAACCAGGCTCAGTGGCTCAGCCTGTAATCCCGCGCCTTTGGGAGGCTGAGGTGAGTGGATTGCCTGAGCCCGCGGGTTCGCGACCCACCTGGACAATTTGGCGAGACCTCATCTCTACAATAAATCAAAAAATCAGCCAGGCGTGGTAGCACATGCCTGTAATTCCAGCTACTTGGGAGGCTGAGACGGAAGGATCGCCGGAGCCCAGCAGGTCGAGGCTGCGGTGGCTGGGAGCGGCCACTGCACTCCAGTCTGGGCAACAGAGTGAGACTCCAACTCAAAAAAAAAAAAAAGAGAAATACTGTATTACCAGAATGTGACAGAGAGACATAAAGTGAGCACACGCTGTTAAAAAAAAAATGGTGCCAACAGACTTATTCAACATGGGGTTGCCACAAACCAACAATTTGTAGAATACACATTATCTGCAAAGCACAATAAAACAAAGTGCAAATAAGGCAAGATATACCTATATATAATGTTCCTCTTTGTCTCTTAACTTTTTTCCTTATTTTGGGCAGCTGTGAGCATGCCACTGTACTCCACTCTTGGTGACGGAGTGAGACTCCAATGCAAAAAAAAAGAAAGAAAAGAAAAAGAAATTGTCCAAACTGGCCAGGCACAGTGGCTCACACCTGTAATCCCTCCATTTTGGGAGGTGAGAGAATTACCTGAGTCCAGAGGTTCGAGACCAGCCTGGGAAACTTGGCGAGATCTTGTCTCTACAACAAATCAAAAAATTAGCCGGGCGTGGTGGTGCACCTGCTGTTGCAGCTATTCGGAAGGCTGAGGCGGAAGGATCACTTGAGCCCAACAGGTAGCAGTTGCAGTGACGTGAGTGTGCCACTGCACCCCAGCCTGGGCCACAGAGTGAGACCATACACACACACATACCAAAAAAAAAAAAAAAAAAGCTGAGATCAAAGATTTATTCAGTAACCACAACATGCCATTACTATGGGGGGACAGATATCCCACTATTCTTGCTTTTATAGTTTCCAAATAGCAGACGCTACTTCCAAAGCATGGTCTAATCCTTCTACAGGATCCTTCCCTTCTATTCGGGCAGCACATTTTAGAAATTCTCAAGGGTGAATCCTAGGCCCTCTACTACTTTCACGCTATATTCCCTCCGCGGGGAATCTGCTACCTGTTCGAGGCTTTAATTTCTACCCCCAGAAGATAATTCCAGTCTTCTGTACCCTACATACACCTCTTCTTTCAGTGTCTCAGAGACACTGAAGTTTCACACACCCAAAATAAAGCCATAATCTCACCTGACACGGTCCTCTTCTTACCTTCCCTTCTCAGTAGACAGATCAACCACCATCAAGGAGGAATCCCCTATGAATGCCCCCATCTCCTTTTATTCAGCGAGCCACAGAGTCACTCAATTTTGCATC
Source organism: Cephalopachus bancanus (assembly GCA_027257055.1). NCBI lineage: Eukaryota > Metazoa > Chordata > Mammalia > Primates > Tarsiidae > Cephalopachus > Cephalopachus bancanus. Next base: position 613,898 of record JAPVLO010000556.1, read on the forward strand.
CTAAGCATTCCCAAGATCCATCCAGCTAACGGCCGTTATTCTAGTCCAAACTGCAAACTTTTCTTGCCTGAATTGTTTTAATTAGCTAATCACTGACTCACCTATATTCACTATTGCATCCCTTCAATACATTCTTCCTGCAGCATCCACAATAATTCTTTCTAGAATGTCACAGTTCTGCCTACCTAAGGCCCTGCTCAAAATCTTTCAATCGTTTCACTTTGGTTTTCAGACTATGGTCAAAGTCATTATAGCCAATTCCCCATAGTATGAACCTTATTTGCTTTGCTAGCCTCATCTGACATCATACTCCTAGGCTCTTGTCCCTCCTGTCACTCTGGCCATCTTTTAGTTGTTCACAGACGCCATGTGAACAACTCTTGGCACAATGCCAGGCAAAGCTAGGACTTCTTTAACCACTTCATGTTCTCCCTGATGTCAAATTCTTGATATATGTTTCCAGCATTATGTAACTCTCCTTTATAGTATTTAACACAGCCATAATTTTCTATTTATTCCTGCAATTATTTGATTAATATCTGACTTCTCCGCTAGGGTATGAATTCCATGAGACTTGAGGATTATATCTTTTTTTGCTCACATTCTAATCTCAATGCCCAGCACAAAGTGAACATGCAATAAGTATATACTGAATGAAAGACTAATAAAGAGAAGATAAGCCAAAATAATGGTGTTATGACTTCACAGAAGATTTATTTACTTACCAAAAAAAAGAAAAGGTAAACGTAAAATTGTACAGTGAAAATATAGTTAGTAAAATAGCTTACCTAGACACAAATTCACTTAATTCTAAAAATTCTGTGGGCTCCATTATTATGTTGAAGTCAGTAACAACAGAAGATAATTTCTCCTTGTTCTGAAATAAAGATTAGAAGTTTACATATCAGAGCACAATAAACTTTAAAAATAAAAAGAAAAATAATTAAAAACATGCAAAATAAAATGCCAACAAATAACAGAAAAAAGTAATCAATAAATGATACTGAAAATAATGGTTATTTGTTAAAAGAATGAAATCATACCTTTACTCAGTATCAAAAACCTAAATGAACTCCAAATGAATTACTTAAACATTGAAGCCATAAAATACTAGGAGGAAGTATAAGCTTTTAACTTATTATTAAATGAGAAAAAACTTTCTAAGCAAACAATAAAATTTTAAAAAATAGCTCCTAGGCTGTTGTCCCCCCATCACACTAGCCCCTTTAGTTGCTCATAGATGCCATGCTCTCTTTCTACGTTTACATAAAAACTCAAAATATTTAAGTAAAAAATGACCTTATGGTCGGGCTTGGTGGTTCAGCCTGTAATTCTAGTGCTTTGGGAGGCCAAGGCAAGTGGATTGCCTGAGCCCACAGGTTGTAGACCAGCACAGGCAACTTGGCGAGACCTCATCTCTACAATTAAACCAAAAAATTAGCTGAGCGTGTTAGTGCGCGCCTGTAGTTCCAGCTACTTGGAAGGCTGAGCGGAAGGATTGCTGGAGCCCAGCAGGTCAACGCAGGGGTGGCCGTGAGTATGCCACTGCACTCCAGCCTGGGCAACAGAGTGAGACTCCAACTCGGAAAAAAAAAATGGCCTTACAGAAAGCAATAAACTGAGGAAAATATTCACCATAAACATGACAAGGAGACAGTGAAAAACTGAAAGAAGCTGGGCTCGGTGGTTCAGCCTGTAATCCCAGCACTTTGGGAGGCTGAGGTGAGTGGATGGCCTGAGCCCGTGGGTCCAAGACCCGCCTGGGCAACTTGGAGAAACCTCACCTCTACAATAAAAATAAAAAAAATTAGCTGGGCGTGGTAGCGCGCACCTGTAGTTCCAGCTACTTGGAAGGCTGAGGCAGAAGGGTCGCCGGAGCCCAGCAGGTAGAGGCCGCGGTGGCCAGGAGCGGCCACTGTACTACAGTCTGGGCGATGGAGTGAGACTCCAACTCAAAACAAAACAAAAAAAACAATGTGATGACATTTTTAACTATAAAATGAACAATGATTAAAGATTTATGTAGAAAGACATTCATAACAGTACTACTTATTACCAAAAGTCTGAAACTATATCCTCAATAATGGGGATTATTCAGTAAACTATTATTTTGATCTGTAAATTCCCTTTTACTCTGGTAAAATTTCTTCCAATTTCTCTTTACCTTTTTTTGCTACTCTTGTTTTTGGAAAAGTCATGTGTTGGCTCTCCATTGCCTTCTTCCAAATTTATTATCTTCTTTTCTGTTGTTGCTTTCACAGGTAAGTTTTCTCAAACCTGTCCTCCATGTTCTACTCCTTTATGTTTCTATTGTAGTTTTCTGTACTATGATCATTTTATTTTTCCTTTCTTTTTCTCTAAGCTTTCTTTCATTCTTACTCAATTTGCTTTATGCATTGGAAGTCAGAGCAGCTTTTATACAGCATATTTTTGTATTTCCTGGACTAATTCTTCCAAAGAGAATTTATTTGCAGCTAATCTCTTTTCTGCTCATGGCAGTATTCTTGCCATGACTTTAGATCACTTTGTCCAATATGGTGATTAAAGAACCCTGTAAGATCTTTGTGCTTCAAACTCCATGGTTATTTGTTATGTTAATAGTTTTGCTATTGCCTAAGACTACAGTGAGTTGATACTCCTTGACTCTCCTCTTACTCATTTGTCTGAACACTATCTGACTTGTCCCCTTATACCCTGAGTCATTAAGTAAATATTGATAGTTTGTAATCTTTGTTTAGTTTTTCAGTTGCTTGAGGGAGTTCTTGGAAGCAGGTGCTAGCAAAACATAAATTCCAGAGACACTCAAAAGACAGCCCAATTAAAATATGAGCAAAACATTGATAGGAAGAATCAACATTGTTTAAGACGTCCATCCTACCAAAGGCAACCTACAGATTCAACGCAATACCCATTAAATTACCAACATCATTCTTCTCAGACCTGGAAATGACAATACAGAAATTTATATGGAAACATAGAAGACCACCAATAGCCAAAATAATCCTCAGTACAAGAAACAAAGCAGGAGATATCACACGTCCAGACTTCAAACTTTACTATAAGGCTACAGTAATCAAAACAGCCTAAAATTGGTATAAAAACCAGCATATAGACCAATGGAACAGGATAGTGATTCCAGAAGCAAAACCTCAATTTCTCAACCAACTCATTTTCGACAAAGCCTCCAACAACAACCACTATGGAGAGGACAACCTATTTAGTAAATGGTGATGAGGAAACTGGCTGATCACATGCAGAAGATTGAAACAGGATCCCTACCTATCACCTAAAAATCAACTCTACAAAAATCGACTCTAAATGGATCAAAGGTCTAAACGTAAAACCTCAAACTATAAGAACCTTAGAAAATCCAAGAGAGGCCGAGCGCAGTGGCTCACCCTGTAATCCCAGCACTTTGGGAGGTCAAAGTGAGAGGATTGCCTGAGCCCGGGAGTTTGAGACCAGCCTAGGTAACTTGGTGAGACCTGCCTCTACAATAAATCACAAAAACTAGTTGGGCATGGTGGCATGCATCTGTAGTTCCAGCTACACGGAAGGCTGACGCGGAAGGCTTACCTGAGCCCAGCAGGTCGAGACTGCGGTAGCCATTGAGAGTGCCACTGCACTACAGCCTGGGTGACAAGAGTAGACTCCAACTCAAAAAAAAAGCAGGAGACACTCTTATGGAAACTGGAACTAGCAACCAATTCCTGATCAAAACCTCAACTGCCCATGTCATAGGAGATAAGATATACAAGTGGGACCTCATTAAACTGAAAAGTTTCTGCAAAGCCAAAGAACCATCAAGAGAGTGGGGAGACAGCCCACGGGAAAAAATATTTGACATCTGTGTATCTGACAAAGGCCTAACATCTAGGATCTACAAGGGACTCAAATGTGCCGAAAGGAAAAAAACAAATAGCCCCATTAAAATGTGGGCAAAAGACATGAATAGACACTTCTCAAAAGAAGATATACTGGCAGCCAACAGATACATGAAAAAGTGCTCAGCCTCACTCATCATCAGAGAAATGTTAATCAAAACCACAGTGAGATAACACTTAACCCCAGTATGTATGGCCATCATTAATAAAACAAACAACAACAGATGCTGGTGAGGATGCGGAGAAAAAGGAACGCTCCAACACGGCTGGTGGGAATGCAAACTAGTGCAGCCTCTTTGGAAAACAGCGTGGTGATTTCTGAAAGAACTAGAAATTGACCTTCCATATGACCCAGCAATCACCCTATTGGGAATATACCCGGAGGAACTCAAATCATTCTACCAAAAAGATACCTGCACATGTATGTTTATTGCACCACTATTTACAAAAGCAAAAAATGAAACTAACTGTGCTGCCCATTGAAACTGGACTGGATAAAAAAAATGGGGTACATATACACAACAGAATATTATATAGCCATAAAGAAGGACAAACATATGGACTTTGCAGCAACTTGGATGGATTCAGAGTCGATCATACTCAGTGATCTAGCACAGAAACAGGAAACTGAGTACCACATGCTCTCACTCATAAGTGGACCTGGAACAATTATCATAATACTACAGGAAAGGAATTGGTCTTAGTGGGAAACTGCCAGGGAAGGAAGGGTGGGATTGACAGTAGTGGGAAACTGCCAGGGAGATGGGGGGCACACCTCATCAACAAGGGTACTTGCATAATGAACATTTGTATACATAGCCCTGAATTGTACCCCACATCTTTAAAATAAAAAATTTAAATAAAAAAGTAAAAACTAAAATAAAAAAGAAGTAAGCAAAGGATTTGAATAGACATGTTTCTATTTTTTAAATTGAAGTCTCAGTCTGTTGCGCAGGCTGGAGTGCAATGGCACGCTCACGGCTACCATAGTCTTGCCTGCTGGGCTCAAGTAATATTTCTATCTCAGCATTCCAAGTAGCTGGAACCACAGGCATGCGCCACCACACCTAGTTTTTTTTTTTTTTTTTTTTTTTTAGTTGGCATCTCACTATATCTCCCAGGCTGGAGTGCAGCGGCACGCTCACAGCCACCCCAGCATCAACCTGCTAGGCTCAGGTGATTCTTCTGTCTCACCCTTCCAAGTAGCCAGAACTACAGGCACAGGCTACCGCTCCTAGCTAATTTTTGATTTATTATAGAGACGAGGTCTCACCAAGTTGCCCATGTTGGTCTCGAACCCACGGGCTCAGGCAATCCACTTGCCTCGGCCTCCCAGAGTGCTGGGATGACAGGCTGAGCCAGTGAGCCCAGCCTCTACACATACCTGAGCAAGAGACAAGCATGCCCCTGATATTTTTGTTTTCCTTTTTGGGGGAAACTGCTCTATTGTGATATAATTCACATACCATATAATACATCCGTTTAAAGTTATAGTTCAGTAGTTTTTAGTATATTTACAGAGTTGTGCAGCCATCACTACAGTCATTTTTAGGATATTTTCTTTTTTTATTTAATTTTTATTTTTTAGATATGAGGTCTTGCTATGTTGTCCAGGCTGGTCTCAAACTCCTGGGCTCAAGCAATACTCCCATCTCTGCCTCTCAAAGTGCTGGGATTATAGGCATGAGCCACCATGCCTGGCCCATTTTTAGGACATTTTTATCACCTCAAAAAGAAACCTCGTGTTCTTTAACTATCACCCTTCACTACGTCCTCCTTTCAGTCAGTCTCAAACAACCATTAATCTATTTTCTATCTATGGATTTGCTTGTTTTGGACATTTCATACAAATATAATCAGATATGCGGTCTTTTACGTCAGGCTCCTTTCACTTAGCATAATGCTTTCAAGGTTCATCTGTGTTGTAGTATATATTAGTACTTCTCTATTTTGGCTGAATAATATTTCATTTTGTGGGTATGGCATGTTTTTATTCATTCCATCAGTTGATGGAAATGGTTCTATCTCCTTTTTACTATTATGAGTAGTGCTGCTATAAGCATTTGTATACAAGTTTTAAGTGAGCATATGTTATTGTGGGGGTGTGTAACTAGGAGTAGAATTCCTGTGTCAAATGAAACTACTAGTTGATGAGTAATGATGTTGAGCATCTTTTTATGTGCCTACTGACCATTTGTTTATCTTCTTTGAAACATGTCTGTTCAGCCAGGCGTGGTGGCTCATGCCTATAATTCCAGCACTTTGGGAGGCCGAGGCGAGTGGATTGTCTGAGCTCGCAGGTTCAAGACCAGCCCAGACAACTTGGCAAGACCTCGTATCTACAATAAAATAAAAAATAGTAGGGCATGGCAGTGTGCATCTGTAGTTCCAGCTACTCGGAAGGCTTAGGCGGAATGATCGCCGGAGCCCAGCAGGTCAACACTGGGGTGGTTGTAAGCGTGTGTGCCACTGCACTCCAGCCTGGGTGGAAGGAGTGAGCCTCCAAATAAAAAAAAAAAAAAGTATGTGCAGGTACAAGTTATATATCAGTTTTTCATCCATTAGGATAAGCAAGTCATCCTTCAAAGTCTATGGTTTATTGGCCCCCTTTTTTTAGAGGATGGAGGGTTAAAAAGTTTTGTTCAGCCACTGGAAAGCTGACTCCAAGGTATTGTTTTTCTATCTTTCTCCTGCCTGTGGTACTGCTAACCTGGTCAATCCTCCTCTGGTTGGTAAATAAAGGAAAAGACCTTATAAACAACATAACCTCAAAAGCCCCTACACGAGTCTCAGCAGCACATTTCTTTCTACAATGGTCCATTTCATTTAAGCCCACAGTTCTCATCCTTCTCTACAGCCTACGGATTATGGGTAGAGACCTTGGAAAGTACCATTAACTTTGTAAAACTTATATACGTCTTATGAAGCACTATTCATGTATCAGATTTCAGTGTTTCAGTTCAAATGTCATTAATATCAGGCATATTGTCTTTGCGGTCTGTGACAGTGGGATTGTATTCTCTTTCATTTAAAAAAAAAATCCCCTATTTTTTAACCATTTTGTTCCTTTCATTGGGTTTCAGGGAGAGAAGTTACATAAACATACTTAATCTGCCGCTTTCACAAAACTCCGATCCATCTGATTCATTATGCTGCTTGGACAAGGAAAGGCTGATACATGTTAATTCTGATGGTCTTACAACAAACAAGTTAATGCTAACAATACCAGAGAGTAAATATGAGAACAATGTACTATGTCCCAACCACCTTGGACAACAATAGCTGTGCCAACCTGAGCAACCATTCAAATTCTCTGGGTAGATTTCTTTACAAAATAATAGGGTTGAGCTAGATAACCTATAAGATCATTTTTGGTTCTCACATTCTATCAATATGATTTTAGATTACTTTTAGTTCAAATGTTATATTAATATTATTTTATTACGACAACATTCTTTAAACTGATCGTTTTATTACTGAGATTCCTTTTTAATTTTCTGGTAGCTAAACATCTCCCTCTAGAGGAAATTTTGTTTTTAAAAATGTTTTAAAACAGTCGGGCACAGTGGCTCAAGCCTGTAATCCCAGCACTTAGGGAAGCCGAGGCGAGAGGTTCGCCTGAGCCCACACGTTGGAGACCAGCCTCGGTAACATGGTGAGACCTTGTCTCTATAATAAATCATAAAATTAGCCAGGTGTGGTGGTATACACCTGTAGTTCCAGCTACTTGGAAGGCTGAGGTGGAAGGATCATCTGAGCCCATCAGGTCAAGGCTACAGTGGCCGTGATCATGCCACTGCACTCCAGCCTAGGAGACAGTGAGACTCCAACTCAAAAAAAAAAATGTTTTAAAAAAGGTTGTTAGCCAGACTCGGTGGCTCAGCCTGTAATCCCGTGCCTTTGGGAGGCTGAGGTGAGTGGATTGCCTGAGCCCACGGGTTTGAGACAAGTATGGGCAGCAAGACCTCAACTCTACAATAAATCAAAAAATTAGCTGGGCATGGTAGCACATGCCTGTAATTCCGACTACTTGGAAGGCTGAGGCGGAAGGATCGCCAGAGCCCAGCAGGTAGAAGCTGCGGTGGCCGGGAGCGGCCACTGCACTCCAATCTGGGTGACAGAGTGAGACTCCAACTCAAAAAAAATAAAAAAAGTTGTTGTGTTTCACCATTTTTTTCCATTAGTCTCACAGTAAAAATGTGTTCAATATGCACAATGGTAAAATAATTTTAGAAGGTAATTTGCCATTATCAGTCAGAATGTATATGTATACTTCCCTTGACCTAGTAATCCTATCAGAGACATATTTCTAAAGGTATGCTTACACAAGTTGGCCTAGAAGATGCCAGGATTTACCGTTAAATAATAAAAATTAAAAAATAATTCTCATCATCCCATTACATAAGAATTCTAGCAACAAAGGAAAATAAAATAGTCCTTTGTTCTTTCTCCTCCAGAGCTGTCTATGATTGCTTCCAACATCTTATTTACTCATCTGGTCTTTGTGAAGAATCATAAATTTTTTTTTTTTTTTTGAGTTGGAGTCTCACTCTGTCGCCCAGATTGGAGTGCAGTGGCCGCTCCCGGCCACTGCAACCTCGACTTGCTGGGCTCCGGCAATCCTTCTGCCTCAGCTTTCCAAGCAGCCAGAATTACAGGCATGCGCTACCACGCCCAGCTGATTTTTTGATTTATTGTAGAGATGAGGTCTCGCCAAGTTGCCCAGGCGGGTCTCGAACCCGCGGGCTCAGGCAATCCACTCACCTCAGCCTCCCAAAGGCACAGGATTACAGGCTGAGCCACTGAGCCCGGCTGAATCACAGAACTTTAAAAAGGCTCAGAGAGAAAGCAAAAGTTCTTAACACAGCCAGGGAAGGCATGTTGTTTTTTGTAGCACACTGACGATGAAACAAAGCAGTGCCAAAACACCTACATACTTTTAAATGTGAACAATGAAAACTCATGTCTCTCTTTTTTCTCTTTTTTGGAGTCGGAGTCTCACTGTCACCCAGGCTGGAGTTTAGTGGCATGCTCATGGCTACTGCAGCCTCGACATGCTGGGTTCAGGCGATCCTTCTACCTCGGCCTTCCAAGTAGCTGGAACAACAGGCATGTGCCACCACACCTGCCTAATTTTTCTTGATTTATTGTAGAGACATGGTCTCGTGAAGTTGTCCAGGGCTCAAACCCCTGGGCTCGGGCAATCCTCTCACCTCTGCCTCCCAAAGTGCTAGGATTACAGGAGCAAGCCACCAAACCTGGCCAACTCACGTCTCTTTAGAGAATCAGTAATTACTATATTCTATGTCTCTGAATGAGTTTCAACAGTTTCGTTCCTTAGATTTTTTTTTCCCCCTGCATCCCCTGAAGCATGCAGGACAGAAACTGCTACTAATCCCCAATATTTATACCTTTTTCTGGTCCCAGTTTTTCACTGGCCACATGGCCATCCATAAGTAAGACTAAAACCCAGCATCCTTTGCACTAATTTATTGGCCAGCAGTACAAATAATGGGTGCACAACTTTCAGACAAAGCATCCTTCAAAATAAAAGGCAAGCTTTTGTTTGCCCAACCCCTTCCTGATGCCCAAAATGTTAAAGTGATAATCATATTATAATTTGGAAGTTATGTGCAACTGATGGCAGAGCTTGACTATTATCATAAAGTCACCATGCTAGTCTTTGAAAACTTACCTTCCAATTTTATTTAAGTAGCAGAGAAACATACTTCTAATACTTTAAACCCCTTTTTTTTTAAGTTTTCTGTCAGGAACAGCTCAACTAATTCTAATTCATTCAGCACGTGAGTGAATAGTATAACATCAGGCCATTACTAACTGATCACAAAACTTTCAATCGTGCTTTGGTGGTACACGGATCAGAATATTAGCTCAAAATATGTTGTTGAGGTCTGGGCCAGTGCCACCATACCTCATAGGAGGCAGGGTTTGTGGCTACTACAGCAGGGGTTCCAGGACTTGAGCGGCAGGGCAGCCACTTCTTGCTCTGACTTGGGTCCTGTCTGTACTGCCTCAGAGCGGCCATCCAGGGCCAGCAGGCCAAACCAATGCAAAAGCCTGGGGACCAACGAGAGTCCACACCTCTGGAGAGGCAGCAGCTATTCTTCATGGGCATATCATATTATCAAAAATGTCCTCTAAGTCATGATCTGATCATCATCTGACTCAGGAAGTCAAAGCACTATTTGATACTTTCCATCAGAGGCTTAAGGTGACTAAAGTATGCCCCCTAAAGTGAAGTTAAAACATTGCAGTCTATGTTCTCTCATGCCACAGTCCCACTAATGAGCACACCAACCAATCTGGGCACATCATCCCTGGAAAGTGCAACTTCACAGAGCAGCTCATTCATTGCAATGTGGGAGGACAGTCTTTCCCTTTTCAGTTGGATGTGTGGACAAGCCTCTCAAGGACGAAACTAATTCAGTTTACAGGCTAGCTTCTCTCCACATCGCCCATGGAGCAACTATGAAAAAGATGAAGACCTTCAGCAGAAAAAGCCTGAAAGACCCGAAGGCTGCTAGGATGCCCTGGACTGTCTCCTAGATATAAATATTAGAGTGCAGATATTCTCCGAGATGGAACTAAGCCTTATGGTTCCATCAAAATGTCATGAGTAGCAGGCCTGGCCAACTAGTGGATGTCAGCATGCAGAAAAGCATTTGGTATGTCACTACTCTGAGGTCAGGGTCACAGGTACCACAAAGAAATAACATGTAGTTAGTCAGAGTATGCAACTTTCTACAGTGGGACAACACCCAGGAGTCCCCGGCCCACCCAAATGAAAAGCCTGAGCTCCTGGCATAGGTTGTCCAGCCCAAGTGATGCCAATTCACTTGGTCCAAGCTCTGTTTCAGTCTTCAGCAGATGGTCTCTGTGATAACTTTGGGTTAGCTTCAAGGTCTGGTGCCCACCTGGGAACATCACCTTGGTAACTTTGGGTAGCTTCAAGGTCTGGTGCCCACCTGCGAACAGTGTAACTGCCCCAGGGCCACTCATCACCCACGTCCCTGACACACAAACATGCTGAAATATGTGTTGTATCCTGCACAATGGACCTTGGCAATGTCACACTCTATTGTCGTGGTCACCTTGACAGTGTTGAAGTTTCAGGAGGTGAGTGCAAGCCGGGAAGCTCTGTCACTGGATGGGGGGTACAAACATCCCCTAGCCCATCCTCAGCCAGTCAGGAATGGTGGTAGCAAATGAAGACTAGGACTGCAAGAGAAGAAAACCTCCAAACCCAGACAACTGGACCCAGTTCTTGAGATTCGTTAGTGTTGGCTATCTGACACACAGGGAGGTAGGATCCTGACTCCACGACCAACTGCTGTCTCATACAAAATGGAACAATCCGGGGCAGTGTCTGTGGTTAAGGACACTAATGACAAGGATACGGAATCTTGGCATGTGACTCAACACAAATAGGTGGCTTATCCATAGGACTTGGCTGTGACAGCTACTCTACACCCACTTTAGCCATCTGAGGAGCTGAGGCCAAAGCTGCCTGCCTGTCCTTCCCTGTTCTGTTTCTCATCTTTGCACACATGCTCTATGTGCCCAGTTGACAAAAACAACTGGTTAAACTTGCTTTCTGGCTGGGCGCAGTGGCTCACACCTGTAATCCCAGCACTTTGGGAGGCGGAGGCGAGAGGCTTGCCTGAGTCCAGGGGTTCAAGACCAGCCTGGGTAAATTGGTGAGATCCTGTCTCTACAATAAATAAAAGACAAAATTAGCCAGGCGTGGTAGCACGTGCCTGTGGTTCCAGCTACTTGGAAGAGTGAGGCGGAATGATAGCCTGAGTCCAATAGGTCAAGGCTGTGGTAGCCATGAGTGTGCCACTGCACTCCAGCCTGAGCAACAGAATGAGACTTACTAAAAAAAGAAAAAGAAAAATAAAATGCTTTCTGCCATCATAGTATGTGCCCAGTCTCAGTCAGTTCTCAAAATTGTACCTGATCGCCGGGCTCGGTGGCTCAGCCTGTAATCCCGCGCCTTTGGGAGGCTGAGGTGAGTGGATTGCCTGAGCCCGCGGGTTCGAGACCCGCCTGGGCAGCGAGACCTCATCTCTACAATAAATCAAAAAATCAGCCGGGCGTGGTAGCGCATGCCTGTAATTCCGGCTACTCGGAAGGCTGAGGCGGAAGGATTGCCGGAGCCCAGCAGGTCGAGGCTGCGGTGGCCGGGAGCGGCCACTGCACTCCAGTCTGGGCGACCGAGTGAGACTCCAACTAAAAAAAAAAAAAAAAAATTGTACCTGATCTCATTCTTCCCAGGGTCAATCTTTAAAGGTGTCTGAGCCCTGTTCTGTCCCACTCCGGCCAATTGGGCTGTATATTATCGTTCTGCTTTTTTTTTTCCTGCTTCTTGATTTTATGTGAAAGTCTTAGTTATGGGTATCTTTCACCCTGTTGTATCTCAGCAGTCCAGTACTACTTGCAGGAAGGCCACATCTAGATGGCAGTGGTTGTAAATGACCACAACCTCATGAGAGTCCCTGAGCGAGGATACCCAACTAGGCTACTCTCAAATTCCAGACCCACAGAAAATGAGTGAGATAATTAATAAATACAGTCAGCTCTCCATATTCATGGGTTCCACACCCACAGATTTCACCAACCACAGAAAAAAAAATTGAAAAACATTGATGGCTGCATCTGTACTGAACATGTACAAATTTTACTTGTCATTATTCCCTAAACAATACAGTATAACAACTATTTCATAGCATTTACATTGTTTAGGCACTATAAGTAATCTAGGGATGATATAAAGTATACAGAAGGATGTGCATAGATTATATGCAAATACTACATTTTATATAAAGGATTTGAGCACCTGTAGATTTTGGTATTGTACAGGGTCTTAGAATCAATCCCCCCAGATAATAAGGGATGATTGTACTTATTGGCGGTTTTAAGATACTAAATGCTAAAAAAAAAAAAAAAGAGATGTTAAATGTTATAAAAATTTGTTAAGCAATAGATAATTGATGATAGATGGCTGGCATATCAGCTAAAAACTGATGACAATCAGGACTGCTCTCACAACCACTCTACACCCACTTTAGCCATCTAAGGAGCTGAGGCCAAAGCTGCCTGCCTCTCCTTCCCTGTTCTGTTCCTCATTTTTGCACACATGCTCTATGTGCCCAATTGACAAAAACAACTGGTTGAAACTGCTTTCGGGCTGGGCGCAGAGGCTCACACCTGTAATCCCAGTACTTTGGGTGGCGGAGGCAAAAGGACTGCCTGAGTCCAGGGGTTCGAGACCAGCCTGGGTAAATTGGTGAGATCCTGTCTCTACAATAAATAAAAGAAAAAATTAGCCAGGCATGGTAGCATGTGCCTGTGCTTATACTGGGAGCCCAGGAGCGTCTTGCTACCTGTACAACAATAAAACACCTATGGCTTCAGCAACAACCCTACCATAGGTAGTTGCTGGGGTATTTATAGTAACAATTTTTTAAATGATACGATTTTGCACAAATGTGCTACAAGAGGGTCCTGACTTATGAACTTCTCTTCAGCTAAGCCACTGCTGAAGGCTGGGGTGTGGAAATTGTTTACCTGATAACAGAAGTATTTGTGTTATTACAAAATGCTCCTTAATTTACCTGAATTTCCAGTATCTGAAATTCAAGTTGAAATGTAACCATGTGACAACTTCCCAATAATCTGTGTCTCTGCAGAACTTTCTTTATACCTGTAAATCAGAAACAAATATTTTGTTTGCAAATAACCATTTTCTTCAAATACTTGTTATTAAATTTTGTGTGAGTACTACAATACATGCGGGAATATGTGTGAAAGTGCACATTAGTAATTGCATAGAAAAAAATCTGAAAGAACGTACACCAAATTGATTATCTTTGCAAAATAGGATTAATGACAACTTGTACTTCTAGTTCTCAATTATACTAAAAGTTAAGGTAGACTGGGCATGTTGGCTCATGCCTGTAATCCCAGCACTTTGGGAGGCCGAGAGAGGAGAATTGCTTGAGCCCAGGAGTTTAACAGCCGAGGTCACATAGCAAGACTTTATCTCTACAAAAAATAAATCAGCCAGGCATGGTCATATGCCTGTAGTCCCAGCTACTCAGGAGACTGAGACAGGAGGATCATTTGAGCCCAGGAATTTGAGACTGCGGTGAGCCATGATCAAGCTATTGCATTCCAGCCTGAGTGAAAGAGTAAAACTCTGTCTTTAAAAATAAAGGTTAAGGTAAGAAATAGAAATGTACAAGTATAACCCTACACAAGTCTGAATCATGTTAACTGTTAAATGTGTTTTACTTTTTAATACTACCTAGTTCTTGGTAAAGACAGTAAATTGAATCCACGTATGAGGGGGGAACTCCCCAAAACTAGAGTTTATTCATGAAAAATCATATATTTATTCTTACATGTTTAAACTTTAGTCACTTTCAAAGTACTCTCCGTTTGATTCAATAGACCTATTGAGATGCATGTTCCACTGCTCAAAATAGATTTTGAGCCTATCAGTTTTGATGCCTTTTAGTGCTTCTGCCGTTTTTGTTTCACCTCTTCCACGTAGGCAAAACATTTCCCTTTGAGGACTTTTTTCATGCAGGGAAACACAAAAAGTTGCTAGAGCAAGATAATGTGATAGGGAGGATAGTGCTGCCAAACAATCAGAGTGGTGTGGGGAGATGTGTTGTCATGATGGAAGAACCAGTTACCTGTTTGCCACAACTCAGAAGGTTTCTTCCTCAAATTGTGACAGAACCTTCTCAAAACTTTCAGATAAGAATGTTGGTTGACCTTTTTATTCTAACAAATTCCGAGTGTGAGACAAGGGGCCCAACCTCCAAAAGATAATTCCATGATTTTTGGGGCTACCTCTCAAAACTTCACCAAAATGACAGTGATAAATCATATTTTTGAGGTATAACATGCACATATTTATTTTTCATTTGTACTTTTTTTTGAGTCAGAGTCTCATTCTGTCACCCAAGCTGGACAGCAGAGGAGGCAGAGTCTCACTCTGTCACCCAAGCTGGAGAGCAGTGGCATGCTCATGGCTACTGCAGCCTTGACCTGTTGGACCCAGGTGATCCTTCCACCTCAGACTTCCAAGTAGCTGGAACCACAGGCATGCGCCACCATGCCCAGCTGATGTTTTGGTTTATTGTAGAGAAGAGGTCTAGCCATGTTGCTTAGGCTAGTCTGGAACGTGAGCTCAGGTAATCCTCTCGCCTCCGCCTCCCAAAGTACTGGGATTACAGGTATGAGGCACCATGCCCAGCATCATGCATACAGTTAAATATATAAAATGTCCCATTCTTAATTATACAGTTCAATCTTTTTTACACGTTTACACATGTAACTACCACCCATACATGATACAGAAATTTATTTATTTTATTTTATTTTTTTGAGTTGGAGTCTCACTCTGTCACCCAGACTGGAGTGCAGTGGCTGCTCCTGGCCACCGCAGCCTCGACTTGCTGGGATCTGGTGATCCTTCCACCTCAGCCTTCCAAGTAGCTGGAACTACAGGCGCGCGCCACCACACCCGGCTAATTTTTTTTTTTAATTATAGAGATGAGGTCTCACCAAGTTGCCCAGGCGGGTCCCGAACCTGCGGGCTCAGGCAATCCATTCACCTCAGCCACCCAAGGCGCGGGATTACAGGCTGAGCCACCGAGCCCAGCGGACACAGAAATTTAATAGTATCCATGTCCTTTCCCAGACTATACCCTATCTCCATCCAAAACGTAAGCACTATTGTGACTTTATGTGGTCATCTAGTTTTGCTAATGAAACTCTCTTTTGAGGGGCACAATTCTACAAGGATAAAGGGAGTAGAAAGTATAAGAGCAAATTACTTTTGGAAGCTGGAAATCAGATAGATGAACCAGACAGCACACAAACAAGTGGAAGTAACCTGGCGGATCCAGAAAAACTGAAATCTAAGCTAGCAATGGTGAAAGCCCAGAAGCAAGCCTATTTACATAGCAGAATACAGGAAGGGCATTCTACCTCTATGAGAAGTGAACTTGGGGTTCAAAATAGAAAGACTGGGTAAAATCTGTTCAATAAGTAGTTAGAAAAAAAAGACAGAAAGATACAAAGTGACACCATTTGCCTCTGATGAGATGGACTGGTAAGGACAAAACATCACTTTCATGGTTTTCCTGCCAAAAATGTATAGCCTGAATCTTATCAAGGGGAAACTATCAGAAAAAAACAAGTTGAAAAACAATCTGAGCTGGGCTTGGTGGCTCAGCCTGTAATCCCACGCCTTGGGAGGCTGAGGTGAGTGGATTGCCTGAGCCCGCGGGTTCGAGACCCGCCTGGGCAACTTGGCGAGACCTCATCTCTACAATAAATCAAAAATGAGCCGGGCGTGGCAGCGCATGCCTGTAGTTCCAGCTACTTGGAAGGCTGAGGCGGAAGGATCGCCGGAGTCCAGAAGGACGAGATTGCAGTGACCGGAAGCGGCCACTGCACTCCAGTCTGGGTGACAGAGTGAGACTTCAACTCAAAAAAAAACAAACCAATCTGGAACACTCTATAATACAAGTGACCTTCAATGATGTCAATGTCATAAAAGACAGAAGGGCTGACCAGGTTCAAGGAGACAAAAGAGACATAACAGTTAAAGGCAATGCCTGATCGTGGACTGGATCTGGGATTTAAAAAATAAATGGCTAAGGAAGAATCAGTAATGCTAAGATATCAGCTTTTCCCAACATGATTTATAGATTCAATGCAATCTCATCAAAATCCCAGCAAGTTACTTTGTGGATATTGACAAATTGATTCACAAGTTTATATAGAAAGGCAAAAGACCCAAAAAGTCAGCAAAATATTAAAGAAGAATAAAGTTGAAGAAGTTAATAAGTTAAAACTACCTGATTTTGAGACTTACTATAAAGCTACATTAATCAAGATAGTATGGTATTAATGAAAGTCTAGACAAATAAATCAACAGAACAGAAGAGAAAGTCTAAAAATAGGCTCACACAAATATAGTCAACTGATCTTTGACAAAGGAGCAAAGGCAATTAAATGGAAAAAGGATAGTCTTTTCAAAAAAAAGTGCTGGAACTGAACATCCACATGAAAACAAAAAAGGCAGGGCTGGTCAGTGCCTCACGCTTATAATCCCAGCACTTTGGAGGCTGAAGTGAGAGAACTGCCTGAGCCCATGGGTTCGAGATCAGCCTGGGCAACTTGGCAAGACCTCATCTCTACAATAAATCAACAAATTAGATGGGTGTGGTGGCGACTGTAGTTCTAGCTATTTGGAAGGCTGAGGCAGGATCACCTGAGCTCAACAGGTCAAGGCTGCAGTGACCGTGAGCATGCCCCTGCACTCCTGCCTGGGCAACAGAGTGAGACTCCGACTCAGAGAAGAAAACAAAAAAGGAATCTAACTGACTTTATACCTTTCACAAAAATTAACTCAAAATAGATTAAAGATCTAAATGTAAAATACAAAACTTTAAATAAATAAATAAAATACAAAACTTTATAAACTCCTAGAAAATAACATAGGAGAAAATCTAGATAACCTTGGGCTTTGTCCATAAAAATAAAGCAAAAGACCCTGGGGCTTTGGTAACCTTGAGCTTTGTTCATAAAAATAAAGCAAAAATGCAGGTAAAAAAATGCAGTGGAATCTTAGAAATAACTTAGTTCAACCACTTTATTTTGTACACAAGAAACTCAGGCCCACAGAGATGTCCTGATTTGTCTGAGATTCAGGCTTTTTGTTTATGGAAGAGTACTATGCATATATAAATATATGTAGTGTGATAAATTTTCAGTTCAGTACTCTTTAACCTGAACACACTTGATTTCTTTTTCTCTTAAATAATGAGTAAGGGTGTATTTCTAACAAAGTTCACAGGCATCAAAAGATTATTCCTACAAAACAATGCACTATCAATCCTATCCATATATTTTAAAAATATTTCTAAAGCTTGTCAAAAGACAAGAATAAAAATTACAAACTAGTCAGATACAGTAACTCATGTCTGTAATCCCAGTTATTTGGAAGGCGGAGGTGGAAGGATTGCTTGAGTTCAGAATTTCAAGGCTTTAATGAGCTATGATTGTGCCGCTGCACTTCAATCTGGGTGACAGAGCAAAACACTGTCTCTAAATAAATAAATAAAATAAAAATTTTAAAACTACTCCTATTACTTTTCAGTAATATTAATTTTGTACTCCACATCATTACTTAGTTTGTATGGGCACTCTTAAGAAATGAATATTGAGAATATTCAAAAGAATCATCATAGACACTAAAGGAGATTCCAGAAGAAGAGTTCTAAAAATGTTTGGAGAAATAAAACCATAACTTCAATAAAGTATACATTCCTTAAACATGACTATCTGAAGGGAGCAAAGACCATTTGAATACCTAGCTCCTGCTATATTTATTAACATATCACAGGAACTGTATCTGCCCAATTAAAAGAAATATTGACTTCAAATAACTCTGTCTTATCAACAGTATCTGGCCAAGTGATGAAATAGATATGGTAATTATTTGTTGATTAATTAGAAACTTGATGGCATGATTAGGTAACCGAGCACACCCACTAAATAAACTGTTTTGTTATCAATTTGCTCAAAAGATTAAAAAGCTGTCAAAGGCTGAGGTAGAAGGATCACCTGAGGCCAGCAGGTCCAAGCTGCAGTGGCCGTGAGCGTGTCACTGCACTCCAGCCTGAGCAACAGAGTAAGACTCAAAAAAAAAAAAAAGCTGTCAAAATACAGTGTTATTATTATAAATGCCATTTTGAACAATGTTGTATCACTTAGCTCTGTCAGGAACAACCACTTACTTTTATCTAGTAATATCTTTTCTGTGTTATAACAAACAGAAAATGTGACATAAAAATATAATCTTTAATAACAAAGTTTTCAAGCAATTTTTTTTCTTTTTTTGAGTTGGAGTTTCACTCTGTCACCCAGACTGGAGTGCAGTGGCACACTCCTGGCCACCGCAGCCTCGACCTGCTGGGCTCTGGCGATCCTTTGACCTCAGCCTTCCAAGTAGCTGGAACTACAGGCACCTGCTACCACACCCGGCTGATTTTCGATTTATTGTAGAGAAGAGGTCTCACCAAGTTGCCCAGGCAGGTCTCGAACCCGTAGGCTCAGGCAATCCACTCACCTTGGCCTCCCAAGGCGCGGGATTACAGGCTGAGCCACCGAGCCTGGCTCTGGCTGCATTTTTTAGCTGTAAAGCCTATCAGCTATTTCACTTCTTTCCGATATTATACAATACAATTTTATTCTCAGGTAAATATCCTTATTGTCAAAAAGAGAAAAAGAACCAGTATGGTGGCTCATACTTGTAATCCCAGCACTTTGGGAGGTTGGGGCAGGAGATTTTGCTTGAGCCCAGGAGTTTGAGACCAGCCAGGGCAACATAGCAAGATCTCATCTCTAAAATTAAAAAAATTCAAAAATTAGTAGGGAATGGTAGCATGCACCTGTAGTCCCAGCTAATCAGGTGGCAGAAGTAGAAGGATTGCCAAAGCCCAGGAGGTTCAGGTTTGGTGAGCCATAATCAAACCACTGCACTCCAGCCTGGGTGACAGAGTAAGACCTCAACTAAAAAAAAAAAAAAAAAAAGAGAAAGAAATCTCTGAAAACCAGTGACACCTATGTAGAATACATTCGCCTGCTAGCCGCAGCCTTTATTATTTTCCTGTTCAAAGTATTTTTCTTCCACTACTATTACTCTTGCTGAATTCCTTCACAATTCACTTCAAGAAATCCCCACAACTACTTAGATTTCTAGCTTTAAAGTGGTATTTCCCTTGATGAACGTAGATACAAAAATTTTCAACAAGAGTCCAGCAAATTGGATCCAACAACACTTCTCAAGAATCATCCACCATGACCAAGTAGGCTTCATTCCCAGGATGCAGGACTGGTTCAACAGCCAAAGACCATAAATGTAATTCAACACGTCAACAGATGTAAAAACAAGAACCACATGATTATACCAATAGACACAGAAAAAAACCTTCAAAAAATTCAGCATCCCTTCTTGTTAAAAACCTTTGAGCACCTAGGCACAGAAGGAACATTCCTCAAAATACTAAGAGCCATCTACAGTACACTCACAGCCAACATATTGCTCAATGGACAGAAGTTGGAAGCATTTCTCCTGAAAACAAGAACAAAGCAAGGTAGCCCACTCTCACCCCTCCAGTTCAACATAGTGTTGGAAGTCCTAGCTAGAGTAATTAGGCAAGAGAAGGAAATCAGGGATATTCAAATAGGAAAAGAGGAAGTCAAGTTATCCCTTTTTGCAGACAATATGATCCTATACCTTGAAAACCCAAGGGAATCTATCAAAAACCTCTTTGCACTGATAGGTGACTTTGGCAAAGTCTCGGGATATAGAATCAGTGTGCAAAAGACAGTCACAGGCTGAGAACCAAATAAAAAGCACAATCCTATTCACAAAACCCACACAAAAAAGAAATACTTGGCATCTTCCTAACCAGAGAATTGAAAGTCCTTTACAACAAAAACTACAAAACACTGCTCAAAGAAATCAAAGATAAGCAGGTCACGATGGCTCACATCTGTAATCCCAGCACTTTGGGAGGCTGAGGCGAGAGGATTGCCTGAGCTCATGGGTTCGCGACCAACCTGGACAACATGGTGAGACCTTGTCTCTACAATAAATCAAAAAATTAGCTGGGCATAAAGGTGTACGCCTGTCGTTCCAGCTACTTGGAAGGCTAAGGTAGAAGGATCGCCTGAGCCCGACAGGTTGAGGCTGCAGTGGCCATGAGCAGCATGCCACTGCGCTCCAGCCTGGGTAACAGTGAGACTCTAAATCCAAAAAAAAAAAAAAAAAAAAATCAAAGGTGACACAAACAAATGGAAAAATATTCAATGCTCGTGGATTGGAAGAATCAATATTGTTAAGATGTCCATCCTACACAATACCCATTAAACTACCAACACCATTCTTCTCAGACCTGAAAATAATACAGAAATTCATATGGAAACATAAATGACCACAAATAGCCAAAACAATGCTCAGCAAAAGAAACAAAGCAGGGGGTATCACAATCCCAGACTTTAAACTTCACTATAAGGTTACAATAATCGAAACAGCTTGATACTAATACAAGAACAGGCATATAGACCAATGGAACAGGATAGAGATTCCAGAAGCAAAAATTCAATTTCTCAACCAACTCATCTTTGACAAAGCCATCAACAACAACCACTGGGGAAAGGAGAACTTATTCAGCAAATGGTGCTGGGAGAACTGGCTGATCACATGCAAAAGAATGAAAAGAATTAACTACCACCTACACAAAAACCAACTCTAAATGGATCAGAGACCTAAGCATAAAATCTTAAACTATAAGAATCTAAGAAAATACAAGAGATATCCTTATGCATATTGGAATAGGCAACCAATTCCTGATCATAACCCTAAAAGCATTATGCCATAAAAGATAAGACAGACAAGTGGGACCTCATCAAACTGAAAAGCTTTTACACAGCAAAAGAAACCATCAAGAGAGTGGGATGACAATCCACAGAATGGGAGTAAATATTTGCTAACTGCGGATCTGACAAAGGCCTAACATCCAGGATCTACAAGGAACTCACTATTGGAAAGGAAAAAAACAACCCAATTAAAAAGTGGGCAAAGCCGGGCTCGGTGGCTCAGCCTGTAATCCCGCGCCTTTGGGAGGCTGAGGTGAGTGGATTGCCTGAGCCCGCGGGTTCGAGACCCGCCTGGGCAGCGAGACCTCATCTCTATAATAAATCAAAAAAAATCAGCCGGGCGTGGTAGCGCACGCCTGTAATTCCAGCTACGTGGAAGGCTGAGGCTTAAGGATCACCGGAGCCCACCAGGTCGAGGCTGCGGTGGCCGGAAGCGGCCACTGCACTCCAGTCTGGGCGACAGAGTGAGACTCCAACTCAAAAAAAAAAAAAATAAAAAAAATAAAAAGTGGGCAAAAGATATGCATAGACAATTCTCAAAAGAAAAGAGCCAACAGACGCATGAAAAAATGTTCAGCTTTGGCCAGGCTCAGTGGCTCAGCCTGTAATCCCAGCACTTTGGGAGGCCAAGGCGAATGGATTGCCTGAGCCTGAGGGTTCAAGACCAGACCAGGGAACCTGGTGAGACCTCATCTCTACAATAAAAATCAAAAGTTAGCTGGGCATGGCAGCATGTGGCTTTAGTTCCAGCTACTTGAAAGGCTGAGGTGGAAGGATCGCCTGAGCCCAGCAGGTCTACGCTGGGGTGGCCATTGAGTGTGCCACTACACTCCAGCCTGGGGAACAGAGTGAGAATTCAACTCAAAAAAAAAAAAATCTGGTTTCACTAATCATCAGAGAAATGCAAATCAAAACCACTCTGAGATACTACCTAACTCGAGTAAGAATGGCCATCATTAAACAAAAAACAACTGATGCTGGAGAGGCTGTGGAGAAAAGGGAATGCTTCTACACTGCTGGTGGGAGTGCAAACTAGTTCAATCTCTATGGAAAACACTGTGGTGATTTTTTTAAAGAATTAGAAA
Source organism: Cephalopachus bancanus (assembly GCA_027257055.1). Lineage (NCBI taxonomy): Eukaryota > Metazoa > Chordata > Mammalia > Primates > Tarsiidae > Cephalopachus > Cephalopachus bancanus. The sequence goes on from JAPVLO010000556.1 coordinate 636,360, forward strand.
TAGACCTTCCATATGAAGCAGCAATCCCTCTTCTGGGAATATACTTGGAGGAACTCAAATCATTCTAAAAAAAAGATACTTGCACATGTATGTTGATTGCAGCACTATTCACAACAGCAAAAACATGGAACCAACCCTGCTACTCATCAAAAGTGAACTGGATAAAGAAAACATGGTACGTATACACGATGGAGTACTTACTACACAGCCATGAAGAAGGACAAGATTATGGACCTTGCAGCAACTTGGATGGATTTAGAGTTCATCATACTCAGTGATCTATCACAAAAGCAAATAACCGAATATCACACGTTCTCACGCATAAGTGGGTTCTGAACATTCATCACAATACTATAAAGGAGGTATCAGTAGTGGGACACTGCCAGGGAAAGGGGGGGACACGTAATATCACTAAGGTACCTGACCCTAAACCGGGAAAGTTAGGACCAGTTGAGGGCCCAAACTTCACCTGCACATAAACTACCTACATACCCAGTCCTGATTTGCACGCCACGTCATTACATTAAAAGGAAAGAAAGATAGAAAACACAGAGCTGTTCCTTTGGCCACATACATGCAAAGCTCCAAGAGAGGCGATAGTGTAGATGTCACGGGAATGGATACTGCTCAGAAAGGAATGCCCCACAAGAGAGAAAGAGTCTACAGTGTCACCCAGCATGCTGTCGGCATTGTCACTAACAAACAAGGCAAAGGCAGATTCTTGCCAGAATTCACGTGCACACTGAGCACACTAAGCACTCTCAGAGTCGAGAGAACTTCCTGAAACACATGAAGGAAAAGGCCAGAAAAAGAAGGCAGCCAAGGAGAAACACACCTGGGAGTCGATGAAGCGCCAGCCTGCCTCACCCAGAGAAGCACACTTTGAGAACCCATGGGAAGGAGCCCGAGCTGCTGGAACCTACTCCCTATGCATTCTTGGCTCGAGAGGTATAAAAAACAAAAGATCTCTGGACCATAAAAAAGTAGCATTGCATCTTCACAATGCTTATATTTCTCCACATTTTCTAAAATGAGCACATATTGCTCATGGATAGAAGAAGTCTGTCATCTCTTGTGATATTCCTGTCTGAAATCTCCCATTCTGGCCACATTAGGTTTCTCAAGTCTCTATTGCTTAATCTTTACATTGAGAATTTTATGCTAGTAAAAATCTCATACCTGGCTTATCTTTATTTTCTGCACTCTCTGCAGTCTATCTCTTCCTTTCAAGTAAATTAAGTCTCTAAATTCCATCACTTTGTTTCTATAAGTAATTCAATCCCCCATAGCCCTCTGAGGTCTCTCTCCCTTTACCCTTTCATGATGGCTATTTTCAGTGGGAAAGTCAGGAAGCATGACCCAAAATGATTTCTGCTTTAGAAAATGCTATTCTTGGCTGGGCACAGTGGCTCACACCTATAAACCCAGCACTTTGGGAGGCCAAGGTGAGAGGACTGCCTGAGCCCATGGGTTCGAGACCAGCCTGGGTAACTTAGCGAGACCTCATCTCTACAATAAATCAAAAAACCTTGCTGGCCGTGGTAACGCATGCCTGTAGTTCCAGCTGCTTGGAAGGCTGAGGCGGAAGGATCGCCTGAGCCCAGCAGGTTGAGGCTGTGGTGGCCGTGAGCGTGCCACTGCACTCTGGCCTGGGTGACAGAGTGAGACTCCAACACAAAAAAACAAAAAGAAAAAGAAAAGAAAATGCTGTTCTTGCCGGGCGCAGTGGCTCAGGCCTGTAATCCCAGTACTTTGGGAGGCCAAGGCGAAACGACTGCCTGAGACCAGCCTGAGCAACTTGGTGAGACCTTGTCTCCACAATAAATCAAAAAAGTGGGCCGGGTGCGGTAGCTCACACCTATAATCTCAGCACTTTGGGAGATGGAGGTAAGAGGATTGCCTGAGTCCACGGGTTCAAGACCAGCCTGGGCAACTTGGTGAGACCTCATCTGCACAATAAATCAAAACATTAGCTGGGCATGGTGGCTCAACTCTGTAATTCCCGCTACTTGGAAGGCTAAGACAGAAGGATCACCTGAGCCTAGCAGGTCACGGCTGCAGTGGCCATGAGCATGCCACTGCACTCCAGCCTGGGCAACACAGTGAGTCTCCAACGCAAAATAAAAAAAAAATCAGCAGGGTATTGTGGCACACACCTGTAGTTCCAGCTACTTGGAAGACTGAGGCAGAAGGATTGCCTGAAACCCAGCAGGTCAAGGCTGCGGTAGCCATGAACTTGCCACTGCATTCCAGTCTGGATGACAGAGTGAGACCCCAACTCAAAAAAAAAAAAAGAAAAAGAAAAGAAAATGCTATTCTTGTCGAAAGTTTTGTGGGGTTTTTTTTGCCTAAGCTGAAGTGCAGTCGTAGCTCTTTGTGACCTCGGACTCCAGGACTCAAGTCATCCTCCTGCCTCAGCCTCCCCAGTAGCTAGGACTACAGGTGTGTTCTATCACAAAAATCATCTTTTTTAATTATTTTTTATAGAGACAGGAGTCTTACTATGTTGCCCAGGCTAGTCTTGAACTCCTGTCCTCAAGCAATCTTTCCTTCTTCCAAAGCAATGGGATTATAGGTGTGAGCCACTGCACCTGGCCATCCAAACGTTCTTCACATCCAGTTGCACAGCTGAAGTGGCAATAAAATTTAGTCACTGGGGGCAGAAACCGTCCTTACCTATTAGTGCATTACAAATCTTCGGGAATAAAACTTAGTCACTGGGGCCAGAAACCTTCCTTCTGGCAAAAGATCCAGTCGCTAAAACATTTATCTTGGCCAAAGGCCATAATAGTTGACAGAAAAACACTGCAGATAAGGCAGCTTTCATGTCAGTGGTGAGCAACTTTTAAGATTTATAAGTTAAATTACTCTTACAGTCACTAATCACATCACTATTACTTGCCTATGAAGGTACTTAATGACAGACTACGTCTTTTCTTTAATAATATTTACCTTAGGCGGCTTTTAAGAATATTATCCCAGCCTGGGTAACATAGCCAGGTCTCATCACTACAAAAAAGAATCAAGAAATAGAGGGGTGTTGTGGTACATGCTTGTAGTCTCAGCTACCCAGAAGGCTTAGATGGAAGAGCTCCTGAGCCCAGGAGGTCAAGGCCGTGGTGAACCATAACCGTGCCACTGCACTCCAGTCTGGGCTACAGAATGAGACTCCGACTCAAAGAGTATCATGCACACTGTGATGTACAAAAGGCATCAGACTAAACAGGTTCACCTCAACTACACTTTCAAATAGTTACCTTTTTTATCTCAACATTATGACAACCACTTTCATACACATAAAAAGGTAAGCTTCAACACCACTTCTAAATCAAAAATAATGCTTACTATTTTCTGTCATTTCAGCATTTGTCAGGTCCTCTGTCTTCTTGGAGTAATTTCTTATATTGATGCCAGTAAGTGTACTTAGAAATGAAAGCTCTGAATTGAAATGTTCAACCTGACTTCTCAGATCTTTTGAAGATTCCCATCCTTCAGGATCTGGTTGTTGTATTTCTTGAAATGATTTTCTAAAAGGCAAATATCAGAAACAGTTACTCTAATTACTAATAAGTATTTCATCTAATATTCCTAATTTCCCTCAAACTGCTCCCATTTTGTCCCTCATACTTTCTTCCCATTAAATCACCCACCCTCAAAAAAAACTACCTAAGAATTTTCTCAAAACCAATGTGGCTACTAACACTGCAATCTTTAATTTCAAAAAACAAATGGAACCAAATTATGCTACCATACTTCTACATATTAGAAAGATCTTTAAAATAAATTATAGGCCGGGATGATGGCTCAAACCTGTAATCACAGCACTCTGGGAGACTGAGGGGAGGGTACTGGCTGAGCCCACGGGATCGAGAACAGCCTGAGCAACTTGACAAGACCTCATCTCTACAATAAATCATAAAAATTAGCTGCACCTGTAGTTCTGGCAACTTGGAAGGCCGAGGCAGAAGGATCACCTGAGCCTGGCAGGTCGAGGCTGAGGCGGCCGTGAGCATGCCTCGGCGACAGAGTGAGACTCCAACTAAAACAAATAAGTAAATGAATAATAACAGGAATACTTCACAAAATGAAAATGTAACATCTAACTCAGGAAATTCCAATCTAAATGTCTGGCATCCCAAGACTTCTCAAAATATTTTTAAAGATACCTTGAAATTAAAAAAAAAAAAGGTCAAGCGAGGTGGCTCACGCCTGTAATCCCAGCACCTGGGGAGACAGAGGCAAGGGGACTGCCTGAGCCCAGGCTTCACCCAGCCTGGGCAACTTGGTGAGGCCTCTTCTCCACAATAAATCAAAAAATTAGCCAGGTGCATGCCTGTAGTTGAGGCAACTTGAAAGGCGAGGCAGAAGGATCACCCGAGCCCAGGAGGTCAAAGGAGTGGCTGTAAGCATACTAGTGTACTTCTGCCTGGGAAACAGCGAGACCAACTCCAAAGGAAAGAAAAAAGAAATCTAAGAATACAGGAGGGAAAAATTCCACAGGAAAAAGAAACAGCATAATCTCTTGAAACACCACTATAACCAGACATTCTTCACTGAGAATATACAAATCTATTTTCCTATAAAAAAAGGATTAAAGTGTAGCTAATAATTGCATTGGACAGTACTTTATAGCCATTCTTCATTTCCCTTAAACTCTGTACTACATTCTACTCTGTTGACGTCTCCCACCATCTTAAAACATCCCTTCCTTGGATACTGGGGCATGATTATCTCGATTCTCATTTCCTATCTTGGGTCCTCCACTCTCCGCTTCTTGTCTCCAACAGTAGAGGTAAACCCTAACACTCTTACTTCTGCTGTCCATTCCATTGAGGAATACTCAATGATAAACCTCAGCCCCTCTAGGCCAGTAACTCTCAAAATACCTCTTCTGTACATCTCTTCTTACAAAGCAGATCTAGCTTGATATCCTACCAAATGTTTTCTCCTCAAACCAGCTTTCCCCCTGAATTTCCCTACTCTTGTTAATAATGAAATCTTTCCCTTGATATTTTAGGCTCCATATCTTAAAAGTTACCCTTGACTCCTTCACTTGCCTCATATCTGGTACTACTGTTAATCTTTCTGCTCCTTCACAAAACTATCCATCTTTTTCTATTTCTGATTCCACTATACTAGCCCAATGCTCTTGACCATAACATGTTTTGCTTTATGCCTACAGAGAATAATAGAATAATCTAACCCCATATTCTACACACTGAGGATCCAAGACTTGTATAAAAGTCTTTATTAAAGGCCAGGCTCAGTGGCTCAGTCTGTCATCCCAGCACTTTGGGAGGCCGAGGCGAGTGGAGCCTACGGGTTCAAGACCAGCCTGGGCAAGTTGGCGAGACCTCATTTCTACAATAAATCAAAAATTAGCCAGGTGTAGTAGTGTGGGCCTATAGTTCCAGCTACTTGGAAGGCTGAGGCGGAAGGATCGCAGGAGCCCAGAAGGTTGAGGCTGCGGTGGGTGGGAGCGTGCCACTGCACTCCAGTCTGGGCAACAGAGACTCCAATTCAAAAAAAAAAAAAAAAGTCTATTTAAAATTACTTAGGCCGGGCGTGGTGGCTCACGCATATAATCCCAGCACATTGGGAGGCCTGAGCCCAGGGTTTGAGACCAGCCTGGGCAACTTGGCAAGACCTCATCTCTACAATAAAATAAAAAATTAGCCAGGTGTGGTGGCGCACACTTGTAGTTCCAGCTACTGGAAAGGCTGCGGTGGAAGGATCACCTAAGCCCAGAAAGTCAAGGCTGCGGTGACTGTGAGTATGCCTCTGCACTCTAGTCTGGGCAACAGAGACTCCAACTCAAAAAAAAAAAATTTCTTAAACATTAATATAAGTGTATTCTGTATCATGAGACTACCATACCCTCTTTTGAATTTGTCATCACAGGCTGATGCCCCACAAATTACATCAAATACATAAAGTCAATGAAAAAAGAACAGAGGCAATCTTCATCCATAAATGATGAATTCCTGATAAGTGAACACCAAATGTATAGCAAGCCATGAATTAAGATTTCAGGTTATTTCCAGTGGAGAAAAGTGGCAAGAGAACCAACCTGACATATTAAAGGATATGTACGCACAACTCTAAAAAGTCCTTGTTGTGTCAGAGGGGGAACTGGGGAGTTATTATTTAATGGGTATAGTGTTTCAGTTTGAAGTGATGAAAGATTCTGGAGATAGACAGTGGGATGAGTGCAACAATGTTTAATGCCACTGAACTGTACACTCAAAAATGGCTAAAATACTGAATTGCATGTGTGTTTTACCACAAAAAAGGGAAAACATGCACATTCTCATTCAGAGCAACTATCTACTTTGAGCAAATATCATTGGTCTATTTCAATGAATGTTAGTTTGAATTGCTTTTAATTTTTATTGGTTTTATACTTTTATTATTTGTATGTTTGTCTTAGTAGCATTAAAATTTTTGTCCAAATTGAGAGTTTACAAGAAATTTTATTCCTTTAAAATGAATCTATATACAATTTGATTGTGTATATATATATATTTTTTTTTTTTCTTTTGTCCTTTTTTTTTTGAGTTGGAGTCTCACTCTGTCTTCTAGACTGGAGTGCAGTGGCATGCTCCCGGTCATGGCAGCCTCGACCTGCTGGGCTCCTGCTATCCTTCCGTCTCAGTCTTCCAAGTAGCCGGAACTACAGATGCAAGCTAGTACACCCAGCTAATTTTTTTATTTATTGTAGAGACAAGGTCTTACCATGTTGCCCAGGCTGGTCTTGAACCCACAGGCTCAGGCAATCTACTTGCCCCGGCCTCCCAAAGTGCTGGAATTACAGACTGAGCCACACACCATTTGAGTTTAAAAGTCAATGGTGAAGCCGGGCACGGTGGCTCATGCCTGTAATCCCAGCACTTTGGGAGGTTGAGGCGAGATTACCGAGCCCAGGGGTTCGAGACCAGCCTGGGCAACTTGTCAAGACCTTGTCACTACAACAAAAAATAAAAAATAAAAAATAGCCGGGCATGGTAGTGCACATCTGTAGTTCCATCTACTTAGAAGGCTGAAGCAGAAGGATTGCCTGAGCCCAGCAGGTGGAGACTGCGGTGGCCATGAGTGTGCTATTGCACTCCAGCCTGGGCGACAGAGTGAGACTCCAACTCAAAAAAAAAAAAAGAAAAAGTTAAGTCTCCATCCCAAAATGGACATGGGACCCGGGTAACATGTATGTTTATTTAGTATACATGCTCATGTTCCCCCACACACACACTTCATGTATATTCATAGCTCTGCCTATAACCTGTTGAATACCTACTACACTGGCCAACCATACACTTGGCCAACCAGTTCAGCATAAATCCCTGCCCTCAACCCTCCTCCCTCCAAGTGCCCACCTTTGAACTCTGCCAGAGGCCTCCAGTCCTGTCGGGATGGCCGCTTTGCAGGCTGTAACCCTTTATAAAAAATAAAGTCTCCTCTCCAAATTTGCAGATCTCATGATTTCTTAGTTGATGCTACTATATTATCCTGGGCTAATAACAGTAAAGGAACCACCTTTTCCCTTAGAATGCTTCTTGAAAGTATGCATACAGATTATCTGTTAGAACAAGGTTTCTTTTTATTATTATTTTTGAGTTGGAGTCTCACTCGTCACTCAGGCTGGAATGCAGTGGCATGCTCAAGGCCACTGAGCTTGCGGCCACTGCAGCCTCAACCTGTGGGCTCAGGCGATCCTTCGGCCTCAGCCTTTCAAGTAGCTGGAACTACAGATGCATACCCCCACACCCGGCTAATTTTTGTGATTTATTGTAGAGATGAGGTCTTGCCAGGTTGCCCAGGCTGGTCTTGAACCCTTGGGCTCAGGCAACCCTCTTGTCTCAGCCTCCCAAAGTACTGGGATTACAGGCTGAACCACCGAGCCCGGCCAGCAAGGTGTCTTTTTAAAATGCAGATCCTGATCCAGTAGCTCAGGGTAAGGCTAAGTCTGTAGTCCTGACAAACTCTCAGGTGATGCTCAAGCTTCCAATCTATAGGGCACGGCTCAAATAACAAGAATCTTTAATACACTTACTCTCATTTGTGGAGAAGCAGTCACGTGCCCTGTTCACCTGTTTCCTATTCCCTTTTACCAGTCACAGCTTCCTTTACTTTCATGACAACAAAGGACATGCATGCAACCACTGCTTTAGGCCACCTTCTTCCCATCTTCTGCCAATTGCTTAGTTAGTTCAGGAAAATCTCATTCTCTCTGCACCTGTCAAGTAAGTTTTTTTGTTGTTGTTTTTTGTTTTTTTTGAGTTGGAGTCTCACTCTGTCACCCAGACTGGAGTGCAGTGGCCGCTCTCGGCCACCGCAGCCTCGACCTGCTGGGCTCCCGCGACCCTTCCGCCTCAGCCTTCCAAGTAGCCGGAATTACAGACATACGCTACCACGCCCGGCTGATTTTTTTGATTTATTGTAGAGATGAGGTCTCGCTACCCAGGCGGGTCTCGAACCCGCGGGCTCAGGCAATCCACTCACCTCAACCTCCCAAAGGCACGGGATTACAGGCTGAGCCACCGAGCCTGGCGTAAGTTTTTTTTTTTAACTGTAAAGATGTGGGGTACAATTCAGGAGTAGGTATACAAGTAGTCAACGTACAGGTAAAATTTGGGCCTCCCTTTGGTCCCCATTTCAAGAAGGTCTTGACTCAAAAAATGTAGTTTATGGTTTCCAGTAGCTGACATGTTTGAGATGATAAATACATAATTAACTGTTATAAACTTTTTTTCTCTCTCTCCTCCGATAAACAAAAAGTGTTTGGACTTGGGAATTAGATCTTTGGGTCCCAATCCAGCTGACACTTCCTTTCTCTGGAACCTTGGGCAAGCTACTTAACTTCTCCAAGCCTGTTTCCTAAACTATAAAACAGGGTTAACAACAGCACCTATCTAAGAGAACTATCAAATTATCCTATAGGCTGTAATAACTGTTTTTCTTTACATAAACTTATTTCGTTTTACCTAAGTTGCTTTTTAAAGGAAACTTTATCATTTATCATAAACGAAGAGCGTATACCACTTGTCATGAATATCTGACCCATTTTTTCTAAATGCCATGAAACCAAATGGAGTCATTAAATCCCAACTGGGCACCGCTGCTTGCCAAGGCAAGATGATCTAGCCAGGAAGATAAGCAAGACTTTCTTCGCGAGAGCCATCAACAAGGACGACTGCGATTAACTGAGCTATATACACAGCGATGCGTTTCTAACAGAGCTCCAGACACGGTGCTCACAACTCCGCTGTCATTACAGGGTCGATACTACTTTCATGCCAACTTTTTTTTTATGGGGGGAGGGGAGGTCCCAAGCCACAATTTTCTGCAAGGACGTGGCCGGGAGGTCTGTGGAGATTCACCACCTGGCCCGGGAACAGGCGGGCGAACACGAGAGGCAGGGCAGGGCCTACGTACGGGACTCCGGACGTCTCTCCCCAGGGCGCCGGCAGCTCTCCACACGCCCGCCGCAGAGCCGCGATCTCGGCTTGCAAGGCGCGCACCTCGGCCAGCTCGGCGTCCATGGCGCGGAACTGACGAGCCCGCCCCGAGACGCCGCTGTCAGCTCCCGACCCGCGCGTCTCTCACCCGACGCTTCAAGCTTCGCGCGCGCTTCCGGCGCGGACCACCCCGGAGCTCACGGTGGGGAACCGGTAGAGCAACGCGTGACCCTGCGGCTGAGAGCGTCCAACTCCGCGCTCGCACGATGTCCCGGGCCCCTGCACACGTGGTCATGGCTGGTTCTAAGCGGTCCCTACGCTTCTGAGAGAGCTAGTTCGTGATCACCCGACAAGCACGTGGCCGCCCACCCCCGTCAGCAGCCTTGGAGTCGCCCGGCCGCGTGAGCCCTGGGAGAGGTGGTTCCGCGATCACGTGAAGGAGAGCGCCTCTCTATTTTCCTTCGGCTCGCTCACTTCCGCCGGCCTAGTCCAGGAATCGGTGAACACGGGCTGGAGGATAGAAACCAGGGGAATTTGGTTAGGGGTCTTTTATGATCATTAAGGGGAAGGTGGCGGAGGCATCACGGTAGCCCGAAGGACAGGAAACGAAATAAAGTGCCCTCGGGAACTGAATTGTGCCAACAGAACCTTAGAAGTGTGGGTTGAAAATTGAGAAGGAAGTAAAAGAGGATACGCCTGTTGGGACATGTGACAGGAAGTTAGAGACCGCCGTGGCTCTGGCTTTAGGAGACACCTGGTGAGGACTGGATTTCGGTATGCGAAGTGCCAGGGCTATTTCCTACTCTTTGTCTTCACTTATTTTGGGTCTTCTCGGAGGAGGAGGGCTGGGATAGGTAGGTTGGGGGCGGAGGCCATCAGGGAGAAGTAGACTGTGGCTCTCCCCAGAATACACGCCTTGCTTTGGGCGCTGTTTTGGGGTCTCGCCAGCGCGGAGTCGGCCAGCTCTCGGGGAAGGGCGGGATGGGAGCTGAGGGCCAGCCGGATACTAAGCGAGACGAGAGATTTTATGATGTGCCTTAGTACTTCTGGAAAAATTTTCCTGAGTCCCTCTAACCCAACAGTTTTTATAGTGTGGTATTAAGAATTTAGAGTTCTGGGGGGCACACCTCACCAACAAGGGTATCTGCGCAATGAATATTTGCATACCTAGGCCTTAACTGTACCCCACAGTTTTAAAATAAAATAAAAAGAATTTCGAGTTCTGAGTTTAGACCTGGATCATAATCCTAGCTGTACTGATTTTCTCTATGGCATTGGGAAAGTAGCTTAACCTCTCATGCTCATCTGAAAAAATGGGGAACCTGTTAACTACGATGCAAGCACATAGTAACACAAGTTTCTCTCTATTCGCCGTAATATCAATTGCTCTCTTTGTCCCTGAACAGTACTTTGCAAACACGTTTATTATGACATAACATTTAATCGTACCATTTGTTTACTTACGACTGTGAAGAACTCCAGGATGAAGACCTGTCTTTTTATCCTTTAGTGTATTACCTGCCACATCCTATTCCTGTCAGTGTTTGTTAAAGTCGATAAATGAATGTATGAGTAAATCAAGAAAAAACACCTAACAACGTGAATAAATAAATGTGGAGGGGTAGAGTATAATATTGTGGCCATTTAGAGGGAAAACACCTGCCTATACCTTTGACTATATGAGTATGGGGGTGCCATTTTAAAGTTCATTCATAGTAGGGTGTGGTGGCTCACACCTGTAATCCCAGCACTTTGGGAGGTGGAGGTGAGAGGATTGCCTTAGCCCACAAGTTCAAGACCAGCCTGGGCAACTTGGCCAGACCTCGTTTCTAAAAGAAAAAAAAAGAAAGTAAAATAAAGTGCATTCACGAAGACTGTGAAGACAGGGCTTGAGCAGAATTTTCAGGGATAAAATTTGAAAGCAATGCAGTAGCAAGTGAAACACAGGTTCAGGAGACCAATTGGGCCCAAAAAATTAGGGGAAGTAGTTGTCTTGTTAGATTTGAGAAGAACTAAAGGAACTAACTTCTCTGTGTACAGTAAATTACTTTTCCCACTAGAACATACCAGGTATATGCCCAGCCTTCATGAAAGTGAACAAAGAATCAAAACGCCTTTTTGTGGGTGGCCTTGGCCAGGCCATTTCTAAGGCAGACCTACAAAATCAGTTCAGCAGATTTGGAGAAGTTTCTGATGTGGAGATCATCACACGGAAAGATGACCAAGGTAAATGTATAGTCCTTCACTGGGTAGTACAAAGCAGGTGTAACTCGATTCCAGTATTACAAAATAAAGCAACTCCAGAGATGAGATTTAGCTCTGAACACCAAAAGTTGTAAGTGGTCCTGAAGGTGTTACGTATGATGCGGAGCTTGACCAGAATCAATTTCTGAAATCAGAAAAATTCTAAATTCCAAAATATCTGATTTCCAGCTTTCATAGCTAACATTCTAACATTAATTAAGTGTCCTGTTAAGTAGAGCATCACTAACGTACAGTCAAGATGCTTCCTTAACTGACTACTGAACATTTTTTTCTTATTTTTAAAAATATTTTGATACTCACGCTTTAAAAAATGCAATGTTTGTGTCCAATAAAAAATAAACAAGGCTTTTCTTTGAAAGAACACATTTTCAAGAACTAATTTTTTTAAATTTAAACACTTGACTGTTTTTTGCATTGTAATCTGGATAAGAGTTTAAATGAATTTATTTTTCCTTTTTAGGAAACCCACAGAAAGTCTTTGCATATGTCAACATCAAAGTAGCAGAAGCAGACCTGAAAAAATGTAAGATTGTCATATATTTTCTATAGTGTTTGCCAGTTTGTGTCACAGTGTAAACTGGAATAACTTTAGTTCTAAATCTGAACCTCAGCAACCACGTTTAAGTCATCAGGAGGGACAACCATGATCAAGAGAATTCAGGCTGGGCGCAATGGCTCACAACTGTAATCCTAGCACTTTGGGAGGCGAAGGCAAGAGGATTGCCTGAGCCCAGGGGTTCAAGACCAACCTGGGCAATTTGGCAAGACCTCATCTCCACAATAAATCAAAAAATTAGCCGAGCATGGTGGCGTGTGCTTGTGGTTCCTGCTAGTTGGAAGACTGAGGCATAAGGATTGCCTGAACCCAGCAGGTTGAGGCTGCAGTAACCATGAGTGTGTCACTACACTCCAGCCTGTGTGACAGAGTAAGACTCTGACTTAAGAAAAAAAGAGAGAGAGAGAATTCCAGTATCCTATAACTCAGCAGGTTTAGGTCCATCCCATTTGGCATTAGCAGACATAAGGAAGCACATTACTAGTGGGCGTGCTCAAAAACTGCGATTCTTAAGCCAGGCATGGTGGCTCATGCCTATAATCTCAGCACTTTGGGAAGCAGAGACGAAAGGATTGCCTGAGTCCAGGGGTTCGAGACCAGCTTGATGAGGCCTCGTCTCTACAATAAATTCAAAAAGTACTCGGGTGTGGTGGTACTTGCCTGTGGTTCCAACTACTTGGAAGGCTGAGGCAGAAGGATCACCCAAGCCCAGTAGGTGGAGGCTGCAGTGGCCATGAGCATGCCACTACACTCCAGCCTGGGTGACAGCCTGAGACTCCAACTAAAAATGTGTGTGTGTGTGTGTGTGTGTGTGTGTGTGTGTGTTAAAATAAAAACTGCAATTCTTAAATATTTTGGATCAGAGACCAAACTTCCATAGAAACTGCCTGTTCACACATCCTACTGAACATTATGCCACATTCCCTCTCCTTGTTCTGTACACTTTTGGGGCAGCTAATCCTCATCACTAAATACTGTAAGGAGAAGGCTTAAGAGTATGCCCCGCCAGGCTCGGTGGCTCAGCCTGTAATCCCGCACCTTTGGGAGGCTGAGATGAGTGGATTGCCTGAGCCTGGGCAGCGAGACCTCATCTCTACAATAAATCAAAAAATCAACTGGGCGTGGTAGCTAAAGATAATTCAGGTTCCTCAGCTACTTGGAAGGCTGAGATGGAAGGATCGCCGGAGCCCAGCAGGTCAAGGCTGCGGTGGCCGGAAATGGCCACTGCACTCCAGTCTGGGCGACAGAGTGAGAATCCAGCTAAAAAAAAAAAAAAAAAAAAAAAAGAGTATGCCCAATAAGACCATATTCTTGAAATTGTGAAGTCTCTTGTTGATAAGTTTAGTAAAGCCAAGGGCAAACAGTAGTCTTGAATGAAGGAGGAAAGAGAGACAAGCCATACTGCAGCTATTGCCGTAATCTGTTTATTTGGAGGCGGAAAAATCAAAAGACTGAAAAGTAAATAAAGGGAACATGCTAGTAGAGGAAGAGGGCTATCAGCCTCTTATCATTTTATTTGCAAAAATACTGTTTTATTCTGTTCTTCACTGAAGAAATATATGTGACAGGTGTGAACTTGTGACTCAGAACACATCAGCGAGTCTATAAGACCTGTGGCAAGTTTTTAAACTTCTGAGCCTCACTTTGCTTATGGAATGAATAACAAAAGATAATGCTTGACTCATAATATTACTGTGAGGGATAAATTAAATGATAACATGTTTACTTACTGTAGGGCTGACCACCTGGAAAATTCTGTTAGTGGTTATTATTAAGGAAGCTGATAGCACATATTCAGAAAAATCAACTACTAGAACATAGCAATTCAAATATAGTTAATTCATTTGCAAGTTATACAGTAATAATTAGCAGGAAGTGGTAAATAAAAATAACATGCTCCAGGATTCCAAACCATCCTCTAATTCACCTAAAAAGATTACATCAAGGTTCCATAGTTACATTATGGGAAATAACAATAATTTTTTTTTTTTTAGTTAATATCTCACTCTGTCGCCCAGGCTAGAGTATAACGTCACACTCACAGCCACTGCAGCCTCGACCTGCTAGACTCAGGCGATCCTTCCACCTCAGCCTTCCAAGCACCTGGAACCATAGGCGTGTGCCACCATGCCCAGCTAATTTTTTGGTTTACTGTGGAGTCTAGGTCTCCACAAGTTGTCCAGGTTGGTCTCGAGCCCGTGGGCTCAGGCAGTCCTTTCGCCTCCACCTCCCAAAGTGCTGGAATTATAGGCATAAGCCACTGCCCAGCTAACAATGAAATTTTAAATAAAGATAAATTATTCAGAGGTTCCTGACATTAGTTTACAAACAGATTGCAAAGAAATTTTCCTCTATTGTTACACATTTTGCCTCATTCCAATCTAGTAACACTGTGAGACAGGGACCCTTTTAGTAAGTGGTCGAGATGAGACAAGTGCCTGGGCTCCCTCTGCAGGTTTCATTTTCTTTCTCCTACTTCCTCTGTGTCTCTGTGATAAACAAGTCTGCTCTTTTTAGTACTAAATAATTAGAAAAAACATGTGCTGAAATATATTTTTGTGTTGTCATGTAGTTGGGTAATCATTCTTTACTTTATAGGTATGTCTGTTTTAAATAAAACAAAATGGAAAGGTGGAACACTACAAATTCAGCTGGCAAAAGAAAGTTTTTTGCACAGGTAAGTTTTGTTCCACATGAATTAAAACTCTATCCCTTTATAGTGTAAATGATTTTATACATTCACTTAGTTTATCTGAAATTGTCAAGTAATGTATTAGTACATTCTTAACAAATTCTAACATTACAGTAGAGCTGAAATTGCCCTCAAATCTTAATATACTTCACCCAAAACCCCACCAATAAAGATAATTCAGTGCATTTATATACCAGAGGTACCCAAAAAAATATATACACATTTTAAGAGATGTTATCTATGTATTACTTTTCAAAGTACTTTTCAGAAGTGTCTGGATGCTGATGGTAATTTGAACACCTCTTGTAATTGCAGAAGTCAGGCGTGACTTGTATTCATCTTCTGTTATCCGTATAATTTCAATTTTAATACATTTTTTTTCCTTTCTTAAAATATATATACATTTTTGGCACCCTCTGGTATATTGTTTTTTATTTATTTTTTTAGTTGGAGTCTCACTCTGTCACCCAGACTGGAGTGCAGTGGCACGCTCCTGGCCAATGCAGCCTCGACCTGCTGGGCTCCAGCGATCCTTCCGGCTCAGCCTTTCAAGTAGCCAGAACTACAGGTGTGCGCTGCCACGCCTGGCTAATTTTTGATTTATTGTAGATTTATTGTAGAGTGCCCTGGTGGGTTTTGAATCCACAGGCTCAGGCAATCCATTCGCCTCGGCCTCCCAAAGTGCCGGAGTTACAGGCGGAGCCACCAAGCCCAGCCTGCTTGTATATTAAACCATAAAAAATATGCATCATTATTTTCTCTTTTTTTTTAAGATCACCTTTTGTGGCAATATAGATCTTCCTTCTTTTTTTTTTTTTTTTTTTTGAGTTCAGTCTTACTTTGTCATCCAGGCTGGAGTGCAGTGGCACACTCACAGCCACCCCAGTGTTGACCTGCTGAGCTCCAGTGTTCCTTCTTCCTCAGCCTTCCAAAGAGCCGGTACTACAGGCACACACTACCACACCTGGCTAATTTTTAATTTTTATTGTAGCGATGAGATCTCACCAAGTTGCCCGTGCTGGTCTCTAACTCGCGGGCTCAGGCAGTCCACTCGCCTCGGCCTCCCAAAGTGCTAGAATTACAGGCTGAACCACCGAGCCCGGCCGATCTTCCTTCTTTTAACAACTGTTGACACTATTTCAAAATGACACTGTGATTCCTCCCCACTAATGGACATATAGACTGTTTCCACTTTTTCACAGTCATAGGAGATCCTTGAGCATGCCTTCTATGTATGTGCAAGTGCTTCTCTGGGGTTTGTGTCAAAAAATGGAGGTGCCGAGTCTTAGGGTTATCTACATTTAAATTGAATAGACACTACTAAATTGTTTACACTGATTTTGAGTATTAAGGTTCGTGTCATACAAAGATATAAAGATAATAAGAGACCCTTATCTGAGAGGCAGAAGAATTATGTAAGTAATTTAAGAATAAGACAATGAGCCGGGTTCGGTGGTTCAGCCTGTAATCCTGCGCCTTTGGGAGGCTGAGGTGAGTGGATTGCCTGAGCCCGCGGGTTCAAGACCCGCCTGGGCAGGCGAGACCTCATCTCTGCAATAAAATCAAAAGATTAGCTGGGTGCCAGAGCCCAGCAGGTTGAGACTGCAGTGGCCGGGAGTAGCCACTACACTCCAGTCTGGGCGACAGTGAGACTCCAACTCAAAAAAAAAAAAAAAAAAAGAATAAAACAATGTAAAAACCATTCGAACTTTTAAAATCCTAAAGGTGTTTTCAGGGAGAAAAGATATTAGTTGGGGAGCTTTCAATGTAAACAGTTTAAGAATATATAGATGGAGTGACCAGGAGAGTTGATAAGATTGTTCTAGACCAATGACATGTCACAAGAACAGATGCAGTCTAAGGCAAATGGTAAGCAACCTCCTTGGAGGCATGTTCTGGGGGACTTGTGAAAGGTAAGAATTTGATTTTGTTCTTCAGCTGCAAGCTTCTGGCTGTGAACGGAGTGTTCATGTGGCTTTCATTCAGCAATACTTAAGTGCCTACTGGGCACTTGTGTGCAGGCACTGGGGCCCCATGCAGAGCAGGGTCAGCACACAGTACTGCTATCTTGGAATTTTTGTGTAGATATACCTGAGAAACATGAATCTGGTGGTTGTTCTGGAAGGTAAAATATGCAGGAAACAGACCAGAGGCAAGGAGGACAGTGAGGATTGATCTGTGCAGTTGTCTAGGCCTGAATAAGATGGAGGTAATTTGGATCGGGAGCTCGAGATGACATTCTTTTTATCAGGAGAGTAGACATAATCAAGATTTTAAAAATTGGGCTCTGAAAGATATGTCTTCCTCATTGGGAAGAAAGGATACATAAAATTCCGAAAGTACAGCCAGTCTCAGTGGCTCAGTCTGTAATTCCAGCACTTTGGGAGGCCGAGGAGAATGGATTGCCTTAGCCCGTGGGTTCGAGACCTGTCCGGGCAACTTGAAGAGACCTTGTCTCTACAATAAAATCAAAAATTAGCCAGGTGCAGTAGCACACGCCTGCAGTTCCAGCTACTTGGAAGGCTGAGGTGGAAGGATCACCAGAGTCCAGCAGGTCGACTTTGGGGTGACCATGAGCATGCCACTGCACTCCAGACTCAAAAAAAAAAGCAAAAGTATGTAAGTTGAAAGGGGAAAAATGAGAGAGCTGTGACCATGATCTGTCTTCCATGAGGGAAACTGGGACGTTGACTGGAGCAAAGGCCTGGGAGTAGATTTTAGGGCTTAGGGCGACTAACTGGCATGGACAGACCTGGAGGAGAAAAATCTCATGCTCTAGTGGAACAGTCCTGGCAACACAGCCTCTCAATCCTGTCCAACCCTATACTGCTTAGACACTTAGGTCAATAAATTATGACAGATTTATGTGATGACATGTTGTACAGCAATTACAAAGCTGTTTTCAAAGAATATAAAATGGTAAGTTGGCAGGGTGTCCTGGCTCTTGCCTATAATTTCAGCACTTTAGGATGCCAAGGCAGGAAGATTGCTTCAGGCCAGAGGTTTAAGACCAGGTTGGGCAACATAGTCACACCCCATCTCTGCAAAATAAAAAAAATTAGCTAGGCGCACCTGTAGTCCCAAACTACTCAGAGGCTGAGGTGAGAGGTCTCACTTGAGCTCAGGAGTTCACAGCTGCAATGAGCTATGATCACGCCAGTGCCCTCCAGCCAGGGCAACAGAGGGAGACTTTGACTCTTTAAAAAAAAAAGTATAATGATAAGATGATAAATGAGGAGTACCCAGCTGTACTTTACCATATTATCTGGATTACATTTTATGTATGCATTTACATATGGAGCAAAGCTGACGTAAGTAGACAAAACGTTAATATCAGAATGTGGGATGAGGAATGTGTTTGCTGTCTCCATGTTTTGTGTTTTACAGTACTCTACAATTCAATAAAAACATACTGTTTGTATGTTCAGAAAAATATATACGCTCTTATGCTATCAAACAAGGCCTTTTTGTTAATTATTTTGGTTTTTAAAACTATAAAGCTGTACTGTGCTCATTTAGGGTCACCTGAAGAGAAATAATCATTTTACATACTTGATTATTTTTACTCTTTTATTTTCTCTTTGACTTAGATTGGCCCAAGAGAGAGAAGAAGCAAAAGCCAAGAAAGCAAAATCAGCAACAGACACCACCAACTTAGTAGAAAAGATGGGCGGGGTAGATTTCCATATGAAAGCTGTGCCTGGGACAGAAGTGCCAGGTCACAAGGTGAGTCTCCTCTGTAGGCTGAGCCAGTCTGGGACGCCTGAGACCACGTGATTGTGGGTGACACATCTAAAGCCAGTTTCTTTTTTTTCTTCCTTTGAGGCAATTGACATAGATAGTACTTTGTGATTTTCAGGGTGCATTTATAACTCTTCAGTAGGCATAGTTCTCTACCATTTTACAGAGAGAGAAATCAAAACCCAAGTAGAGATGGACTTCCACAGGATAGGGGTGGTGAGGAGAGCAGGCAGTTCCCAAGTTCGCCTTTTCAATGGCTGGTGTATTTTTGCACAGCATGCTTCATGGTTTATTTGGGACTGATAGCTGTTCCCTTCTTTTTTCATCTTTTCTGTCCTTTCAAAATTTTTCTCTTTGAGAATTATAGCCCACTGTGAGTTCAATTTTTTGTTATATTTATGTGATGTTATTAGAATCTTTTCCATTTGTAACATAGAGCAAATATATGAATTCTTTTTTTTTCTTTTAGAATTGGGTTGTGAGTAAATTTGGAAGAGTCTTACCTGTTCTTCACCTTAAGAATCAGCATAAACGTAAAATATCCTTTCGGTTAACCTCTGTAATTATTTGCCACAGGGATGGATACTTGCAAAATACTTTTAGAATTTCACTGCCTCCATCAGTAAATATTTAGGTATTTATTTAACAGTTTGTGTGCTTCCAATTTCTAGGTTCTTACCCACATGCATGAGATTATCTTCAATTAGCAAATAATAAGAATTATTATTTAAAGAGAATGAAGTGAGGTTTTGTAAGTAAGTAACTCAAGTGATGCATGCCAAAGAAGCAGGTGGGGTTATTAATTTATTTATCTTGTATATGGATTCAAAGCCATTGCTAACAGAGCAAAGAAGGCAGGAGAACAAGGGACCATCATTAAATAAAGCTTAAGAATTGAAGGAGGTTTCAAGTTAGTAGAAAAGTGACTGGAAGTAGTCCTAAAAAGAGGAAAATTGTGTTAAAAGTATGTAGACAGGCAGGAGAATGGTGGGTGGAGAAATAGTGTGAAACCCAGGGTGATACTGATGCCTGTTAAATGAGATCTGGTTATCTTAGACCTTGAAGACATGTGTCATGAACTTCTGAGCAGAAGGCATATCTTAGTGTATGCTTTAGCTGATGGCAGTTAGTCAGGGAAGCAGAGACAGGTATTTCAAACAGGGAATGTAATATATGCAGTTGGTTAATCAAGTGTTAGAAGAGTGAAAAAGCTGATTGTCAGATTGTCCAATGGTTGACAACTGCAGGAAGCCACTCCTCCTTCAGGGCTTATAGCTACTGTGCCACTGAAGCCATTACCTGAATCAAGGCCCCAGTAGCACTGGCTGTAGCTACTATTTCTGCCCTTCTTGCCAGTGGCACAACGTCAGGGAGGTACTGATTTCTTTCTCTCCACCTTTCAGCTTCCCACTAATGGCAGCCACTAGACAGAGGGAAAGAGACTGACAGGACAGACGAAGATATTGGAGATAATGAAGAGTAGACACAGTAGAACTTTTTGGCAGACTTCACATATATTTGACATGTGTTAAGTACTTACTAGGCCAAGTGTTTTGGCTCAAGCCTATAATCCCAGCACTTTGGGAGGCCAAGGCGAGAGGATTGCCTGAGCCTGCGGCTTCGAGACCTGCCTAGGCAACATGGTGAGACCTCATCTCTACAATAAATCAAAAAGTTAGCCAGGCGTGGTAGCGCATGCCTGTAGTTCCGGCTACCTGGAAGGCTGAGATGGAAGGATCACCAGAGCCTAGCAGCTCAATGCTGGTATGGCCGTGAGCATGACACTGCACCTCAGCCTGGGCGATGGAGTAGGACTCCAACTCAAAAAAAAAAGAACAAAAAAAGTAGTTACTAAATGTACAAAGGGACTTTTTTTTTTTTTTAGTCAGAGTCTCACTGTCACCTAGGCTGCCGTGCAATGGCATGCTCATGGCCACTGCAGCCTCAACCTGCTGAACTTAGGCGATCCTTCTGCCTCAGCCTTCCATGTAGCTGGAACTACAGGCATGCGCCACCACGTCTGGATAATTTTTTTATTTTACTATAGAGAAGTGATCTTGCCATATTGCTCAGGCTGGTCTCAAACCCCTGAGCTCAGGCAGTCCTCTTGCCTCCGCCTCCCGAAGTGCTGAGATTACAGGCATGAACCACCACATCCAGCCGAAGGTACCTGATAGAGTGATAGCTTAAAGTACCTTAGTACTTGCCTATTCAGTTGCTTGAGAGAATCAGCAAATGCCAGCTGTTGGGCAACACATTGACTTTAACTGGAATCTTTCTGGATAATGTCAAAAACAAAGCAAGCTTGGTAAATATTTATTAGCTTTCTAATAAAGACCTAAAAAAAAGTATTGCAAAGGTGCGTTCTTGTGAAGTGGATATCACTGAGCTAGGAGAATCAGCTAGGATGAGTCAGTACTGAGAAGACAGGAATGGCCAAAAGAGTTTGAAACTAAAGGACACATGTTGTATTGCAGTGCCCTTCTGGGTTCCCCTCTGCTTTATGGTATCATCTCGATGGATTTCTGTGATTTGCAGAAAACAGCCCTGGGACCTGTATTCCTAGAATATAATCTGACTAGGCTTTCTATAACATCTACATACAGTCCAAATAATTTCTGCCAACTAATAGTGGTGGTACTGGGTTTTAACTCAGAAAATGTCCTAGAAATGTCTTAAACCTGAAAGGTCACCTAGTAAAGTCCTCATTTCGTCTGATAGGAAACTGAAGGCGGGGAAGTGAATGACTTGCTGGGATTCAGCAGTAGTCTTTGCTGCAACAGTCTGATAGATTTTCCTGAAACTCGCTGCTTTCGTTTTGTTCCTTGATTTTGTAACGTCATAAAATATGATCCTTCAAAATTTTGCCACAACCTAAAGAAGATAGGGGAGGATTTCGCCAGTGCCGTTCCTGTATCCAGCCTCACTTGGGAATTGGACGGAGGGAATGACCCTGTGAGTAAGAGACGACGAGGGGCGTTCTCTGACTCTCATGGCCCTCCCAAGAAGACAATAAAAGTGAACGACGAAAGTTCCACGGGGTCTCTGGCAACGAGTCCAAGGTCCAGATGGGTAATGGCAAGTCCACACTTAACACAGCAACCAGCTGCACAGAGAAGACTTGGTGTTTCCATTACTTCTTCTAAACCACCCCTTGTTCCTGGTACTGATACTCAGAAACTTAACAATGTGCCTTTGTGGACTTCTGGCCTAGAAACTTCCAGGACTAGAAATAGTATATCAGATGATGATATGGATTCAGAAGATGAATTAAGGGTGATGATTGCAAAAGAAGAAAACTTACAGAAAAGTACATGGTCCTCAATAAGTGAATCTGAAAATGATCCCTTCGAAGTTGTAAGGGATGACTTTAAATCAGATGCTCACAAACTTCATTCCTTAACAGGTGTAGGTATCAAAAATAATGTCTCTTGCCATGCTAGTGATGATTATGTTATGGGAAATGATTGTGAGTATGATTCAGGAGATACAGATGAAATTATTGCAATGAAAAAAAACGTTAGTCAGGTCATAAACAGTACAGAATTTCCACAAATGGAAAAATCTATATACAAGAAAACTTCTTTCAAAAACAAAGAAAACTGTGAGCTTTCTAAACATTTTATTCAAGAACAAAAAAGGAAAAACAATATAGAGTCAGCCATTAGTCATGGAGTGAAGCCTCTTAATTGTAAATCTCCATCTGACTCCAGTAGTAGTGAAGATGGTGATTCTGCATCAGAATTAGCTGAGTCTGAGGGAGACAAGGAGTATAATGCCATGATAAAAAACTGTCTCCGTGTGAATCTCACTTTAGATGACTTGGGACAGTTGGCTGGCAGTGATCTAAAGGTTCCAAATGATGCTGAGAGCAATGGCCAAGAAGAAACCACCGTCTGCCGCAAGTTTGACAGAGCCTCCAAGAGCCCCAAAACTCCCTGTGGCATCCGCAAAGGCCAACAGTGTATTTGTCCTGAGGAGATTTTAGCTTCTCTTTTAGAAGGAGAGAATACCTGTGATAAACAAAAACCAAAGGAAAATCACGTAAAGCCAAAATTTCAGGCTTTCAAGGGAGTAGGCTGTCTCTATGGAAAGGAGTCATTGAAAAAGTCATTGAAAGAGAGTATTGCCTCTAAAAGTATTAATAAAGATCAGAATTCCCTGAAACATAATGATCCTACTAGCATTTCCATGGAAAACAGGTCCCCATATGCTAATGACTCATCAAGTGGACTGACTTCAAGTCAATATGCAAAGAAGGTCAATGGTGCAAACAATATCCAACCTCAAAAAAGACAGTCCACTTTTAAGAGTCAAGTCCACAAGGTGGTATCCCCCAATAGTTCCGGAAAGGGAAGTAGGAACCCTGTTTCTAGCCTGTTGCCATTAAAAGGTAAGAAGTCCTTAAGTCTTAGTATAAATACTCACAAGGTACGCTTTGACAAAGACAGCTGCCATAGTGCCACAAATACAGAAACTTCAGAGGGCGAGAGCTCTGATTCAAGCAACGTCACACCTCTTGAGAAATCACCAAAGGTCTCTTCCAGGAAAGACACTCAGGAAAGCAAAACCGATTTCTCACTTTCCATCAGTAAGTCAATGGATATGAGTGCTAAGGATAAGCGTGCTGAAGATAATCAGAAGCGGTTGGCAGCCTTGGAAGCAAGACAGAAAGCGAAAGAGATGCAGAAGAAGCTAGTACATAATGCTCTGGCAAATTTGGTGAGTATCTTTGTCACAAAGTCCAACTTTTTCTTCCCAGATGCTAGGTGTGCCCCCTAGAGTTGATTTTCATAGTGTTCACTGGTTTCATGTTTTGTGTCCTTGAGTTAGAAACTTTTCACCCTATATATTTAGCATATCCTAAAAGAAGTGAGATTAGACTGTTTTACCAAAAATTTTCATTATAATTTCCTTTCATTTAGAAGCTATAACTGGCATTGTTAAGTAATACATCTTTTTTTTTTAAGTTCAAAGTTTTAATCCATATTTGAGTAATGCATCTTTTTGTTGTTGTTGAGTCAGAAGATTACTCTGTCACCCAGGGTACAGTGCAGGGACATGCCCTTGGCCACCATAGCCTCAACCTGCTGGACTCAGGCTATCCTTCCACCTCAGGGGCTCAGGTAATCCTCTAGCCTCTACCTCCCAAAGTGTGGGCTCTTGAGCCACCACACCCAGCAAGTAATACATCTTTTTTTTTTTTTCTTCGAATCAGAGTCTCACTTTGTCATCCAGGCTGGAGTGCAGTGGTACGCTCATGGTCACCCCAGCATCAACCTGCTGGGCTCAGGCGATCCTCCTCAGCCTTCCAAGTAGCTGGAACTACACATGCGCGCTACCACGCCTGGCTAATTTTTTGGTTTATTGTAGAGATGAGGTCTCACCAAGTTGCCCAGGCTGTTCTCGAACTTGTGGATTCAGGCAGTCCTCTGACCTCGTCCTCCCAAAATCAAAGTGCTGGGATTACAGGCTTGAGCCACCACGCCTGGCCATCTTAATGTGTCTGAATTTACATATAAAACTTGCCAAGGGACTGGCGGCCGTGGTTCAAGCCTGTAATCCCAGCACTTTGGGAGGCAGAGGTAAGAGGATTGCCTGAGCCTAGGGATCGAGACCAGGCCTGGCAACTTGGCTAGACTGTGCCTCTACAGTAAATCAAAAAATTATGCCGGGCGCGGTGGCTCAAGCCTGTAATCCCAGTACTTTGGGAGACCAAGGCGAGAGGATTGCCTGAGCCCAGAGGTTTGAGACCAGGCTGGGCAACTTGGCAAAGCCTTGTCTCTACAGTAAATCAAAACTTTAGCCAGTCATAGTGGTACATGCCTGTAGTTCCAGCTACTTGGAAGGCTGAGGTGAAAGGATTGCCCAAGTCTAGGAGGTTGCAGCTATGGTGGCCTTGAGCATGCCACTGCGCTCCAGCCTGTGCAACAGAGTAAGACTCCAACTCAAAAAAAAAATAAAAATTAGCAGGCATGGTACGGGCCTATAGTTCCATCTACTTGGAAGACTGAGCTGAAAGGATCGCCTAAACCCAGCAGGTCGAGGCCACAGTGACCATGAGCGTGCACTCCAGCTTGGTCAACAGTGAGACTCCGACTCAAAAAAAAACAAAAAAACTTGCCAAATGATTTATACCTTGTCAAGTCTTGCCAAGATTCACTGTAATGAGCTTCCCTTCAGTTTTCCAACAGCTGTCAAGCACACCTTTACAGCAAGAGCCATATTATAAAATGAGGGTGGTGGTCTTGCCTCTGGTAGTTATTGGCTAATAACTGACGTTGCGGCCGACAGACAGCCACAGTTCAGTTACACAGGGCCAAGAGAAGACCATGTCTTTGTACCCTGGCAGCACACAGAAGACACTCCAAGCCGGTTGTGTCTGAGCTGAGTAGTGTGAAACGATCGATACGTAGAAACTGCCCAGGTCAAGAGAAAGAGCAGGACGCGGAAAGGCATTTCGGGAAGATGGCGCAGTCTGTCCAGAGGAGAATGTCTTGAATCAAATGTGACTGAAATTTACAGAGTATGAGGTGGCAGGAAATGAGACTAGTGGTTAGATTTTATGTATTTGTTGTTTTATTTTTTTGAGTGGGAGTCTCACTCCGTTGCCCAGGCTCGAGTGCAGTGGCCGTGACCTGCTGGGTCCAGCGATCCTTCTGCCTCAGCCTTCCAGGGAGCTGGCACTACAGGCGCATGTGCCACATCCGACTAATTTTTGGTTTATTGTAGCGACGAGGTCTCAGCAAGTTGCCTGAGCTGGTCTGAACCCGTGGGCTCAGGCAGTCCACGTGCCTCGGCCTCCTGAAGTGCTGGGATTACAGGCTGAGCAACTGAGCTCAGCCTAGACTTTGTTTTTAGGTGAAAAGGTGATGAAGAATTTTTTTTTTTTTTTTTAGTTGGAGTCTCACTCTGTCGCCCAGGCAGGAGTGCAGTGGCATGCTCATGGCTACCGCAGATTCGACCTGCTGGTTTTTTTTTTTTTTTGAGTTGGAGTCTCACTCTGTCACCCAGACTGGAGTGCAGTGGATGCTCCCGGCCACAGCAGCCTTGATCTGGGCTCCGGCGATTCTTCCGCCTCAGCCTTCCAAGCAGCTAGAACTACAGGGGCACGCTACCACGCCTGGCTGATTTTTGATTTATTGTAAAGATGAAGTCTCACCAAATTGCCCAGGCGAATCTCGAACCCGCGAACTCAGGCAATCCACTCATCTCAGCCTCCCAAAGCGTGGGATCACAGACTGAGCCATCGAGCCCGGCTGACCTGCTGGTCTTAAGCAATCTTTCCGCCTCAGCCTTCCAAGTAACTGGAACTATAGACACACACCTCCATGCCCGGCTAGTTTTTATGATTTATTATAGAGACAAGATCTCACCAAGTTGCCGAGGCTGGTCTCAAACTCCCGGGCTTAGGCAGTCCTCTTGCCTCGGCCGCCCAAAGTGCTGGGATTACAGACTGAGCCACTGTGCCCAGTCAAGAATTTTAAGCACAGGAATGAAGATTAGTTGGGTCAATTTTGGAATTGGAACTGGCAAACTATAGCTCACAAGTAGTCTAGCCCATGACCTATTTATGTATAGCCTTCAGGCTAAAAATGGTTTTTAAATACAGGACAGAGATATGGCCCTTTACGGAAAAAGTTGGCAGACCTCTGTTTAGGAGAGATCCTTCAAGCCAGGGCAAAAACAAATCAAATGGGTCAAAGCTGGAACCAGGGAGAGCCGTTGGGAGCTCAAGAGCCAGAACCAAGGCAACCATGATGGGAATAGATTTAAGAGATACCAAGAAGGTTGAATAGATAGGAAGAAAGAAGAGTTGTAAGTTTCTGTCTTGGTCAAATAATCAGACAAAGAAGGCATTCACCAGATAAGGGAAAGGGTTAGGAAGTATACTTGATGGGGAAAGTGATAGCTTCGGACACATTCAGTTTGTGATTAGGTTGTCTTACGGTGTAATACTTCTCATGGCCTCCACAGGATGGTCATCCAGAGGACAAGCCAATGCACATCATCTTCGGTTCTGACAGTGAAAGTGAAACGGAGGAGACATCTGCTCAGGAACAGAGCCATCTAGGAGAGGAACTGGTGAAAGTAAGAAGTTCAGGATGTCCCTGTGGGCATTTGTCTACTTTTGCAGATCCATTTTTGTCTGTCGTATACCAAGACCTCCTTATGACCAACCACCAGACTCAACATAAAATCCCCCTGAGGGCTGCAACAAAACCCAGGGCTCCCCAGGCCACCACATGGTGACATTCAAGGAGCCTTGGAGATTTTCTATCACGTGAACCTGTATTCTCCACATCAGCTCTGAAGTGACATCAGTATTAGTGAAACACTACAGAAGCTGTTCTTCCGTGTCATAACTGTCCCTCCCAAATACAGGCTGCACTGGGGAGCCTCTGGACTAATTATCTCAGGGGCCAGTTAACCACCACAGAGTCAGGAGTTTCCATCTGCTCTTCCAACCACTTGTTCCTGGTAGATGCATGTGGGTTGCTGGTTTTTAAATGTGAGGGAGGGGAGATTACATTGTGAAGGAAATTCTGATTGCCTCGGTTTCCTTTTTTCTTTAAATTCCCATACAACATGTATCTGGTACCTCAGTTATTAATAAATGTTTCTGTTTTCTTACAGCAGTCTGTGGGTAAAACGTCTGGGAAGCTGTTTGACAGCAGTGATGAGGAGGAATCTGATTCCGAAGATGACAGCGACAGGTTCAAAATTAAACCTCACTTTGAGGGCCGAGCTGGACAGAAGGTTAGTAAAGATTGAACATAATAAAACTTGCAATATGTCCTTGTTTTTTGAGACAGTCCTTAACTCTGGGTAAATTCAGGCAGACCATGATCCACATTACGTATTGGTGTTTATTTTAGGAGCAAGCACTCTGTGATCCTCTCTGATTGGTTCATAGGCAGGTAAAGTTATGCACGCATATTAATGTAGTGAATCCCAGGGCCTGGGGAGATGTACTTGGAGAGTCTTCTTGAGAAGCAATTTTCTTGGAAATGTTGGCAATCAATTGTGTCTGGTTTCTGTGTAGCTCATGAATTTACAGTCACACTTCGGCACTGATGACAGATTCCGCATGGATTCTCGATTTCTAGAAAGTGACAGTGAAGAAGAAAAGGACGGTAAGTGCATCGTTGTCCACACAGTTCCGATGTCAGAGCTGGGGGACTCCGATGAATCCTCTAGTGTATCTCCTTTGTTTAACACATGAAGAAGCTCTGTTCCTCAAGACAGTGAACTCAGCGAGTTTATGATCAAGTGTTTGGTTCATTGATATTTCTTGTTTTATTATATATGTGATGTATTATATAATCTGTATTGATTCTATAATATAGGCAATATTTTATAATAAATTTATTAATGTATTTAGAAAAAGTTAATTATCTGAAGTTGTCAGTAATGACAAAAATAGATAGTAGCCACCAATGGTACCATTTTCCTTCTTCCAGACCCTGGCATGAGAAGAGGGTGAGGTTCTGGTTGGAGCCATGAAAAATGGTTAAGTCACTCCTGGCTTTCTTTTTTTTTTGTTTTGAGTTGGAGTCTTACTCCATCACCCATCACCCAAGCTGGAGTGCAGTGGCACGCTCACAGCCACCCCAGCGTTGACTTGCTGGGCTCTGGCGATCCTTCCGCCTCAGCCTTCCAAGTAGTCGAAACTACAGGCACGTGCTACCAACCACACCTGGTTAGTTTTTGATTTATGGTAAAGATGAGGTCTCACCAAAGTTGCCCGGGCTGGTCTTGAACCCACAGGCTCAGGCAGTCCACTTGCCTCAGTCTCACAGAGTGCTGGGGTTACAGGCTAAGCCACCATGTGTGGTCTAGACCTTCTATTCATATCCTTTTCTGCCTTGAATGAACTCTCTGATTCTCCCAGTCTTATAACTTCTCTGTCTTGCCTTTTATTTTTCTCCTTCCTGGTTAATCTAATCTGCATTTTAATCCTCACTATTCATGCTTCCTGTTACCCCTTTGTCACTTGCATTTTCATCCTTTCCCTTTCTTTTAATTCTTTCTATTTCTGTATACAAAGTTAGGTCTTATGGAGCCCCAAAACCAATCCTCTAACTATGCCATTTTTTAAGTTTACATTTCATCTCAGTTCTGAATTTGAAATGAAAAGGTAAACTGCATCTAATTCAGCAACAGTTGATTTTTTATTGAATATAGTCTCTGATTTGATCCTCTCAATTCTTTGAGGTGATTGTTATCAGTATTGTATATTTCGGGAAACCACGGATCAGAGAGGCTTATATGAAATTCTCCAGGGTTCACACCAATATATTTCAGAACTGACACTTGGCTTTCTCACTCAAAATTCCATGTTGAAACCACAGAACTGAACAGAACCTTGGGAATAGTTAGAAGCTACAGATAGAGGTTATTTTCTTAACTTCTGCCTCTTCTGACTGTTTTCTTGCAACTCTTGGGGTATATGTTCCTTCAAACTATGAACAGCTTGTTCTTCAAGTACAATAGCATTGTCTCCAGTGACACCATCTTCAGGTGACCTGGAACATTTGTCACTGTTGATCATTCCTTCTTGAAATGTTCTCTTCATTTTGTTTTCATTGCTTCATAACTTTCTGGTTTTCTTCTTAACTCCTGTTTCCTAATTTTCCTTTTGCTTCTAAACGTAAGTTTTCCCCAAGGTTCTTTAAGCCCTAGTGACTTTAGCCTTTACTTGAACATGATTATTTCCCAGGTTTGGGTCTTTATTGCTCCTGACTATTCTGATAGGCTCTCAACTGGTCTTTTTTCAATGCCTGCGGATGTTTCCACAGGCTTTCCTGAGTTGTGTTAAAACTCAACAAGTCTAGCCAGGCACAG
Organism: Cephalopachus bancanus; assembly: GCA_027257055.1. Taxonomy (NCBI): domain Eukaryota; kingdom Metazoa; phylum Chordata; class Mammalia; order Primates; family Tarsiidae; genus Cephalopachus; species Cephalopachus bancanus. The sequence continues at coordinate 665,914 of JAPVLO010000556.1, forward strand.
TGGCTCACATCTGTAATCCCAGCACTTTGGGAAGCTGAGGTGAGAAGATTGCCTGAGCCCAGGGTTCGAGACCAGCCTGGGCAACTTGGAGAGACCTTGTCTCTACAGTAAATCAGAAAAATTAGCCAATTGTCATTCCATCTACTTGGAAGGCTGAGGCAGAAGGCTAGCCTGAGCCCAGCAGGTTGAGACTACGGTGGCCATGAGCATGCCACTGTACTCCACTCCAGTCTGGGGACAGCGAGACTCTGACTCAAAATAAATAAATAAATAAATAAAAACTCAGCAAAGTCTAAACCAAGCTCTTCCAGACCTTTCTCTCTGTGCTGATGGTGTTTCCATTCCATTCTTATGGCAATCAGATATAAACCTGTCTTTTTATTCTTTCCTTCCCACTTTTTGAGGCAGTTTTTTGTCTACCCTGCAAGTAAGCAGTACAGTCACCCTACCTTGAGCCCTTTCTGGCATTGCAGTCTGCTTCCCTAATGGTTATTATTAGTTTAAAATTGAAATTACTGTTTTTGGAAGCAAAAAAGTGTTGACTATTGGAAGTTTCATGTATTTCAACCTAATGCAATGTAAACTTTTTGCACTTTCTTACATTAACATATGTGTTCGTTTTGTTTCCAGTGTGTAGCACGTTCTCTTCCTGCTTCTAAGAATCCAACTTTGTCTTTCCTACGTCATACTCTACCTGGTTTATAAAGCATTTTTTGATCCAGTTAAATGGCCTCATTTGAACACTTAGAAATTTTTTAGGCATCTCTGTAGAGAACTTAGCTCAACATTTTATTCCATTTTCTGTTAGTTGGTTATTTATACCCTGCAGTAAGTTGAAAGGACCATGAAGGTTTAAACTTGTCTCTTTTTTTTTTTCTAAATTGGAGTCTTACTCTGTCACCTAGGCTGGAGTGCAGTGGTGCACTCATGGCCACCGCAGCCTCCACTTGCTGGGCTCAGGCAATCCCCTCACTTTAGTAGTATAAATTTTTTAATGTAAAGACTGACAAAGCCGGGCTCGGCGGCTCAGCCTGTAATCCCGCACCTTTGGGAGGCTGAGGTGAGTGGATTGCCTGAGCCCGCGGGTTCGAGACCCACCTGGACAACTTGACAAGACCTCATCTCTACAATAAATTTTAAAAAATCAGACGGGTGTGGTAGTGCATGCCTGTAATTCCGGCTACTCAAAAGGCTGAGGCGGAAGGATCGCCGGAGCCCAGCAGGTCGAGGCTGCAGTGGCCGGGAGCGGCCACGGCACTCCAGTCTGGGCGACCGAGTAAGACTCCAACTCAAAAAAAAAAAAAAAAGACTGACAAATGTAATACAGCAAGATACTAACTTTAAAACTATAGTGATTATAGACTACATTTCATAATTCTAAACTACGTGCAAATCTAAAAACGATAATGATACCGAAAGATGGTAATTTACTGACTTAGTAGAACATGAGTAGATAGTTAACTTCAGTCTTAGATTCAGTAACATGTATTCAGGAAAAAAGTCATTTACCTGACACACATAAATATATCATGGAACTCTATAAGCTGCTTTCCTCACTACTAGAAAAAAAAATCAGAGAACAAAGTTAAACAGCTAGTTTGAATTACAGAAATAAAAAAGATGCTGGGTGTGGTGGCTCACGCCTGTAATCCCAGCAAGAACAGCCTGGGCAACTTGGCGAGACCTCATCTCTACAATAAATTAAAAAAAAAAAAGTTAGCCAGGCATGATAGTGCATACTTGTAGTTCCGGTTACTTGGAAGGCTGAGGCAGAAGGATCGCCTAAGCCCACTGGATCGCCAGTGGACACTGGGGTGGCTGTGAGCATGCCACTGTACTCCAGCCTGGACGATGGAGTGAGACTCCAACTCAAAAAAAACAACTTTAGACTTGCCATTAAAAGTCTTTAAACCCAGGTACCTGCATAATAAACATTTGTATAACTCATCCTGAATTGTTCTCTACATCTTTAAAATTAAAAAAAAAAAAAAGTCATTAAATCTGGGCTAGGTTCAATGGCTCAAACTTATAATCCCAGCAGTTTGGGAGGCCAAGGCAAGAGGATTGTCTGAGTCCAGGGGTTCAAGAATAGCCTAGAAAATTTGGTGAGACCTCGTCTCTACAAGAAATAATAAAAATAAAATTAACCGAGTGTGGTGGCGCATCCCTGTAGTTACAGCTACTTGGAAGACTGAGGTGGAAGGATCACCTGAGCCCAGCAGGTCAAAGCTGCAATGACCGTGAGCATGCCACTGCACTCCAGCCTGTGTGACAGAGTGAGACCCTGACTCACAAAAAAAGTCATTAAATGCAGATTTATTTTCATAATTAGCAATAGAAGCCAGATGCAGTGGCTCATGCCTATAATACCAGCACTTTTGGAGGTGGAAGTAAGAGGATTGCCTGAGTTCAGGGGTTCACGAACAGCCTGGGCAACTTGGTGAGACCTTATCTCTACAATAAATCAACAAACTAGCAGGGTGTGGTGGCACTAACCTGTAGTTCCAACTACTTGGAAGGTTGAGGTGGAAGGATCACCTGAGCCCAGCAGACTGAGGCTGTGGTGGTCCTGAGTGTGCCACTGCATTCCATCCTGGGCAACAGACTAAGACTCCTACTCAAAAAAAAGAATAGAAATGAAACTTTTTGTTTGCTGGTATTGCAAACTTTCTGGGTTGGCTGTGGTGTGAGGGTCTTAGGATAGAGAGGCTAGCGAAATGAGATTAAACTTTTCTTTCTATCTTAATGGACTTTGCACATGTTTAGGTGCTTAGTAAGTATAGGATGATTGACATTACTCAAGCTGTGTTTTTCAAGAGACTATTATTTACTCTTTTCTCTCAAAGAGGTAAATGAAAATAAAACTGGGGAGGAAGAAGAGCTTGCTGCAGAAAAAGAGAAAGCCCTGAATGTTATGCAAAGTGTTTTGCACATCAACTTTAGCAATTCTACAAGCAAAGGATCAGTAGCTTCTAAGAAATTTAAGTATGGTTATGTTTCATCCCATCCTACCATATTTTTCTTTGCTGTAAATGTCTTCTTGAACTCATTTTTAAAACCAGGCTACTTTTAACTTCCTCGGGAGGGCAGTTGGTTATATGTATCAGACCCTTCAAAATATACTTACCTTTGACCCAGGGATTCACTTCAAGAAACTAATCTCAAACTATTTCAGTATTTATGTACTTAAATATCCTAGCCCCATTTCTCCCATTAGTGAAACAATTGGAAAGTAGTTTAGTATTAACTGTAAAATTATTAAACTATATAAATGTAACTTATGGAAAATTTCAAACATATGCAATTTAGAGAGACCAGAGGAATGAAACCCCTGATAAAGCCAGTCACCCAGCTTCTTTACTCACCAGCGGGTGACCAGTTGTCTCATCTTTACCTTTATCCAGTCTCTGTTTTACCCAATGAAATAGTTTATGCAAATACCAGATAGTGTATCATTTTATCAGCATATATTTTAGTACATTTAAAATAATTTTCAGGCCAGGCGCAGTGGCTCACACCTATAATCCCAGCACTTTGGGAGGCCCAGGTGAGAGGATTGCCTAAGGCCACAAGTTCGAGACCAGCCTGCAACTTGGCAAGACTTCATCTCTACAGTCATTCAAAAAATTAGCCAGGTGTGGTGACTCGTGACTGTAGTTCCAGCTACTTGGAAGGCTGAGGCATAAGGATTGCCTGAGCCCAGCAGGTTGAGGCTGCAGTAGCCAGGAGTGTGCCACTGCTCTCCAACCTTGGCAACAGAGTGAGACTCCAACTCAAAAGAAATAATAAAATAATTTTCAAGGTTCAAAAATATCCAGGGAATCTCAAAAGTAGGTAATTAAGATATTATTTCTCTGCTTCCCAAAGCGCTGGGATTACAGGTGTGAACCACTGTAAAAAAAAAAAAAAAAAAAAGATTATTTTATCTTCCTTGAAATCATTTAACTTCATCTTGCCCAATAAGTAGAATCTTTCTAAGGCTACAATGTAATTTGCTATTTATTTTTTACATTAGTTTTCTGATTGATCTCTCCCAACCTCCCCTCCTTTTTTTTAACAGAGACATCATACGTTATGATCCAACAAGGCATGACCATGCCACTTATGAAAGAAAAAGAGAAGATAAACCAAAAGAAAGGTAATTGAGCTACTTCTTTTAGAAATAGGATAATGTTAATTAATGTTATTTTAGACAAAGAAAAAGTAGGTAGTAACAATATCTTATACATTGGTCCCACTGTATTTAGTTTAAGATTGGTGGAAGGGTGGAGTTAGAGAGGAATTATTGACATGGTGGAGAAAGTCTAAACTCTTGACACAAGAGAATCATGTGCATAAATGATATCTGCGCCAACTCTAGTATGATTTTTTTTTTTTTTGAGTAGGAGTCTCACTCTGTCTCTGTACACTGTCTCACTGCCACTGTAACCTCTACCTACTGTGCTCAGGTGTTCCTTCCGCCTCAGCCTTCTAAGTAGCTGGAACCACAGGCATGCACCACCATGCCTGGCTGATTTTTTTATTTATTGTAGAGACGAGATCTCGCCATGTTGCTCAGGCTGATCTTGAACCCCTTAACTCAGGCAGTCCTTTCACCTCAGCCTACCAAAGTGCTAGGATTACAGGCGTGAGCCACTGCCCTGGCTGATGTTTTCTATTTGTATTAGTTTCTTGTGACTACGAAAACAAATTACCACAAACTTGATGACTTAAAACTAAAAAATTTATTTCTTTGCAGTTCTGGAGTCCAAAATGAAGGTAGTGGAAGGGCTGTGTTCCCTCTAGAGGCTCAGGGAAACAAATCCAGTTCATGCCTCTCATAGCCTCTAGTGAATACCACCAGTCCTTCCTGTTCCTTGAGGCTACTTCACTCTGTGTCTGCCTCTGTCTTCACATAGCCTCCTCCACCTCTCTGGATGTCTCTCCATTTTGTGTAGGATACTTGTGATAGCATTTAAGATCCACTTGAATAAACCTGGATTGTCTCTTCATCTCAGGGTCCTCAACTTAATTATATTCTGCAAGACTACCCAAATAAGATAATATCCACAGGTTTTAGGAATTAGAACATGGACATAGCTTTTGGAAGGCAACCATTCAGCCCACTATCCTGCTCTAATATTAAATCAGTTTGATAAATATGGCAAATTTACAGAGCAACCAGTAACTGCCTGATTTAAATTCTTCATTTTTCTACTGCTAATAGCAACTAAAATCACTAAAGGCAATATGGTATCCTGAATTGGATCCTGAAACATTTGTGTTAGTTAATGGTAATGTGCCAATGTTAATCTTTTAGTTTTCACAATTGTATCATAGTAACATTAAGATGCTTACATTAAGGGACCTAGGTGAAGGTTATTTTGGAACACTACTATTTTTGCAACTTTCTATAAACATAAAATTGTTCTAAAATGAAAGGCTCATTTTAAAAAGAATCATATTTTAGACCAAAGTAGAAGTAGTATTAATATTGCCTCAAGTATAGAATTGTTGTACATTATTTCAGATCATCCATGTTGAACACAATAAGTAGGGGGTATTTTGTGAAATATATTAGTTATTGTTTTTATTTATTTATTTATTTTTTGTCACTGAAATGAGTGACTGAGGCAAGAATCTCAGTCAGTTGAGGTTTAGTAAACCAGAGCTTGAAGGTATGCCCAGGGAAGAATGCGAGTCATGGAAAAATCCAAGTCATAGACACATCTGTGGCTGCTTTATCTGAAGAGGTTTTCAGAAGGTTTCGTATATATACAGTTCCTTAAAGGGAAAAGGCGTGGAAGAAAAGTAGAAGGTAGGTGGTAAGGCCAGTGGTTTACATTCTTGTATGACTTTCATTAGTGCCCAATAATCTACATTTTACATAAGATAAGGTGAACCTTTGAAGAAACAGTAATATAGGATGAGAACAATTAGGCCGACGCGTCTCTGGGAGAGGGGTGAAAGTACTTATTAATCTCCTCTTGCCTTTGTTCTACACCTAGTAAGTGTGGAGTCTTTTGAAAGGACCGATTATGGGTTAGTCCTTAGGGAAAAAACCCTCCTGGCAATTGGGGAGGGAGAGTGGGGGAGGAGGTCATGGCTTTCATGGTTTCTGGAGGGCCCTTCAGCCAAGAGGGGCTCCCTTTGGTTCGTTGGGGGGTTGGGAGGCTTAGAATTTCGTTTTTATTTCTCGCTGTTGACTGCTTTCTCGGTCACACTCCTTGTTTCATGAATGGCAGCACACATTTTCTCAGCCTGCTTATTGCTTTTGGCAGTTTGGAAGCCCAAAAACCTGTTCGTTTTAGATTGTTTCTGTACTGTCCATCTAATATGGTAGTATTTCTGCGAATATAATTCTTTTAGCATCTTTGTGGGTCTCCTGAAAATCCTCTTGGAGACCACTGCATTACAGAAGTCCCACAAACCGTTTTGAGATGAGCCCTTTCTCCCTAGCATTGGGACTCTGCAGAAAGCGCTGACTGACAATGCCTTCAGCCTCCCCGGAAGCCCTTTTGTTTGAACAGTGGACGTTCGTAGCTCTCTCTCGGGTCATAACAAGGAATTCTGTTCTGTTTTTAGACTAAAGTCTATACATCTTTTTTCTGGGCTGGGCCAGATAATAAATATGTTAGACTTTGCAGGCCCAGCAGTGTTGTGATGACCCCACTCTACCTTTATAGCAGAAAAACAGCCATAGATAATATGGAAACAAAAGAGCAAAGAAGTATTCCAATAAAACTATTAATGGACACTGAAATTTGTATTTCATATGATTTTTGCATGTCATGAAATCATGTTTCATTCCCCCCCCGCAATCATTTCAAACTATTAAAAAAAATTTCTTGCAGTTCAAACATAAATAGGCAGTGCCTAGATTTGGTCCATGGGCCATAGTTTACCAACCCCTGCTTTAGACCATGTTTTTCTGAGAGTGTTATGATTTGATCTTTGCTTAGATGCTGTTTCTTAAATTTCATGTCATTTGCCTTCTGGAGATTAGGCATCTTCAAAATGAAGTCCTGGCTCTTTTTTTAAAAAGGTATTATTCCTTTAATTTCACTCTTTCCTCTCATACCGTAAGCAGTTAAGAAGAAACCAGAAAATTACATTCAACACTTCCTGGACATTCTCTTAGCTAGATCAACTAATTAGTTAGGTATATTTTCTATTTCCCACATTGATACACCGTGTCTAAACTTTGCTAAACTTTCTGCTACCACATAACAAGCATCTTCTTTCCTCCAGTTTCTAATAGCAGTTACCTCACTTTCCTCCAAAACTTTACCTGAATCCTCTTCAAAGGCCATGTTGTTTCTTCTAATAGTTTTTTCAAGGCTCTTCTGGTTTTTTTATGACCTTAGTCTTAGAAGTCATATACCACCACATCTGCCTTATTATGTTCATTAAAAGAGGTCACAAGTTGTCTGGGCACGGTGGCTCATGCCTGACCTCATCTCTACAAGAAAATCAAAAAATTAGTCAGGCGTGGTGGCACGTGTCTGTAGTTCCACCCACTTGGAAGACTGAGGTGAACCCAGTAGGTGTAAGCTGGCTATAGTGGCTGTGAGCATGCCACTGCACTCCAGCCTGGGCAACAGAGTGAGACTCCAACTGAAAAAAAAGAGAGATCACAAGTCTAACCCTCACTTAAGAGAAGAAAAATATATCAAACAGTTTTTAAACAAATTTTAAAGCCACCATGTGGTAGTTCAGTGATAATTGCTTAGAACTGTCTACCATTTTTTTTATGGAGCTTGGTTTCATAAGAGACATATCTGTCTGAAAACCTAGCCAGGTTGGTTTATTTAATGAAGTATTAAAAGTTTCTCTCTTTGAAATAGTCTCCACCATTAAGATGGTTACTTAGGATATCCTGATCATGTATTATTTTAGGTAATATATTACTAACTTTGGCCTGGTCATAGAAGAAGAAGGATTTTAATCTATCATTAGTTAAAAACTCAGTATTGGAAACTGACATGTAACTTTTTAAGATCAAAGAGAAAAACATATTCATTCCTAAATATAGACCAGATTTATGGTAACATCAAAATTTCATCCCAGGTTTGAGACCCACCTGGGAAACTTGGTGAGACCTCATCTCTACAATAAATCAAAAAATTAGCCGGGTGTGATAGCGCACACCAGTAGTTCCAGCTACATGGAAGGCTGAGGCAGAAGAATCGACAGAGCCCAGCAGGTTGAGATTGCAGTGACCGGAAGCGGCCACTGCACTCTAGTCTGGGTGACAGAGTGAGACTCCAACCCAAAAAAAAAAAAAAATTTTCATCCCAAAAGAGACTGCACATTTATGATTCATTTCTAAAACTGAATTATAATTGATTCCATTTATATCAGTTTGGTAAAATTCACGAAACTTCAGAACTTAAAATGATCTCAGGAATCACGTGGTTTAACATGTTCATTTTGCAGATGAGGAAACTGAGAACCATTGAGGCTAAGCTGTAAGCTTTACTTACAGCTACTAGTTTAGGTGTAATTTCTGAAATGCAGTTCAGAGGATAAACGAGAGGAGAATATGATTCATGTTTAAGATCTGCAGCCGTTTGAGATTTGCATAAAAGGAGCTTATTGGTCAAGATTCTGTTTTTATTTGTGGAGTTTTATATGTGGGTCTTCTTGGTGGTTAAAAGATTAGAGTTAAAGCTATCCAAGATTTTTCCTTTCCTCATTTCAAAACTGCTTTCTTTGTGATGTACATGTCTATATTTGTCATTGCAGTAAAGCAAAACGAAAAAAGAAAAGGGAAGAAGCTGAGAAGTTACCTGAGGTGTCTAAAGAAACGTATTATAACATTGCTACGGATTTGAAAGAAATATTCCAAACTACAAAAGATACCAGTGAAAAGGAAGAAGACAAGCCCTGGAATGAGGACTGTGACAGCAAGAAACCCGAGGAAATTCAGGGCCCCGCAGCTCTGACAAGTGGGGTCGAGCAGCCCAGTGGGTTCACGTTCTCCTTTTTTGATGCAGACACTAAAGACATCAAGGAAGGTTCTTATCTTTTTGCTCTATCTTTTCACTTTAGGCAGTTTGAACTTGATTTGAGTCTGTATTATGTGTAACAGATTTAGCGTTAACACAGTAAGGGATTCCTTCTTGTACCCAGATAAACAGTTTGAGATTCAGTGTTACACGGCCATAAATGTGACATGCCTCAAACTGTGAAAGAAACTGTTGTTGCACTTAAGAGAACAAACTTCTAGCTAGCTGCCTTATAAAGGGAACCCATCGACTAATGTACAGCATCCCTTCTGTTAATTGAAAAAAGTCATGAAGAAGTCTAGTAAATCATACATTTATATAGCTTCATGTCTTAAATGCATTGCTGTATGTTATAGGAGAAGAAATAGGTAACCTTCTTGGCTAGCTACAAATATACCATGTCATCGGTTTGCCAGTTATTTCAGTTTATCCTTGGAGATTGGCCAAAACCTAGAGAAGAGTGGGAACACCAGGACCCACAGTGTTGTTTTTCCTCTCAGGACGTTTACCTTTGAAGGCCAACCTGGACCACAGGTGGAAAACAGCACTTCCTTAGTAGTCTGCTCCTCACTCAGTGTTCAAGATGTACATGTAGCCGGGTGCTGGGGCTCACGACTATAATCCCAACACTTTGGGAGGTGGAGGCTCAGGATTGCCTGAGCCCAGGGGTTTGAGACCAGCTGGGCAACTTGGCAAGACCTCATCTCTACAATAATAAAAAACTTGGCCAGGCTCGGTGGCTAAGCCTGTAATCCCAGCGCTTTGGGAGGCCGAGGCGGGCTTGGTGGCATGCGTCTGAAGTTTTGGCTACTTGGAAGGCTGAGGCGGAAGAATTGCCTGAGCCCAGCAGATCAAGACTGCAGTGGCCGGGAGTGTGCCACTGCACTCCAGCCTGGGTGACAATGAGACTCCAACTCAAAAAATAAAAAATTAAAAAGATAGCCGGGCTCGGTGGCTCAGCCTGTAATCCCGCGCCTTTGGGAGGCTGAGGTGAGTGGATTGCCTGAGCCCGCAGGTTTGAGACCCGCCTGGGCAGCGAGACCTCATCTCTACAATAAATCGAAAAATCAGCCGGGTGTGGTAGTGCATGCCTGTAATTCCGGCTACTCAGAAGGCTGAGGCGGAAGGAGCGCCGGAGCCCAGCAGGCGAGGCTGCGGTGGCCAGGAGCAACCACTGCACTCCAGTCTGGGCGAGAGTGAGACTCCAACTCAAAAAAAAAAAAAAAAAGATACATATTCGGCTTTCTGGAAGTTCACTATAAAAAGCAGGATATATCTGTACAGAAGAATATACACAGCCCTAACTACAGTGATTCTACTTTACAGATCAGTAGTTAAAATAGTATACATGTGTTCGGCAGATAAAGATCAAATGCCAGCTCTGTGGTATTCTAAAAGGAAGTAAAACAATCTAATCGTTTTCGAAAATTATTGAAAATCAGAGGCCAGGCTCAGTGGCTCAGCCTGTAATCCCAGCACTTTGGGAGGCTGAGGCTAGTGGATTGCCTGAGCCCGCGGGTTTGAGACCAGCCCAGGCAACTTGGCGAGACCTCGTCTCTACAATAAAATAAAAAATAGCCAATGTGGTAGTGCACATCTGTAGTTCCAGCTATTCGGAAGACTGAGGCGGAAGGATATCCAGAGCCCAGCAGGTCGACGCTGAGGCGGCCGTGAGCGTGTGTGCCACTGCACTCCAGCTTGGGCGAAGGAGTAAGATTCCAACTCAAAAAAAAGAAAAAAGAAAAGAAGACACAATTTATCATGTCCTCTGCTTACTTCATTTTCTTGTCTGTGCAAACTGTTGAGTAGAATTGGCACAATGTGGATACTAATTATAATTCTTATATCTTTGAGATTCAAATGTGAGAAATTGACCTTGAGATGAGTTCTAAAGACACCAACAACCTGAAAGACGTTTTTTAAGTACCTGGGCAATTTTGGAGACTTGGGAAGTGATTGTCCAGTGCTTATAGCAGTTGCTTTTTCAGCAGTTCTAGCAACAAGTTTTGGGAATTGAAAATGTAAATATATATTCCTTTTCTCATTTATAAGTAAACAGGAGGGGAACCTGGTTTCCCTGCTTCATACTATATTTTAGACTTTCTTATGCTAGCACAGATGCCATCGTTATTTTATCTGTTCTTTTTGTTGTTGTTGTTGTTATACTGCTCATGCATAAACCTTTTGTTTTGTTGTTTTTTCTTTGAGTTGAGTCTCACTCTTGTCCTCCAGGCTGAAGTGCAGTGGCGTACCCCTAGCTACCACAGCCTCGACCTGCTGGGCTTAGGTGATCCTTCCACTTTAGCTTTCCAAGTAACTGGAACTCGAGACGCATGCCACCATTCCCAGCGAGTTTTTTTTTTAATTTATTGTAGAGGCGAGGTTTCTCCAAGTTGCCCAGGCTGGTCTCAAACCCCTGGGCTCAGGCAATCCTCTTGCCTCAGCCTCCCAAAGTGCTGGGGTTACAGGCTGGGCCACTGTGCCCAGCCGTAATACCTTCTCATATTGCTACAGTCCTTGTCAGATTATTCTAGCAATACCAAAATTATGGTAATAGCTCTCTCAATATCTGAAAAATCTAAAAAGATGATACTACCTATTTTAAGGTTATAATTAACATATTGGAAATTCAGTCATATGTGTGCATGGTAAAAGTAATCAAATGAATGTGTTTAGAAATACTTGGTTCAGTTACAGTCTCATCTTTTGTCATCATAATGATGTAGAAACCTATAAAGTTGAAACAAAGAAACCTGGGAAGATTGTCTGGCAGGATGACCCTCGTTTCCTAGACAGCAGTTCAGAAGAGGAAGATGGTACTGAAGAAACAGATCACGGAAGTCCCAATCCTGGGTAAGCAATTCATTTCTTTGCAAGTATAGTTACTGATTTGTAAAATCTGAATTAGAAACATTTTAGAAGTATCTAAACTGCTCTTAATTTTCTCTTTACAACTCTTGTATAGAGTTCTCTAGTCTTTTTCTAAGGGGAAGTGTGTTTCTTCCTTGAGATTTGGTTAGTACAGGTGGAAGGTTGGATTGATTGCACAGAAAAAGGGAAGGGAACCTGCTGGTGAAGTCACTGGTCGGGAAAGAGTGTGCTGCAGTTGGCTGGTCACCTCTCCATGGGGAGCACTGGCAAATGGGGTAGCAATGGTGGAGTGAGAATGCCAGCAACCAGCGCAGGGGAGATGGAGTTTGCACTTCAGTAATTCTTCATTATCAAAGCTTCGCCTAGAAGAGTGCTGGAGAGCGAGCAGGGTCATTTTAACTCAGGGCAAAATGAACAAAACACGAAGATATATTTAAGGAAGAGTTTATTTGTATTTTTAGTGTAAATATTTCTTCTTAAATATTGAAATTAAACTGACCAAAATATGTCTGTTTCTCTTTTCCCCCACTCCTTTTGTCTTCTCTCTTTTCAGAGAAGCATCATTGCCTGAGAAAGAAACCACTAGGTTTTTCTTTTTCTCCAAGAATGATGAAAGACTTCAAGGTAAGTCTACTTTTTCATCAAATTATATAGAACAGATGATAACACAGCTCTTAACATTGTGTACTGAGATACAATAATCCAGAATTTCTGACCCTTTGTAATGTCATGTGGTTTAACCTTAACCCTCATTCAGATTGATGCATATTAACTTTTAAAGCTCTCAAGGATGAGAGCTACCCACCATCCACATTGCATGCCCATTCATTATCATCAACAAGGGCTTGTTTTATTTCATGGGCTTCTTTAGATGTTAAACATATAAGACCCCTAAGTTTTTAGTACTATAAAAGTCCGTGTGGACCAGATGCAGTGGCTCACACCTATAATCCCAGCACTTTGAGAAGGCAAGTTGAGAAGATTGCTTGAGCTCAGCAGTTCAAGACCAGTTTAGGAAACATAGAGAGAACTCATCTCTCAAAAAAAAAAATTTAAAAATTATCTGGACGAGCCGGGCTCAGTGGCTCAGCCTGTAATCCCATGCCTTTGGGAAGCTGAGGAGAGTGGATTGCCTAAGCCCGCGGGTTCGAGACCCGCCTGGCAGCAAGACCTCATCTCTACAATAAATCAAAAAATCAGCTGGGTGTGGTAGCGCATGCCTGTAATTCCGGCTACTTGGAAGGCTGAGGCGGAAGGATTGCCGGAGCCCAGGAGGCGAGGCTGCAGTGGCCGGAAGCGGCCACTGCACTCCAGTCTGGGCGACCGAGTGAGACTCCGACTCAAGAAAAAAAAAAAAATTAGCTGGACGTGGTGGCGCATGCCTGTAATCTCAGCTGCTCAGAAGGCTAAGGTGGGAAAATCGCATGAGCCCAGGAGTTTGAGGCTGCAGTGAGCCATGACCCTGCCACTGCACTGCAGCCTGGATAACTGAATGAGTCCCTGATTCAAAAAAATTTCAGGTTAAAACTGAGGCTAAGACTGGGCACAGTGGCTCACGCCTATAATCCCAGCACTTTGGGAGGCTGAGGTGAGAGGGTTGCTGTAGCCCACGGTTTAGAGACCAGCCCGGGCAACTTGGCGAGACCTCATCGCTACAATAAGTCAAGAAAAATTAGCCAGGTATGCTGGTACATACCTGTAGTTCCAGCTACTTGGAAGACTGAGGCAGAAGGATCACCTGAGCCCTGCAGGTCAAGGCTGCAGTGGCTGTGAACATGCCACTGCACTCCAGCCTGGGTGACAGAGTTAAGATGCCAATTCAAAAAAAAAACCTCTGAAGCTGTTGTGAACTCCATGTTTCTTAAAGCCTAGCACAGACAGAAACAGAGTTACATAATAGCAAATTATGTATAATTAGTAAAATCCTAGCAATATTTCATTTTGCCAAAAAAAGTATTTATTTTTGAGAATCAGTAGAAATTGAAAAAAATGTCGTTACTAGAATTGGAAACCTTGATAATACCAATAATATAATATTGCCCATTTTAATAATAATTCCCTGCCTCCTCCTCCTTGTTTTTTCCCCTAGTAAGCTCTAACTTATTCTGGAGAGGAGTGGGAAGTGATGTTAGCAGGAATTCTTGGGAGACCAGAACAAACAACCTTCGTATGGTGAGTAATTGTTTCTTCATATTGCTTATCTCCTAAAACAGATATGGTGTTATCTTTGTGTTAATAGTTCCCGGATTTAGTAAGAATAACAGGAGTGAGATGTGAAAATTTAGACAGAAAAGGTGACAACTAGAGCAGGATTTAAGCTCTTAGAATTATAGTGCTGGAAGGGAACTTAGAAGTTGTTTAATTTCACCTGTGAATTCTACAGGTGAGGAGACAGCACAGTGGCTCCATTAAGTGACTGGTCCCAAAGACCAGCCAGGCTCCTTAAGTAACAGGAAGTCATGAGATTTTTAAAGACTGAATTATAGTTTCCATTGTAAACACTTAACTCCAAAAGTTTGAGTTTTTCCATATTAAAGTGAACACTTCTAAAATTGGATTCCACAGCCCCAACAATGAGAATAACCTAAATTTTATGTTACCGAACTCCTTAAAAGCAGTTTGCATCTATTGTTAACCATGTCTTTTGTTTTTATAATGTTATAGGAATGTCGGAAGAAACATAAAGATGCAAAAAGGAAAATGAAACCAAAATAACAAATGTCAGCATTGGTTTTGATACCAAATGTGGACAAGGCTCACCTAAGGAAATTGACCTTGAAAATAGTTTGGACTGACAAATTTCAGAGTGAAGGAATATTCAAAATCTGGCTGATGGAATAGCATTCTGGTTGCCATCTTTTTCTGTGTAACTCCTCTGTATTTTTTCCTAATTACTTCAAAAACTGCAACTTTTTAAAAATGAAACACAAGATAGTCCCCCAAAATACTTTTTTTTTTTTTTTTGAGTTGGAGTCTCACTCAGTCGCCCAGACTGGAGTGCAGTGGCCGCTTCTGGCCACTGCAGCCTCACCTGCTGGGCTCTGGCGATCCTTCCGCCTCAGGCTTCCGAGTAGCCGGAATTACAGGCATGCGCTACCACGCCCGGCTGATATTTTGATTTATTGTACAGATGAGGTCTCGCTGCCCAGGCCGGTCTCGAACCCGCGGGCTCAGGCAATCCACTCACCTCAGCTGCCCAAAGGCATGGGATTACAGGCTGAGCCACCAAGCCCAGCCAGAATACTTTTTGTATATAATCTCTTTGACTTCCATCCTTAATAACTAATGTGCTGGGGCTGGGCTTGGTGGCTCAGCCTGTAATCCCAGCACTTTGGGAGGTGGAGGCAAGTGGATTGCCTGAGCCTACGGGTTTGAGACCCGGCTAGGCAACTTGGCGAGACCTTGTGAATACAATAAATAAAAAATAAAAAAAAATTAGCCGGGCGTGGTAGCTCATGCCTGTAGTTCCAGCTCCTTGGAAGACTGAGGCAGAAGGATGCCTGGAGCCCAGCAGGTCGAGGCTGCAGTGGCCAGGAGCGTGCCACTGCACTCCAGTCTGGGCGATGGAGTGAGACACCATTCAAAAAATAAAAAAATAACTACTGTGCTTCTTCTGATGTAAGATTTACATGAAGCCGCTTTCCGTGCCGGCAGCGCTCTTGTAAACATAGTGAACGTTCCCAAAACCCGCCGGACTTTCTGTAAGTGTGGCAAGCACCAACCCCACAAAGTCACAGTACAAGAAGGGCAAGAATTCTCTGTATGCCCAGGGAAAGTGGTGTTATGACAGGAAACAAAGTGGCTATGGTGGGCAGGCCAAGCCAATTTTCTGGAAAAAGGCTAAAACTACAAAGAAGATTGTGCTGAGGCTTGAGTGTGTTGAGCCCAACTGCAGGTCTAAGAGAATGCTGGCTGTTAAGAGATGCAAGCATTTTGAGCTGGGAGGAAATAAGAAGAGAAAGGGCCGAGTGATCCAGTTCTAATGTCATATTATTTAATTATGAAGAGAATAAAATCTTGAGATTATTTTCACTTAAAAAAAAGGATTTACATGAAGCCTTTTTAAATAAATGGGTCAAAGCACTTGTGTTTTCCAAGTTAGGCTTTGTATGAATTATTGGCTATTTGAAATGTTTATTACTGATTGTGTCAAAAACACATTAGCTCCATTTTGTAATTTTTGTTGAAAATGATGAATTACAAGTTAACCTGGAGTTTTTATACCTGTGTCCTGATGAACAGCTAATAGAAATGCAGGATATTTCAGACCGATATCATATTGGGAGTTCTGTGAGGACTGGGAAAGGAAGCCAAATACAGAGTTTTCCTGTCCTTGGCCTCTAGGAATTAGGGAACTACATATTGAGGCAAGACCACCAATCCCCAAACTCTGGTTAGACCAGAGGTTTATGAAAACTACCAAGTGCCTGAAAGATATGTAGTCACAGAACTTAGGAGCCTGAGTTCAGATATAGAAACAGACTGAATGTGTCATGAAATAAACCACCCAGGCTAATATGTCTCCTATCAAAATGGGTTCTGAGCATGCTCGGTGGCTCAGCCTGTAATCCCGCGCCTTTGGGAGCCTGCGGGTTCGAGACCCACCTGGGCAACTTGGCGAGACCTCATCTCTACAAAAAATAAGCCGGGTGTGGTAGCACATGCCTGTAGTTCCAGCTACTTGGATGGCTGAGGCGGAAGGATTGCCGGAGTCCAGCAGGTTGAGGCTGCTGTGGCCGGGAGCAGCCACTGCACTCCAGTCTGGGCAACAGAGCGAGACTCCAACTCAAAAAAAAAATGGGTTTGTATGAAATAGTATTATGTAAACAGTCTCAAGGGATTATTATTGAGCCATGATGTATGTATCTAAAATTATCTGCTTGGCATGGTGGCTCACACCTATAATCCCAGCACTTTGGGAGGTAAGAGGATTGCCTGGGCCCACAGGTTCAAGACCAGCCTGGGTAACTTGGTGAAACCTCATCTCTACAATAAATTTTTTTTAAAAAACTAGCCAGGCATGGTGGTACATGCCAGTAGTTCCAACTACTTGGAAGGCTGAGTTGGAAGGATCACCTAGGCTCAGTCGGTTGAGGCTACAGTGGCTGTGAGCATGCCACTGCATTCCACCTGGGTGACAGAGTGAGGCTGACTCAAAAGATAATAAATAAAATTGGCTGGGCACAGTGGCTCAAGCCTGTAATCCCAGCACTTTGGAAGGCTGAGGCGAGAGGATTGCTTGGGCCCAGGGGTTCAAGACAAACCTGGGAAACTTGTTGAGACCTCATCTCTACAATAAATCAAAAAATTAGCTAGATGTGGTAGTACATGCCTGCAGTTCCATCTTCCTGGAAGGCTGAGGCGGAAAGATTGTCTAAGCCCAGCAGGTTGAGGCTGTGGTGGCTGTGAGCATGCCACTGCACTCCAGCCTGGGTAACAGAGTGAGACTCCAACTCAAAAATAATAATAAAATTATCTCAGTATTTATTGACTTACCTCTTGCTTAATATAATCTAGGAGCGGTGGAACCTCATCTCGTCTCACTCTGTCACCCAGACTAAAGTGCAGTGGTACGCTCACAACTCACCGCAGCCTCTACCTCCTGGGCTTAGGTGATCCTTCCACCTCAGCCTCCCCAGAAGCTGGGACTACAGGTGCACGCCATGATGCCTGTTTCCTCCCACCTCCCCCATACAGATGCGGTCTCACTGTGTTGTAAAAGCTGATCTTGAATTCCAGGGCTTAAGCAATCCTTCCACCTCAGTCTTCCAAAGTGCTGCGATTATAGGCATGAGCCACCACACCCAGTCGTCATCTGGTTTGTTAGCCATTATGTCCCTGCTTCCTAGAACTGTGTCTACCACATAGTGGGTGCTTAGTGTATGCTTTTTAAAATAAATAAAGACTAAGAAACTAGGTAACTTGAAAAGTCATTCTGGACTTCTGTGTTTCCAAGACTTCAGACTTCAAGGAGAATGGGTATACCTACTCAGCAGGATAAGAAATGTAAATGTTTTACCTTCTCTTGACATATGATCATGTTCATACCTCCTTAATCTGCTGCAGAACAGCAAACCATTCCAGTAACAATGCGGGAGGTGTAATCAGACCTCCTCAGTTTCGTCGTTAAAGCACAACATGGAGACTCAAGAGGTTGGAGGAGTGAAGCAGCTTTGTCAATCCAGTTCTTGCAAGAATGGTGCCTCTTGGGTGAGCAGGCACACTGAGGCGGTCACAGCCAGCGTATTTATGCCCTAAAGCGCAAGACTGTCCCCTGGTTTCTTATCAGCTGAGTACTTCAGAGGTTGCATCTGAAGACATCACCTAAGCAATAATTTTGTACAAATAAGGTAAAAACACAAGAAGTTTTTACACTAATTTGGTAAAATGCATGTTTTTAGATTCTGATTAGGTCTCAATGCTTGTCAAAGAAGTTTGTCAAAAGAAAGCTTGCCAGAAAAGAAGAAACAGGAAGTGAAGTAACAAATTGCCATTTTGAAAATAAATCATTTTGTTTCTTTTTTTTTGAGTTGGAGTCTCACTCTGTCGCCCAGCCTGGAGTGCAGTGGCCGCTCCCGGCCACCGCAGCCTCGACCTGCTGGGCTTCGGCGATCCTTCCGCCTCAGCCTTCCAAGTAGCCAGAATTACAGGCGTGCACTATCACACCCGGCTGATTTTTTGATTTACTGTAGAGATGAGATCTCGCTGCCCAGACGGGTCTCAAACCCGCGGGCTCAGGCAATCCACTCACCTCAGCCTCAAAGGCACGGGATTACAGGCTGAGCCACCGAGCCTGGCTTACCATTTTGTTTCTTACAACAACCATTTATTTTGCTCACAAATATGCAATTTGGTCAGAATTCACTGGGGAATAAGCATCTCTGCTGCATGCATCATTAGGCATGGTTTAGCTGGGTCTACAGGTTCTCCTTCTGCAGTCCTCTAGCTCACTCAGCACCTGTCCCTGGGCTTCCTTATGACATGGCAGCTAGGCTGTAGGAGCGGGTGTTCCCAGAGACAGTACGCAAATGCTGCCAGTACTTTCACGCCTGGGCCTAAAAACTAGTTCAGAGTCACTTCCACTGTATTCCACAGGCAGAACACACTCAAAAGGATGGGACACAGGCCCTTGCTTCTCAGTGGGAGTATCAAATAATTTGTGGCTGTGATGTAGATGTTACAGTTCCATCCCCAAAGCAGACATGTGACATCAAGTGCCCTTGCCCACCCCCAATTCCTGCTCCATGGCTAAAGCCACCTTCAAAATTGTATGTTTCCTTTGACATTTATCTCCATATTTATTTTATTTTTTATTTTATATCTCCATATCTTTACCTAACATCCCTATGCTCTGGAATTTCAGTTTCAGACATTACCTGTTCACTTCCTACTGTGAAGAACGGTGATTCACTCTAAGTAATAAATGTTGACCACAGTTAACATTTTGCTGGAATTATTTTTTCTTTTCTTTTTGAGTTGGAGTCTCACTCTGTCGCCCAGACTGGAGTGCAGTGGCCGCTCCCGGCCACCACAGCCTTAACCTGCTGGGCTCCAGCAATCTTTCCACCTCAGCCTTCCAAGTAGCTGGAACTACAGGCACGCACTACCACACCCGGCTAATTTTTGATTTTTTGTAGAGATGAGGTCTTGCCAAGTTGCCCAGGTGGGTCTTGAACCCACGGGCTCAGGCAATCCACTCACCTCAGCCTCCCAAGGTGTGAGATTACAGGCTGAGCCACCGAGCCCGGCCATTTTTTTTTTTTTTGAGTTGGAGTCTCACCCTGTCGCCCAGACTGGAGTACAGTGGCCACTCCCAGCTCCGGGGATCCTTCCTCCTCAGCCTTCCTAGTAGCCGGAATTACAGACGCACGCTACCACACCCAGCTGATTTTTTGATTTATTGTAGGGATGAGGTCTCACCAAGTTGCCCAGGTGGGCCTCAAACCCGCGGGCTCAGGCAATCCGTTCACCTCAGCCTCCCAAAGGCACAGGATTACAGGCTGAGCCACCGAGCCTGGCTGGAATTATTTTTTCATTTGTTTAACTTTTTTTCTAGGCTTAGTATTCCTATACCTTCCACTGTACTATGTTTCTCAGTCCAATTTTTAAATAATCAGGTTTGTCAATCTACCTCACCGGTACCTTTATCCTGGACACATTTGTCCAGGAGACCCCTCTGTCTAGCTCTAATGCAGGCTCTCTGGACAGGCGATAGAAATGAACTGAACAAGCTGGCAACGTGAAGAATGTGGAAACTTCACATTTCAACTTCCACTTAATAAACTGAAGATTTGCAACGATGAACATATGTTTAATTGAGCATAATTGCAGAACCATTGAGAGTTACCCCTGTGACTGGGGACAAGAAGCCACTTACTCTAATCCCAGACACTTAGGGCCTAGACTGTAAGTCGTGTTGAATATACGCTGAACAAGTTATCAAAACGTTTTTTTTTTTTTTGAGTTGGAGTCTCACTCTGTTGCCCAGGCTGGAGTGCAGTGGCACGCTCATGGCCACCGCAGCCTTGACCTGCTGGGCTCGGATGATCCTTCGCCTCAGCCTTCCAAGGAGCTGGAACTACAGGCACGCGCCATCTCGCCCGGCTAATTTCTTGATTGATTGCAGAGATGAGGTCTCACCAAGTTGCCCGGGCTGGTCTCGAACCCGTGCGCTCAGGCAATCCTCTCGCCTCGGCTTCCCAAAGGGCTGGGATGACAGGCTTGAACCACCGCTCCCGGCCTAGGACACATTTTATTTATTTTTATTTTTATTTTTTGCGTCGGAGTCTCACTCTGTCGCCCAGACTGGAGTGCAGTGGCCGCTCCTGGCCACCGCAGCCTCGACCTGCTGGGCTCCGGCGATCCTTCCGCCTCAGCCTTCCGAGTAGCCGGAATTACAGGCATGTGCTACCACTGCCCGGCTGATTTTTTGATTTATTGTGGAGATGAGGTCTCGCTGCCCAGGCAGGTCTCGAACCCGCGGGCTCAGGCGATCCACTCACCTCGCCCTCCCAAGGCGCGGGATGACAGGCTGAGCCACCGAGCGCGGTTTAGGACACATTTTAAACGTACAATAGAAATGGTGGCCAGGCCCGTTCTTCCCTTTCGTTTAATCGCCCCACGTGGCCATTTACAATAGAAGCGGCCTTGGAGTCTGTGGCTCGCGGCCCCACGGTACAGTTACTGAAGCCGCCTCTCCCGAAGTTCCAGTGTTTGGCGATAGAAACTTCAAGTGCGACTTACGCGTGATGAAACGTGCAGACTAAATGCCGGCAAATGCCATCAAGAGGAACGTGAACCCCACCCTTCGCGCTCCTCTTCAATCAGTCCCCACCACGTCAGAGATATTCGTGTGGGTAGTGCGGCCTCAGGCTACACCGTAGAAACGGATGCGGGCGGCGCGCACACCCAGGCCCCGCCGGCCGGGCGCTCACCACCGCCGCGCGACCTCACGCGCTCCTTGCCAGCGAGGAGCCGCGTTACCGGCATGCATCGCGGCCTAACTATCCTACCGACGGAGACGGATGGGCGTGGCCAGGGTCCCGGTAGACCAATAGGCGCCAGGATTGTTGGCAGGTGTTAGGCGCCGTACGCTGATTGGCCGGCGTGCAGCCGGGTCTCTTCCCTTCGCCCTGCGTTGTAGGGCGTTGCATCACCTCCGCGCTCCGGTCAGCCGTTCGGTCGCCGGCTTCCCGCGAGGCTCGCTGGCCCACGGGGCTTCCCGAGTGCCCTAGGCTCCTCAGGTACGCCCTTTCCTGCCTGCCGGGGTGTGCCCGCCGGGCCTCTCAGGCGCGCCGGGTGCTGCCTGCGCGCGTTGCCGCCCCGACACTGCAGTGCGGGATTTAAGTCTGTTTCCAAACAAGGACGTGCTTCCTCAAGGCTCGGTCCCGTGCGTGTCTGTTTCCGAGGAGGACGACTGGGAGGCGGTCTCCGGTCGCGCCAGAAACCGCGAGCGGGGCATCGTACCCCGGGCCGCGGCGGTCGTCGGGCCGCTGGCAGGTTGGCGG
Organism: Cephalopachus bancanus; assembly: GCA_027257055.1. NCBI lineage: Eukaryota > Metazoa > Chordata > Mammalia > Primates > Tarsiidae > Cephalopachus > Cephalopachus bancanus. Next base: position 687,782 of record JAPVLO010000556.1, read on the forward strand.
AGGTCAGCGGGTGGGCGAGAGCACTGCCAGGGCCCTGCGTTCGTAAGAGCTGCTCCGAGTCCCCGGCGCCCGTTCCTGTGCCTGGCTCCTGGGAGCGGGCATTTACCGCGGGGACGTGGCGGGGGGGGCGAGCGCCGGGGCGCAGGGCAGGAGGCGAGGGCTCGTCGGGAGCTGCCCTGGGGCTTGGGCCCTGAGCACGGGCAGGGGCTGGGGCCTTCGGCGTCCAGGGCCGCCCGACTCGGAGATGCCGGTGCGGGCTCGGGAGACGCGGGCGGCCGCGCCCCTGAGGCTTCCTTAGGGTGGGTGTGCGAGCCGGCGGGAGAGGCCCTTGGACTCCAGCCGGACGAGCTGGGGGTGCCTGAGATGAGAAAAAATCTTTGGAAAATGCTGTGTTGTTAGTAGTTTAGTAGGTTGTACGTGCGACTTTTTTCTTTTTTTAGTTTGTAAAATATAGTTTGTTTAGAAAGTAAATGAGAGAGAGAGAGAGAGAGAGAGAGATGTGATTCACCTCCCCCAGGTGGGGGGGGGCCGAAGCCCGAGAAAGCATGACCTGGCCATAGCTCGGAGAGCACATGGCCACACCGTAGCTTAGCGAGGCCCTGGCCACAATGGCCTGGCCAGTGGTGGTGGTGGCCTGGCAATGGCCGACGTTTTTCTTTCTCGTATGTATAGGTAATATGCACTTTTCATATGTAGCAGTTCATTTTTAAAATTTTATTTGTTTGTTTGTTTATTTGAGTCGGAGTCTCGCTCTGTGGCCCAGACTGGAGTGCAGTGGCGGGCTCACGACCACCACGGCCTCGACCTGTTGGGCTCAGGCGATCCTTCCGCCTCAGCCTTCCAAGTAGCTGGAACTACAGGTGTGCGCCACCACTCCCGGCTAGTTTTTTGATTTGTTGTTGAGACGATGCTTCACCAAGTGTCCCAGGCTGGTCTCAAACCCCTGGTCTCAGGCAGTCCTCTCGCCTCTGACTGCGCTTACAGGTGTGAGCTACCGCGTCTGGCTTAGCACTTTACTATTTTTAATGGTTGCATGGTATTCACGATATTGATGTACCATGATTTACTTTAGTCTCCGTGGATATTTAGGTTGTTTTCAGTTATTTGCCTATAGAAACAAGGCTTCAATGAACATCTCTGTATACATATTTTATACATTTGCAGGAGTATGTAGAGTATATGTCACTGGGCTGTAACTAAATTAAGGAAAGACTTGAGATGGACCCACCCCTTGGGGTTAAATTTGACTTATGTAACAGGTTGTGAAGACCTGGGAATGAAAACATTACGAAGTAGACTTAGGGTAGAATCGATATGACTTAGTAATTCATTGGATGTGCATTTCATTTGGGTAGTATCAAGAGTGATTCAGAAATGTCATGCCTAGGTAATGGGAAGAATATTGGAATCACTTAATGCAGTAGAGTTAAAAAGGGAAGTAATTGTGACAGGTCATGAATTTTTTATTTTATGTATTTAATTAATGATTTTTTTTGGTCTCACCATGTCTCAGTCTCCTGGGCTTAGGCAGTCTTCTCCCATTAGCCTCCCAAAGTGCTAGGGTTTCAGGCGTGAGGCACAGGGTCTGGACAAGCTCATGAAACTTCAAACAAAACATAGTTTCAGTGTATCTTCCCAAAATATTTTGAGATACATAAACACAAGTGAAGGTCAAGGAGAGTAGTGCAGAAATTGCTGAGCAGTGAGTTGAGGTAAAGGTGGCCTGGAGGAGCTGTAGCATAGGGAAGAGTGGAGGGCCTGAATTACAGTAAAACAGAGGCGGAGAAGATGGCCTCCTTGTGTCCTGCCAGGCAAGGTCACCTGCCCTGCCCTGCCCCCGCCCTGTGGTTGCTGGATGCTGTTGTGAAGTACAGCTCTCTAGCGGATACCGTGGGCCACAGCAATCCTGTGATTTATGCATGGAGGCTGTTTCTTCTCAGCAGCTGCCATAGCCCGGTCACTGGTACATGGTTCTTCCTGACATAGTCATTGCTCTCACACTGGGTCTTTATGCTTTGTGTAAGAATGCAGTGATTCTTTTTTTTTTTTGAGTTGGAGTCTCACTCGGTCGTCCAGGCTAGCAGGGTGCGGTGACACACTCATGGCCACCGCAGCCTTGACCTGCTGGGCTCAAGCGATACTTCTGCCTCAGTATTTCAAGTAGCTGGAACTACAGTCGAACACCATGCCCAGCTAACTTTTTTTTTCTAATTGTAGAGACGAGGTCTTGTCTAGTTGCTCAGGCAGGTTTTGAACCCAGGACTCAGGCAATCCTCTTGCCTCAGCCTCCCTAAGTGCTGGGATTACAGGCGTGTGTCACTGTGTTCGGCAGTGCAGTGAGTCTTTTTTTTTGAGTTGGAGTCTCACTCTGTCCACCAAATTGGAGTGCAGTGGTGTACTCATGGCCACCACAGCCTTGACTTGCTGGGCTGAGGCGGTTCTTCTGCCTCCACTTTCCAAGTAGCTGGAACCACAGGTGTGCGCTGCCACTCCCAGCTAATTTTTTTTTTTTTTTTTTTGTAGTCTCACTTTGTTGCCCAGGCTGGAGTGCGATGGCATGCTACTCATGGCTACTGCAGCCTCAACCTGCTGGGCTCAGGCGATCCTTCCACCTCAGCCTTCCAAGTAGCTGGAACTACAGGCATGTGTCTCCACACCGAGCTAATTTTTTTTGCTTTATTGTAGAGACAGGTTCTTAACATGCTACCCAGGCTGGTCTTGAACTCCTGGGCTTGGGCATTCCTCTTGCCTCTGCCTCCCAAAGTGCTGGTATTATAGGCCTGAGTCACCGTGCCAGGCTAGTGCAGTGATTCTTAATCTTTGTGGGGAGTAGTGACTCCCTAGGAAATTCAGTAAAAGTTATAGGCCCTCTTAGAAAGCTTAAATCTTATTTTTTCACAAAAGAGAAAAGGTCTAGATAGATAGCCCTAAATGTCAGAACATTGTGAGAGTAGTGATGCTCAAACTTTGATGTGAATGCAAATTCCCTAAGATCCCCAGCATCTTATTAAAATGCAGGTTCTGACTCCTAGGTTGCTGGTGGGGCTGGGAAGTCTGCATCTCTAATGCGTTCCTATAGACGTGGGCCTTCATAGGACCAGTCTTGAAAGAAGATATTAGAAGAGACGAATGTTTTGACATCTAAAGTTTGGTTAGTCTAGACACAGTCCCATAGTTTCAGCTGGGCTCGGATAAGGTACCCAGTGAACCTTAATAAAGTAGTAGATGCCCAGACTAACTTCTTTTCAATCTTAAAGGGCTGAAGGTTGTAAAGTTGAAGATCCAAAATGCCTTGCAGCTTCTACTTAATACTGTTTAACGGTGCATTTGATCAAAAACAGCTATTTCAATCAGTTAAATGGCCCAACTGTTCTTGTCTTTTCTCCTATATAAAGTCAGAGGTATTCTTGCATCTGAAAATTTAATGAGATAAAAGAAAAGCTACTACTTGTCACAGATTTTGATGACAAATCAATTGCTGTGTTTAGACTGATGCTTTCAGTGCTTTCAGAACTGGTTGAGGTATGTAGGTATCTTTTCTTCTAAAATCAGTTACTCCAACCTGCTGAGGTTCTTGAATACTTAAGGTTTTCTGTCACCTCTGTTGTTCTCTTATTATTGCAGTTTTGTCTTCTATTCTGCCATTGGCTTGGAAATTTGGTCACCAATCTTGTTAGAATTGTAAGAAAAAATAATAGGCTTTGAGAAGGAAGGGGCTCGAGTATGCTCACTAGATAAATCACAGGTTGATCTTTTTTTTTTTTTTTAGTTTTTTTGAGTTGGAGGCTTCTCTCACTAGGTACTAAACCAGAGAAGTATAGGACTTGTCCTTTACAAAAAACATGAATAAGCAAGAAGGGTAAAATGGAAAATTGGAATAAACCATATTTGAATAAGATTCCCATCTTTTTTTTTTTTTGAGTTGGAGTCTCACACTGTCGCCCAGACTGGAGTGCAGTGGCCGCTCCTGGCCACCACAGCCTCAACCTGCTGGGCTCCGGCAATCCTTCCGCCTCAGCCTTCCATGTAGCTGGAATTACAGGCATGCGCTACCACACCCAGCTGATTTTTTGATTTATTGTAGAGATGAGGTCTCGCTGCCCAGGCGGGTCTCGAACCCGCGGGCTCAGGCAGTCCACTCACCTCAGCCTCCCAAAGGCACAGGATTGCAGGCTGAGCTGCTGAGCCCGGCTGATTCCCCTTTTTTAGCTTTAAGATTGTTAAAGTCTGATCTAGTTTCTTCAAAGAGAAGATGAGGTTATTTCAAGAGAAGTGTTTTCTGTGTGTGTGTAGGTAAGAAAATTCTTAAATACTTGGAGATTTTTTTTTTTTTTTAAGCGAGCTTTTTTGTGCCATCAGATAGAATTTCCAAGATTTTCTAGTTTACTTTTGGAAACATCGATTATTTTTTGTTGTTGTTTGTTTTTGTTTTTTGTTTTTTCTGAGTCAGAGTCTCACTTTGTCACCCAGGCTGGAGTGCAGTGACACTCATGGCCACCCCAACTGTGACCTGCTGGGCTCAGGCGATTCTTATGCCTCAGCCTTCCAAGTGGCTAGAACCACAGGCACAGGCGTTCGCTATCATGCCTGGCTAATTTTTTGATTTATTGTGGAGACGAGGTCTCACCAAGTTGCCCAGGCTGGTCTCAAACCCCTGGGCTTAGGCAATCCTCTCACCTCAGCCTCCCAAAGTGCTGGGATTACAGCCTGGAGCCACTGCGCCTGGCAGAAACTTTGATTATTCCTGAATATTCAGCAGTAGTGTGTACTCTGGCCTCATATCATGTACAAGAATAACTCAAAATGGTCAGTGACCTAAATCTAAGCTAGAAATCTGCATCCTTGTTTAGGTGATGATTTGTTAACTATGACACCAAAAGCCCAAGCAACAAAAGAAAAAATAATAAATTGGGCATTATTACAATGAAAATTTCTGTGCTTCAGCAAATACCATCAGAAAATTAAAAGCTAACCCACAAGACAGGAGAAACTTTTCTCTTTTTTTTTGAGCGTCTCATCTGACACCCAAGCTGGAGTGCAGTGGTACTGTCATGGCCACCGCAGCTCAAGCCATCTTTCCATCTCAGACTTCCAAGTGGTCAGAATTACACATACCTGCCCCCACATCTCGCTAATTTTTTTCATTTTTATTGTAGAGATGAAGTCTTACCAAATTGCCCAGGCTGATTTCCAACCCTGGGTGCAGGCAGTCCTCTCACATCCACCTCCCAGGGTGCTGGGATTACAAGCGTGTGGCATCATTGCACCTGACCTTGGAGAAACTTTTACAGATCATATATCTAATAAGGGACTTGTATTCAGTATACATTTATATATAATTTTAACTCAACCATAAATGACAATTAGATTTAAAAATAGGTAAAAGATAAACATTTATTCAAAGAAGAAGCCAATGGCCAATAAGCACATGGAAGGATGGTCAGTATCCTTAGTCACTAGGGAAGTGCAGATCACAACCACAGTGAGAGACTATTTCACACCCTCTAGAATGACTGTAATACAAAAAGGAGTGTTGGGGCGGATATGAAGAAACTGAACTCTTCATTCACTGCTGGGGGAATATAAAAGGGTATAGTCACTTCAGAAAACGTTTTGGAATTTTCTCAAAAAGTTAAACATGAGTTACCATATGACCCAGAAATTCTGCTGTTAACGATATACCCAAGAGAAATGAAAATGTAAGTCCACTCAAAAAATTGTACATTAATGTTCATTGTAGCTTTATTTGTTTATTTGTTTTATTTTAATTTTTGTAAAGCAGGATTTATTGAGAGGACAGAAAAGCTCCCACAGTGGGAGGGGACCTGAAGGGGTTGCCCCATTATTTACTTATTTATTTATGTCTTTAAAAAATAAAATTTGGCCGGGCTCAGTGGCTCAGCCTGTAATCCCAGCACTTTGGGAGGCTGAGGTGAGTGGATTGCCTGAGCCTGCGGATTCGAGACCTGCCTGGGCAGCTTGGTGAGACCTTATCTCTACAATAAATCAAAAATCAGCCGGACGTGGTAGCGTGCGCCTGTATTTCCAGCTACTTGGAAGGCTGAGGCGGAAGGATCGCCGGAGCCCAGCAGGTAGAGGCTGCAGTGACCGGAGCGGCCACTGCACTCCAGTCTAGGTGACAGAGTGAGACTCCAACTCAAAAAATAAATAAATAAATAAATAATATTTAATTTAATTTGATTATATATTTTAAGATTAATGTATCATTTACATTCCATAAAATGCACAGAGCATAAGTGTACAGTCTGATGAGCTTTGGCAATTGCTCACATCTATGTAACTATCACTCTGTTCAATATATAGAATGTTTCTATCAGCCCAGAAACTTCCCTCAGTGCCTTTCTATTCAATCTCCATCCTATCCCCAGAGACAACAACTTTTCTGAATTATATGACCTGTGATTAGTTTTGCTTGTTATTTATGACTTCTATCTGCAGAATATTTTTGAACCATCCACATTGTTGAGTAAATAAGTTTTTTAAAAACTTCTAAGTAATTCATTCCATTAGCCCCATTATTTATAATCATAACCATAAAATAGAAACAATCCAAGTGTCCATGAGCAGATGAATGGGTAAACAAAATGTAGTATGTTCATAAAGTGGAATGCTATTCAGCCATAAAAAGTAATGAAGTATGAATACATGTTACAACATGGATGAACCTTGAAAACATGCTAAAGAAAGGACACTAGGCCTGGTCCAGTGACTCACGCCTGTAATCCCAGCTCTTTGGGAGAGGTGGAGGCAGGAAGATTGCTTGAGCCCAGGAGTTCAAGACCAGCCTAGGCAGCGTAGGAAGACCTTGTCTCTACAATAAAAAAAAAAATTAGCTACGCGTGGCGGCCCGTGCCTTATTAGTCCCAGCTACGTGGGACACTGAAGTGGAAGGATTGCCTGGGCCTAGGAAGTCAAGGCTGCAGTAAGCCGTGAGTGTGCCAGTGCACTCTAGTCTGGACAGTGAGATCGCAACTCAAAAAATGGAAAAAAAGAAAAGAGCCGGGCTCGGTTGCTCAACCTGTAATCCCGCGCTTTGGGAAGCTGAGGTGAGTGAATTGCCTGAACCCGCGGGTTTGAGACCCACCTGGGCAACTTGGTGAGACCTCATCTCTACAAAAAATTAGCCAGGCATGGTAGCGCGCACCTGTAGTTCCAGCTACTTAAAAGGCTGAAGGGGAAGGATCGCCTGAGCCCAGCAGATTGAGGCTGCGGCAGCCGGGAGCGGCTACTGCACTCCAGTCTGGGCGACAGAGTGAGACTCCAACTCAAAAAAAAAAAAGGAAGAGAAAAGAAACCAGACACAGTGTGCCACATATAGTTGAGTCATATAAGTTTTCCCATTTATATGAAATGTCCAGAAGGCAGATCTTTAGGGGCAGAAACATCAGTGGTTACCAGGGGCTGGGGAGAATAGAGTTTGGCTGCTAATGGTTATAGGATTTTTTTTTTTGTCTGTTTGTTTTAGTGGAAGTTCTAGAAAAAATTCTGAAATTAGGCAGTAGTGATTGTTGCACAACCTTGTAAGTAAACTTGAAACCACCGAATAGTACACTTAGCAATTTATGGTATGTGAATTTTACCTCAATAAATCTGTAATTTTAAAAAAGTATCAGATAGTGATGTGTACACCCATTACACCCATTGTAATAAGATGGTACCCTGTTTTTTTCTAGATTTATCTTTTTTTTTTTTTTGAGTTGGAATCTCTCTCTGTCGCCCAGACTGGACTGCTGTGGCACGCTCCCGGCCACCACAGCCTCGACCTGCTGGGCTCCGGCGATCCTTCCGCCTCAGCCTTCCAAGTAGCTGGAACTACATGCGTGTGCTACCATGCCCAGATAATTTTTTTGGTATATTGTAGAGATGAGGTCTCGCCAAGTTGCCCAGGCAGGTCTCAAACCCGCGGGCTCAAGCAATTCACTCACCTCAGCCTCCCAAAGCGTGGATTGCAGACTGAGCCACCAAGCCCAGCCTCTAGATTTATCTTTTGACAATAATAAATTTGATTTCTTTTGCAGCAATAAAATGGTTGAACAGGTTCCAGAAAACATCAATTTTCCTGCTGAAGAAGAAAAGATCCTGCAGTTTTGGTCCAGATTTAATTGTTTTCAGGAATGCTTAAAGCAATCAAAACACAGGCCAAGGTATGTAAATTTCTTTGGTAAAGGCAGAGTTCTTAAAATTAGTCATTTCTTAGACTGAATTCCATTAAAGCAGAAACTCTGTTCATCTGTGTATTCCCAGAGTTTTTTAGCTTTCTATACAGTGGGTACTCAGTAGTAGATACATTTTGGATAAATGAGTTCTTAATTATTTGAGTAAATTCAGTTTCTTTAAAAGATCATCTGAGTACAATTTATATATCATGTTGTTTCCACCTTTATCTTCATCACCACCCACATTTAGGCACTGAAACCTAAGTATGAGTACCCATAGAAGGCTGCTCTAGTATACCTGTCTCCAGTCCCCACTGTTTTCATAAGATGTCTTCTCTGCTCAAAAACTCTATGAGACTGGTGTTTGTTACCCTATTTTACTGACGAGATAACTCAGGATCAGGAGGAAAAATCTTGTCGTACATCATGGGACTGGTGAGTGAGGAATGGACATTCCAATGGGTGTCTCTCCCTCTCTGCCAGAAGTGTAGCCTTTCTGAAGGCAAGACTTCCGTCAATGTCTGATCAATTATGCCTGTCAGTTTCCTGATCTTGCTGCTTTTCTTCTTCCTAAAGATGCTACTGTGACAGGCACTATCTGTAGAGAAATATTCTAAATTTTGCGTCTGCTTTAAAATGACTTAGTGTATTTTTATTATCTTCTAGATTTACTTTCTACGATGGACCTCCTTTTGCAACTGGGCTGCCTCACTATGGGCATATACTTGCAGGGACAATTAAAGATATAGTTACCAGATATGCTCACCAGAGTGGGTTTCATGTTGACAGAAGATTTGGATGGGATTGTCATGGCTTACCTGTGGTATGAGTCTCCAGACTTATGATGTTCTGATTTCTTATGAGAATTAGATTTCTTCGTGTAATATGTATGATGAATTTTGACTATATGTCAGACTTTTACTTAATTTCTGTAACATTTTTCATTTACTCTGTAGATTTTCTGAGAACTAATTTTTTTTTTTTTGAGTCAGAGTCTCACTCTGTGTCCAGGCTGGAGTGCAGCAGCATGCTCACAGCTACCCCAGCCTCGACCTGCTGGTCTTAGGTGATCCTTCTGTCTCAGTTTTCCAAGTAGCCCAGACCACAGGCACATGCCAACACACTTGGCTAGTTTTTTGATTTATTGTGGAGACAAGGTCTCACCAAGTTGCCCAGGCTGATCTTGAACCCGTGGACTCAGGCAATCCTCTCACCTCGGCCTCCCAAAGTGCTGGGATTACGTAAGCCACCGCGCCCAGCCTAAGAGAACTAATTCTTTGAGGCTGTTTTATTTTTTAGAGTTGCATTTTCATAGAGCAGAGATGTTAATGTTATTATCACAAATTTTCAGGAATATGAAATTGATAAGACACTGGAAATCAGAGGACCAGAGGATGTGGCCAAAATGGGGATTGCAGAATATAATAATCAGTGCCGAGCAATTGTAATGAGATACTCTACAGAGTGGAAGGTATGTTGGGTTATTTTCAGTAGAATGAATAGAAACTGTAGTTTTCAGATGGGAGTTTAAATGGTGCTTTGTGGATTTTTGTAGGTTTGTTTGTTTTGGGTTTTTTGTTTTATTTTGATTTTTTTTGAGATTTTCCTAGAAGTATGCATGTGAGCTTGTGACACAGAGGAGTTGACTTTCCACTTTATACTATAGGTACCAAAGAAAAGGTCTTTACCTTCTACCTCTAACCCTATTGCTTAAACTGTTGGTTTAAACTGAACCATCTCTTTTCTGATTTTTGTGTGTTTTTATTTGTCTTCTATATTTAACTTTCCGCCTGCCCACAGTATTTGATGGGAATCATGCTGTTCTAGCAAATAGATTTACTTAAATATTTCAATTTAATAATTCAGATGTTAAAAAAGTCCAAGTTTGAACGAAGCATATTTGTATACCTAACCCTTAACTGTACCCCACAATATCAAAATTAAAAATACTGATAATTTTTTTTTTAAAAATCCAAGTTTGGGCCGGGTGCAGTAGCTCACACCTGTAATCCCAGCACTTTAGGAGGCCAAATCAGGAGGACTGCTTGAACCCAGGAGTTGAAGACCAGCCAGGGCAATATAACAAGACCTTGTCTCTACTGAAAACTCAAAAAAAATTGGCTTGGTGTGGCGGTGCATGCCTGTAGTCCCAACTACTTGGAAGGCTGAGGTGGAAGGATTGCCTGAGCTCGGGAGGTTGAGGCTGCGGTGAGCTGTGATTATGCCACTGCACACCAGCCTGGGCAACAAAGTGAGATTGACTCAAAAAGGAAGTACACCTTTGAACCCATTCTTGTTATATTACTTTGCCTCCTGTGTTACTGACTACTTCTCTTAGTAATAGAGCTCCTATAACTGGCAGAACTCCTGCCCTCTCTTATTCTTATGGGGTTAAAAAAGAGTTCCCCTGTCTGACTTAGATATACATATACATATACATGTACCTATATATATACAGTCTCCATCTAACCTTTGACCTCAAACTGTGTTTCTACAGAATTCTCTATTCTGCCAATGACATTATTCTTCCAGGCTTCAAATAGTAATTTCCATGATCAAATTAGGCACCAGATACTATCAAGTCCTCTTAGTAGCTAGTCCTTTCATTCTTGTAACCATTTCCTAAATTCCGACCAAACATCATCTTTTTTTCCATAACGATCTCCTAATCCTTCTCTTCCCTCTGTTCTTTCCACTCAGGCTTCCATGTTCTCTCTCCCACCAAACTGTATTCTTCGTGATTTTCCTCTACTCAGAAACCTTGAGTAGCTTTTCTTCATTGGTGAATAACGTATGATGTAATCAACATGAAAGCGCCTCTGTTTTTTTCAACCCAACTTTTTACCTAGTTACCAGTAGGCAATAATCCTGATGAGTATAACATGGCTGTGGGTTTTTTGGTTTCTTCCTTTTTTATTTCTTTTTGAGTTGTCACCCAGTTCTTTTTTCTTTGTCACCCAGGATGGAGAGCAGTGGCATGCTCCCGACCAGCTCAGCCTCAACCTGCTGGGCTCCAGCGATCCTTCCGCCTCAGCCTTCTGAGTAGCCGGAATTACAGGCGTGTGCTACCATGCCCGGCTGATTTTTTGATTTATTGTAGAGATGAGGTCTCGCTGCCCAGGCGGGTCTCAAACCCGTGGGCTCAGGCAATCCACTCACCTCAGCCTCCCAAAGGCACGGGATTATAGGCTGAGCCGCCGAGCCCAGCTAACTTTTCAATTTGAAATAATTTCAGACTTATTACAAAAATAATATGAAGAGTTCCCCTAAATACTTTATCCATCTTTCCCAATTGCTAACATCTTCAGTAACCAAAGTATGCAATTCTTTTTTTTTTGAGTTGGAGTCTCACTCTGTTGCCCAGACTGGAGTGCAGTGGCTGCTCCTGGCCACCGCAGCCTCAACCTGCTGGGCTCCAGCCATCCTTCTGCCTCAGCCTTCCAAGTAGCTGGAATTACAGGCATGCACTACCATGCCTGGCTGATTTTTTTATTTATTGTAGAGATAGATGAGGTCTCGCAGCCCAGGCGGGACTCGAATCCGCGGGCTCAGGGAATCCACTCACCTCAGCCTCCCAAAGGCGCAGGATTACAGACTGAGCCACCGAGCCCAGCTCAAAGTATGCTTTTCAAAAGCAGGAAGTTAACGTTTTAAAATACTACAGATCTAGCCGGGCTCGTTGCCTTTAGGAGGCTGAGGTGAGTGGATTACCTGAGCCCGCGGGTTCGAGACCCACCTGGGCAACGAGACCTCATCTCTACAATAAATAAAAAAATCAACTGGGCGTGGTAGCGCATGTCTGTAATTCCAGCTACTTGGAAGGCTGAGGCAGAAGGATCACCGGAGCCCAGCAGGTCGAGGCTGCGGTGACCGGGAGTGGCCACTGCACTCCAGTCTAGGTGACAGAGTGAGACTCCAACTCAAAAATAAATAAATAAATGAATGAATGAATGAATGAAATAAAATACTACAGATCTTATTCATATTTCACCAGTTGTCCATGAATTTTTAATTCTGACCCAAGATTCAATCTAGGATCACACATTGTATTTAATTGGAATGTCTTCTTAGTCTTCTTCAGTATGGAAAATTCATTCAGTCTTTGTTTTTCATAAACTTGTCACTTTTCGGGATTGCAGACTAGTTATTTCTTAGAATGTCCTTCAACATCTGTTGTTTCCTCATGATTTAACTTAGGTTTTGTTTTTCCGTTGAGAATACCTCAAAAGTGATGTCACGCCCTTTTCAATGCACCATATCAGGTGGCATATGTTCTTCTTGTGTCTGATTGATCATAACTCTGTCCACTTGATGAAGGTGTAATTTACCCTTCAGTTTCTGTCTTGGGAAGTTGTCGTTTTCCTTTTGTAATTAATAAGCATTTTGTGGGGAGATTATTTGCAATTTTTTTTTTCTTTTAAAGATGTGGGGTAGAATTCAGGGTTAGGTATACATATTGTAAAATTTTTTTTAATCATTCTTTCACTCATTAATTTTAGCATCATTGATAATTTTTGCCAGCAACAGTTGTGACTGTGAAGTTTGCCAGACGGTTTTGGTAGACTTTTTTTTTTGAGTTGGTGTCTTACTCTGTCACCCAGAATGGAGCGCAGTGGCATGCTCCCTTGCCACCGCAGCCTCGACCTGCTGGGCTCCAGCGATCCTTCCGCCTCAGCCTTCCAAGTAGCTGAAAATACAGGCAAACACTACCATGCCCAGCTAAGTTTTGATTTATTGTAGAAACGAGGTCTCGCCAAGCTCCTCGCCAGGCTGGTCTTGAACCCACAGGCTCAGGCAATCCACTTGCCTCGGCCTCCCAAAGTGCTGGGATTGCAGGCTAAGCTACTGAGCCCAACCGACTTTTATTTTATTTTATTTTTTTTTTTTTTTTTGAGTTGGAGTCTCACTCTGTCACTCAGACTGGAGTGCAGTGGCCGCTCCCGACCATTGCCGCCTCGACCTGCTGGGCTCCGGTGATCCTTCTGCCTCAGCCTTCCAAGTAGCTGGAACTATAGGTGCGCACTACCACGCCCGGCTAATTTTTTATTTATTGTAGAGATGAGGTTTCGTCAAGTTGCCCAGGCGGGTCTCGAACCTGCGGGCTCAGGCAGTCCACTCGCCTCAGCCTCCCAAAGTGCTGGGATTACAGGCTAAGCTACTGAGCCCAGCCGACTTTTTTTTTTTTTTATGTTTATATATTTATTTTCAATTGGAGTCTCACTCTGTCACCCAGGCTGGCGTGCAGTGGCATGCTTATGTCCTTAATAGCATCGTCCTACTGGGCTCAGGTGTTCCTTCCGCCTCAACCTTCCAAGTAGCTGCAACTACAGGTATGCGCTACCATGCCCAGTGGTAGACTTTTATAAATGATGTTTAGTTGGGCATGGTGACTCACACCTGTAATCCTAGCACTTTGGGAGGCAGAGGCAAGATGATTGCCTGAGGCTCAGGGGTTCGAGACCAGCCTGGGCAAATTGATGAGACCTTGTCTCTACAATAAGTCAAAAAATTAGCCAGGTGTGGTGGCACATGCCTGTAGTTCCAGTGACTTGGAAGGTTGAGGCAGAAGGATCACTGGAATCCAGCAAATTGAGGCTGTGGTGGCTATGAGTCTGCCGTTGCACTCCAGCTGGGCAACAGAATGAGACTCCAACTCAAAAGAATAATAATAGTAATATTAAATGAATATTCATTCTTGTAAATAACATCTGCGTATAGGATGAATTCCAAGAAAACTGGTTCTCATTCTTACGTAGTTTGCAGTATAGATGTACTTTAACCGTTGATTGTTCTGTTTTCCCAAATTTTATGTGTGGTGACAATAGAAATAAACACACATTGATGTACAGTAACAAATCTGTCTATTTTAATATTTGTATTTCTAAAGTCTACTGTTAACAGACTTGGCCGATGGATTGACTTTGATAATGACTACAAAACTCTATATCCACAATTCATGGAATCAGTCTGGTAAGTTTATTTAAAATAGTTTACAATAAATATTTTGTTGTATTAGTCGAAAAGTACACTAGCTTTAATCACTTTGTTTTCAGTTTCATTATCATTTATCTCAAATAAATCTGAAAGTTTGGAAACGGGTATATTTTTGAATTCAGGAAACTTTGGATTTGAGAAATATTAATACACTGTGATATGCATATTTTCTGTAGTAATAATAGCCCTAGCAGGTTGAACAGCAACCTTTAAATCAAATACATTAGTATTTAGGCTGGGCATGGTGGCTCACGCCTATAATCCCAGCACTTTGAGAGGCCGAGGTGAAAGGATTGCCTGAGCCCGTGGGTTCAAGACCAGTCTGGGCAACTTGGCGAGACCTCATCTCTACAATAAATCAAGAAAAATTAGCCAGGTGTGGTGTGATGGCATGTGCGTGTAGTTCCATGCTACTTGGAAGGCTGAGGCAGAAGGATCACCTGAACCCAGCAGATCGAGGCTGTGGTGGCCATGGGCCTGCTACTGCACTCTAACCTGGGTGACAGAGTGAGTCTCTAATTTAAAAAAAAAACCCAAAAACAAATGCATAGGCCGGGCTGGGTAACTCAGGTTGTAATCCCAGCAGTTTGGGAGGCCAAGGTGAGTGGATTGCCTGTGCCTGCGAATTCAAGACCTGCCCGGGCATCTTGGTGAGACCTTGTCTCTACAATAAATCAAAACTTAGCTGGGTAGCATGCGCCTGTAGTTCCGGCTACTTGGAAGGCTGACGTGGAAGGATTATCCGAGCCCACCAGGGTAAGGCTACAGTGGCTGGGAGTGTACCATTGCACTCCAGCCTGCGTTCCAGAGTGACACGTCAACCCATTAAAAAAAAATGCATTAATATTTTGCATTAGTAGATAGAATGAATAAAGAATATGTATTGCCTGGTGTTAATGGTTGTACCAAATTTAGGAGGAGTCAGTTTTCAAAAGTGTGTTTTTTGTGTTTCTTAAGGAATTAATTCTAAAAGGTTGTGTGCTTACATTTAACACATTTTGTTTTGTTTTGTTTTGTTTTGTTTTGTTTGAGTTGTAGTCTCACTCTGTCGCCCAGACTGGAGTACAGTGGCCGCTCCCGGCCACCACAGCCTCGACCCGTTGGGCTCCGGCGATCCTTCCACCTCAGCCTTCCGAGTAGCCGGAATCACATGCATGCGCTACCACGCCTGGCTGATTTTTTTATTTATTATAGAGATGAGGTCTCACTGCCCAGGCGGGTCTCGAACCCGTGGGCTCAGGCAATCCACTCACCGCAACCTCCCAAAGGCATAGGATTACAGGCTGAGCCACTGAGCCCAGCTCATTTAATACATTTAATACTGAGAAAAGGTGTATATATATATATATATATATTTTATATTTTTTTTTTTTTTTTTTTTTTTTTTTTTTTTGAGTTGGAGTCTCACTCTGTCACCCAGATTGGAGTGCAGTGGCTGCTCCCGGCCCCTGCAGCCTCGACTCACTGGGCTCTGGCGATCCTTCCATCTCAGCCTTCCGAGTAGCTGGAATTATAGGCACACGCTACGAAGCCCAGCTGATTTTTGATTTATTGTAGAGATGAGGTCTCGCCAAGTTGCCCAGGCAGGTCTTGAACCCGCGCGCTCAGGCAATCCACTCACCTCAACCTCCCAAAGGCGCGGGATTATAGGCTGAGCCACCGAGCCCGGCTAAAAGTTGTATATTGAAGTCACTTTTCTTTAACAGTTACAAATGATATTTTATTTCTTTGTTCTATTATAAGACAGTAGTAGGATTGCCACTTTTGATAGATGGTTTTACTTGACCCTCCTCCGGTAGTCTAAAATCATTACTTAGCAAACAGGCAATTTCAATATGGTTGGAAAACGCCCTAAGCACTCAGACTTAAGATAGTCCTACTTTTGTTAAATTATGCATAAAAGTACAGGTGAGCTGCAACACCTTTTTTTTTTTTTTTTTTTTTTTTTGTGGAGACAAAGTCTTACCAAGTTGCCCAGGCTGGCCTTGAACCCCTTAGCCCAGGTAATCCTCTCGTCTTGGCCTTCGAAGTTGCTGGGATTACAGGCTTGAGCCATTGTGCCTGGCCTATAAAGTTATTTTGTAAGACACTGTTTCTTTGTACTGCATTGTAGATACCTGTGGCTCTTACTGCCTCCTCATCTACCTACTCACATTTCTATTAGTCAGAATCCGTTGCACATGCTTGGCGTGTATCCTTTGCCCTTGATGAGCTAGGTACTTTGAGACACTTCTTGATTGTCTGACACACCAGAGACTTTGGACAGGGAACTTTTCATTCACTAAGCAGCTGGAGTTGCCATGATGAAGAGCATCTGAAAAACTAGATTTTTATGTCAGATACCTGGGAGGAAAAAAAACTAGTTCAGAGCTGTTGAGCACGTCAGTGGTTAATGCCAGTGAGAAACTGAATTTTTATTTTAGTGAATTTAAATATTTAAATTTTTAAAATTTAAAAATCACATGTAGCTAGCACATACTCAGGATTTCCTGAGGCCACGGGTTCAAGACCAGCCTGGGCAACTTGGCAAGATCTTCTCTCTACAATAAATCAAAAAATTAGCAGGGAGTGGTGGCTCGCACCTGTAGTTTCAGCTACGTAGAAGGGTGAGGCAGAAGGATCACCTGAGCCCAGCAGTTCGAGGCTGCAGTGGCTGTGAGTGTGCCACTGCACTCCAGCCTGGACGACAGAGTGAGACTCCAACTAAAAAAAATAAATAATGACACGAAATAGATTTTTATAAATTTTGCAGTGTTTGCATTTTTCCATAATGCAGAAATGCAATCAAATCCAAGCATATTATGCAAAATCAAACCTGTAATAAACTGTTTGGGTTTTTTTATTTGTTTGTTTGTTTTGAGTTGGAGTCTCACTCTGTCGCCCAGACTGGAGTGCAGTGGCCACTCCTGGCTACCGCAGCCTCGACCTGCTGGGCTCTGGCAATCCTTCCACCTCAGCCTTCCGAGTAGCCGGAACTACAGGCGTGTACTACCATGCCCGGCTAACTTTTTATTTTATTTTATTTTAAAGATGTGGGGCACAATTCAGCGTTTGGTATACAAATGTTCATTATGCAGGTACCCTTGTTGGATAAGGTGTGTATCTCCCTCCCCTGGCAGTTTCTCTCAACTGCCAATTTCACCCCCCTCCCCTGAACAATTTTTCACTACTGCCAATCCCTTTCTTATAGTATTATGATCATTGTTCAAGGTCCACTTATGCAGAATTTTTTTATTTTCACCAACTCTCAGTATTAGGAAAGTGAAAAATTTGCCGGTTGTGAATGTGTTAATAGAGGGAGTTTAATCCATTTATTATGCCACACATAGGAACTGAAATATAAAGATGAATTAAGCAAAGGTTCCTGCCAATGCACTTTGTTATCTAGTTCAGAGAGTTGAATAGTCCTCACAGGAGAACTTGTGGTGATGTTGACTATAATGTTTGCACAGGGTCTTTGTATACCTAGCTTAATGCTGCATGTTGAAGTGCTCAGTAAATGTACTTGACTGAGAGAGTTCTGATCCTGATCCCAGTGATTTGTACTTTCTTTTTTTTGGAGTGCAAATCTCGCTCTCCCTCAGCCACCACACCTGGTGATTTGTGCTTTTTAAATTGCTCTTGTAAAACTTCCCAATGTAAGTCAGGGACGTTGGCTCACACCTATAATCCCACCACTTTGGGAGGCTGAGACAAGAGGATTGCCTGAGCCCACGGGTTTGAGACCAGCCTGGACAAAATGGTAAGACCTCGTTTCTACAATAAATCAAAAATTAGCCAGGTGTGGTGGCACATACCTGTAGTTCCAGCTTCTTGGAAGGCTGAGGTTGAATGATTGCTTTAGCGCAACGGGTCAAGGCTACTGTGGCTGGGAGCATGCCACTTCACTCCAGCCTAGGCGACGGAGTGCGACTCCAACTCAAAAAAAAAAAGTCTGAAATCTTTGTTCAACATGTTGGGGAAAATCTCTTTTTTCCGTATCTCTTAAAAAATATAAATATGCGGACCACTGCTTTACTAAACTGATATGGCCATGTACTCTTGAACCTATGGCCACTGCCATATTTCCTAAGCTTTGACCCCCTCTCATACCTTGAAGAGGTGAATTTCTCTCTTTTTCTTTCTTTTTTTTTTTTTTTTGAATTGGAGTCTCACTCTGTCGCCCAGACTGGAGTGCAGTGGCCGCTCCCAGCCACCGCAGCCTTGACCTGCTGGGCTTCGACGATCCTTCCACCTCAGCCTTCCTAGTAACCGGAATTACAGGCATGCACTACCACGCCCAGCTGATTTTTTTATTTATTGTAGAGATGAGGTCTCGCTGCCCAGGCCGGTCTCGAACCCGCGGGCTTAGGCAATCCACTCACCTCAGCCTCCCAAAGGCGCGGGATTAAGGGTGAGCCACCGAGCCCAGCTTTCTAATTTACTTTCTAAACAAACTATGTTTTTTGATCTAAAAAAAAATTGTAAGTATGCATTCTCTTATGTACAGTTATACATCTTTGGTACCTCACTGTACAGTATGATCTGTCAGTTGCCTTTCTTTTTTAAGTTGGAGTCTCACTCTGTCGTCCAGGCTAGAGAGCAGTGGCACACTCACGTCTACCTCAGCCTTCCAAGTCGCTGGAACTACAGACCCATGCTAGTCCAGCTAGTTTTTTTGTGATTTATTGTAGAGACAAGGTCCCACCAAGTTGCCCAGGCTGTTGTCGAACCCTGGGCTCAGGCATGTCAATTGCTTTTCTTAACCAACATTATGCCTTGAACCTCTTTCCATGTTAGCTATTAGCACTTTTTTTTTTTTTTTTTTTTGAGTTGGAGTCTTTGTCGCCCAGGCTGGAGTGCAGTGGTATGCTCATGCCTCAGCCTTCCAAGTAGCTGGAACTACAGGCACGTGCCACCTTGCCTGGCTAATTTTATTTTATTGTAGAGACGAGGTCTTGCCCAATTGCCCAGGCTGATCTCAACCCTACGGGCTCAGGCAATCCACTCACCTTGGCCTCCCAAATTGCTGGAATTGCAGACTGAGCCACCAAGCCTGGCCAGCACTTTTAATGTCTACATAATATTATATTGATCTGTTATCATTTACCAGCTAATTCTCAAATGAAAGACATTGCTTTTTTCACTTCTGTGGCAAAGTGTAAACACAGACTGGCATAAATGTTGGCATTTTGGGACAGGATTTTGGTTATGCAATTATAAAACTCCGTTTCTCTCTAGGTGGGTCTTCAAACAACTGTATGATAAAGGCCTAGTATATAGAGGTGTGAAAGTCATGCCCTTCTCCACTGCATGCAACACTCCACTTTCCAACTTCGAATCACACCAGAATTACAAGGTATGTGAAATGCTGAGACATCATTCAGCTTTGAGTTAAGTAAATGGAAGCCAAATGGTTATGATCCCAATAAGTATTCCCAGGTAGTTTCAGTGTGGAATGTTGCCCATGATATCAGTCAGTTTGGCCACTTTTTACTGAGTGCTGATAATGTTGCCATTCACTGTTCTGAGGCTCTGATAAAAAAAAAAAATTTTTTTCACCTTTAAATGTTTTATTTTAAAATCGTGGGGTACAGTTCAGGGTTAGGTATACAAATATTCATTGTGCAGTTACCCTTGTTGATAAGGTGTCTGTTAAAATTTAAATGAGAATTTTTTAATCCGTGTTGGATTTATGAGGTATCTTAATGTGATAGATTTTGATTTTTTGTTGTTTTGTTTTGTTTTTTGAGTCAGTCTTACTAGGCTGGAGTGCAGTGGTGAGATAACAGCTCACCGTAGCCTTGACCTCCTGGGCTCAGGTGATCCTTCCACCTCAGCCTCCTGAGTAGATTACAGGTGCACACCACTACACCTGGCTAATTGTTTGATTTTTTTGTGTGTGTTTTTTGTTTTTTGAGTTGGAGTCTCATTCTGTCACCCAGACTGGAGTGCAGTGGCACACTCCTGGCCACCGCAGCCTTGACCTACTGGGCTCCAGCAATCTTTCCACCTCAGCCTTCCAAGTAGCTGGAATTACAGGTGCGTGCTACCACGCCCGGCTAATTTTTTGATTTATTGTGAAGATGAGGTCTCGCCAAGTTGCCCAGGTGGGTCTCAAACCCACAGGTTCAGGCAATCCACTCACCTCAGCCTTCCAAGGCACGGGATTACAGGCTGAGTCACCGAGCCCAGCTGATTTTTTTTTTAGAGAGACAAAGTCTCACTATATTGCTCAGGTTGGTCTTGGACTCCTGGGCTCAAGCAGTCCTCTTACCAGTCTCCCAAAGTGCTGGAATTACAGGTGTGAGCCACCTTGCCTGGCCAGTTTTGCTTGTTTTGACCATACTTTTTTGCTTCTCTCTTTGGTTAACAAGTACAACTTTGACATCCTTCCCTTCAGTCATCATTTCCTTGGGGACACTGGTTTGGGTTAATTTTACATGTCTTATCTGAGACCTGTGACGTTGTTTATTTCTTAAAAGTCTTTGGAAGAAAACTTGATTTGGGATGGTGAATGTTATAATGATTTTTTTCTTTGATGAAATAGAATCACCTGCTGTTTTTGCTATTATAGAAGTGCTTACATATATCTGATGTTTACAGAGTGCTGCTCTACTAAACAGTACTGTGTCTTCTGAATGTGCACTGTCCTCATGTTTGTATATTCAGGAGATGTTTGCCTTTTTGAGAGTTTATCTTGCCTTCTGTTTTTGAAAGGTATCGACTGTTTGGAATTCTTGTTTCATGGACCAGAATTGGGAATTACACTAGTAAATGTACATTTCAAAGGCACTTTTTATTTATAGAATGCTTTCACATATCCTATTTGATCTTTGTAAATCCATGTGAGGTGGTTATGATGGTCCCTGTTGTCTCCTTATTACCCCTCTGTGATTGTGCTAGTGTTGTGTGTATTTTTTTAATAAAGTATTTCAAGCACATAAAAATGTAGAGAGCAATATAGTAAGCACCTGGGCACCAAACACTTTGATACGGAGAATTTCAAGCACACGTAAAAGTAGACAGAATGGTGCGATTAACTCCCATAGGCCTATCAGGCACCTCAGCTGCTGACTGGCTGCCCTGATCCATTAATTTGCACGTGCGCACCGCGTGCGCGCGCGCACCACACACACACACATTCTCATTCACTCACTCCCATTCTCCCCATCCTTCTTTTGAAACAGATTTCAGACATACTGTTTTATCAAAAAATAATCCAGTATAGATCTTTGATAGGTGAGAAATCTTAACATTACCATATTAGCATTCATTATCACACCTTAAAAGGTCATCATTGATCATCTTTGCTATTCTTTTTTTTCTTTTTTTTTTTGAGTTGGAGTCTCACTCTGTCGCCCAGACTGGAGTGCAGTGGCCGCTCCTGGCCACCGTAGCCTTGACCTGCTGGGCTCCGGCGATCCTTCCGCCTCAGCCTTCCGAGTAGCCGGAATTACAGGCATGCGCTACCACGCCCGGCTGATTATTTGACTTATTGTAGAGATGAGGTCTCGCTGCCCAGGCGGGTCTCGAACCCGCAGGCTCAGGCAATCTACTCACCTCAGCCTCCCAAAGGCGCAGGATTACAGGCTGAGCCACCGAGCCTGGCTTTTTTTTTTTTTTTTTTTTGAGTCAGGGTCTCACTCTGTTGGCCAGGCTGGAGTGCATTGGTATGCTCACGGCAACCTCAGCTTGCTGGTCTCAGGTGATCCCTCCACCTCAGCCTTCCAAGTAGCTGGAACCACAGGCACAACAGTCGGCTCATTTTTTGATTTATTGTAGAGATGAGATCTCACCAAGTTACCCGGACTGGTCTCAAGTCCCTGGGCTCAGGCAATCCTCTCACCTCTGCTCCCCAAAGTGCTACGATTAAATACGTGAGCCACTGCACCTGGCTACTATTCTTAATTTTAATAATCTGTAATTGTTTCATTTCAGAATGTCATTCACATTTCTAATTGTTTAATAATTTCCCCTGGGGTTGTTTTATTTTTAGTTTTTTAAAACTGGGATCTACCGAAGGTTCACATGGTGACAGTTGTCTTTCAGGTCTTAGTCCATTTGTGATGCTGTAACAAAATACCTGAAACTGGGTAATTTATAAACTATAGAAATTTGGCTGAGTGCAATGGTTCATGCCTATAATCTCAGTACTTTTGGAGGCTGAGGCAGGAGCCTTACTCGAGCCCAGGAGTTCCCAAGTCCAACCTGGGTAACATAGCGCAACCTCAACTTTACAAAAAAGGTTTTTAAAAAACCGAGCATGGTTTGTACCGGTAGTCCCAGCTACTCGCAAAGCTAAGGTGGAAGGATAACTTGAGCCCAGGAGTTGGAAGCTGCAGTAACTCATGGCTGTGTCTTTGCGCTCCTGCCTGGGCAACAGCGTAAACCCCAACTCAAAAAAAAATAGGTGTGGTAGCTTACACCTATATATTTCTAGCAATTTGGGAGGCCGAGGTGAGAGGATTGCCTGAACCCGTGGGTTCTAGACCAGCCTGGGCAACTTAGTGAGACCTCATCTCTACAGTAAATAAAAAATTAGCTAGGTGTGGTGGTATATGCCTGTAGTCCTAGCTACTTGGAAGGCTAAGGTAGAAGAGTCGCCTGAACCCAGCATGTCGAGTCTACGGTGGCCATGAGTGTGCCACTACACTCCAGCCTGGGCCACAGAGTGAGACTCCAACTCAAAAAAAAAAAAAATTACAGTGGAAATTTATTTCTCACATTTCTGGAGGCTGGAGAGTCCAAGTTCAAGGCACGGCAGATTCAGTATCTGGTGAGGGTTGGTCCATGCTTTTAAGATCACACCTCATTGCTGTGTCTTCATATGGCAGAAGGGCAGAACCAAAAGTGCCCCGTAGTTCCCATGATCCCTTCATAAGCGCAGAAAACCCATTCACAGATTAAGGTGATTTACCTCCTAAAGGCCTCATCTCTTAATACTGTCACAATTAGCCGGGCTCGGTGGCTCAGCCTGTAATCCTGTGCCTTTGGGAGGCTGAGGTGAGTGGATTGCCTGAGCCCGCGTGTTCGAGACCCGCCTGGGCAGCAAGACCTCATCTCTACAATAAATAAAAAAATCAGCCGGGCTTGGTAGCGCATGCCTGTAATTCCGGCGACTCGGAAGGCTGAGGCGGAAGGATCGCCGGAGCCCAGCAGGTCGAGGCTGCGGTGGCCGGGAGCGGCCACTGCACTCCAGTCTGGGCGACAGAGTGAGACTCCAACTCAAAAAAAAAAAAAAAAAAAATACTGTCACAATTAGTCTCACCTTCCAGCATATGAATTTGCAGGGACACATACACTGAAACCACAACAGGTCCTTTGTAATCTATGGGCTTCTCTTTCTCTTGTCTCCACCCCGCTTTCTTTCTCCCTCTCCTTTTTGTCTTTCCCTGTCCCTCCTTTTCATTCCTTGCAAATCATCGTTTGGAAAGCTGCTTTTGTCTTGTACTGTTTTCCGTAGTCTGAATTTTGGGAATTACATCTCCATAGTTTAATTTAAAATATTGTCTCTCCTGTGTATTTTATGTAAATTGATACTTTGCTTATTTGTTTGTTTTCCTTCAGTGTGTGTTATTGATGTCAGTATTTGTTAATGGTAGTTTTTTAGGTGACAGGGTACATTTTATATGCAATTGGATGCACAAATCTCAAGTGCAGTATTTGCTGTGTTCCAATATACACACCTGTTTTTTAGGAATGTGTCAAATATTACAGAATAACAGTTGATTCGTTTTACATCTGGCTTCTTACTCATCATCATTTTTGTGAGAGTCATCCATGTTGTGTGTAGTTATAGGCCATTTGTTCTCATTTTTATATAGGTGAATATACCAAAATGTATTGGTTTATTTGCATGCCTTTCTCATTTCTGTTTTCTTCCTTACATCTTCAGAGGCATGTCCAGTGCTGAATCTGGTGTTTTGTCCCACACATATTTTTATACTTTTGTTATCTGCATAAGTATCCATACTCAGTATATAGCATTATTCTAAATGTTGTGAAGATTCTCTGTATGATACAGAGGTAGCCTTGAGTTTGTTTGTTTGTTTATTTATTTTTTTAGAGAGGGTCTTGCTCTGAACCAGACTGGAATGCAGGGACACTACTCAGGGCAACAGAGTGAGACTCCAACTTAAAAAAAAATGGGATATTTATTTCTCACATTTCTGGAGGCTGGAGAGTCCAAGTTCAAGGCACAGCAGATTCAGTATCTGGTGAGGGTTGGTCTTTTCTTCTAAAATAACACAATTACTGTAATCTCCAACTCCTGGGCTTGAGCAGTTCTTCCATCTCAGCCTCTCGAGTGGCTAGGGATTTTATTTCTATTTACCCCCTATATAGCATCTATTTTTTTTTTTAGTTGGAATCTTACTCTGTTGCACAGGCTGGAGTGCAGTGGCACACTCCTAGTCACCGCAGCCTCAATCTTTTGGGCTTAGGTGATACTTCTACCTCAGCCTTTCAAGTAGCTGTAACTACAGGCATGTGCACCACGCTTGGCTAATTTTCTGATTTATTGTAGAGATGAGGTCTCACCAAGTTGCCCAGGCTGGTCTCAAACCCATGGGCTCAGGCAGTCCTCTCACCTCAGTCTGCCAAAGTGCTGGGATTATAGGTCTGAACCACCACACCTGGCCAATTTTTTTTTTTTTTTTTTTTTTTTTTTTTTTTTGAGTCAGAGTCTAACTCTGTCGCCCAGACTGGAGTGCAGTGGCTGCTCTCGGCCACTGCAGCCTCGCCTGCTGGGCTCCAGCAATCCTTCCGCCTCAGCCTTCCAAGTAGCCAGAACTACAGACACGCGCTACCACGCCCGGCTCATTTTGATTTATTGTAGAGATGAGGTCTTGCCAAGTTGCCCAGGCGAGTCTCGAACCCATGGGCTCAGGCAGTCCACTCACCTCAGCCTCCCAAAGTGGGGGATTACAGGCTGAGCCACCGAGCCCGGCCCAAACTTTTTTCTGTAAAGTAAATATTTTAGGTTTTCATACTATTATGGTCTCTGTCACGTATACTCAGCTCTGTCAAAAGCATTCCTGGCTGGGCACAGCGGCTCATGCCTGTTACCCCCGGCTTTGGGATGTGAAGGCAAATGGATCGCTTGAGCCTAGAAGCCCAAAACCAGCTTAGATGACATAGTGAGACCTCATGTCAACAAAAAAATCAAATTAGCCACGCATGGTGGTACGTGCCTATGATCTCAGCTACTCTGGAACCCAGGAGGTGGACTGTGCTACTGCATTCCAGCCTGGGCAACAGAGTGAGACCCCCAACTCAAAAACAGAAAAAAAATCACTAATCTTAGCCTGCCTGCTATATGAAACAGTAAATGAGTCAAATTTGGCCCAAGAGGCCATAGTTTGTTAACCCCTATCCTAAGTGGTCCTGGCAAACATTTTTCAAAGGAGTTGTTCTGATTTATAACTAGGCAGTTCTCACTTTTCTGCATCTTTGCTCACATTTGGCATTTTTTATCTTAGTCGTTTTGATATATTCTGTGTTCATTGTAACTGCAGGGTTTTCAAAATATTTTTATTTAAAATTTTTTTTAATTTTGACATAAATTAGAGAAAAATTTTAAATACCCTTCACTAGATTCTCTGCTGTTAACCTTTTTTTTTTTTTGAGTCAGTGTCTCACTCTGTCACCTAGGCTGGAGTGTAGTGGCACACTCACGGCCACCACAGCCTCATCCTGCTGGGCTCAGGTGATCCTTCCATCTTGGCCTTCTACATAGCTGGAACTACAGGCATGTGCCACCACGCCCAGCTAACTTTTTGATTTATTGTAGAGATGAGATCTTGCCAAGATACCCAGACTGATCTCCAACCCGTGGGCTCAGGCAATCCTCTCACCTCGGCCTTCCAAAGTGCTGGGATTATAGGCATGAGCCACCACAGCTGGCCTAATTTTTTAATTTATTGTAGAGATGAGTTCTTGCCAAGTTGCTCAGGCTGGTGTCGAACCCCTGGACTCTGGCAATCAATCCCCTCACCTCCACCTCCCAAAGTGCTGGGATTACAGGAGTGAGCCACTGTACCCAGCTTACTGTTAACCTTTTTATGGAGGTGGTGCACAGTACCCTTCGCAAGTAAGTTGCCAACATTATGACCCTTTTTCTCTTAAAACTAGATATTTCCTAAAATGAATAGTATTCTTTTAGTAATTGAAATTAGAATATTAACATTGGTACTATATTATCTCATCAGTAGATCTTATTCAGGTTCTAATTGTCCCAGTAATGTTCTTTACTTAAAGAAAACAAGAGAAAATCTATGTCTCCAGCCTTCTTTAACCTTAAATCGTTTCTCAGTCTCTCTTTATGTTTTATAATACTAACTTGTTTAAGGTTTACGGGTCAAAACATTTGTGGTGTCCCTCATTTCATAGTTGTCTCATGTCATTTTATTTAGATTGCAGTTACTTTGTGTTTAAGGAATGATCTTTTCTACTTTAGATCTGTTTATTTTATTTTATTATTATTTTTCTTTGGATTAAAAATATAGTTTATTTACAGTAGATTAGAGAGAAAGAGAGAAGATTCACCTCCCCAAGGTAGGGGAGGGGGCCAAAGCCAAGAAGCATGTGACAGCCAGAGCTCAAAGAGCACGTGGACACACCATACTCTAGCAAGGCAATAGCCTAGAACAGGGGTCCTCAAACTTTTAAAACAGGGGGCCAGTTCACTGTCCCTCAGACCATTGGAGGGGCGGACTATAGTTTAAAAAAAAACTATGAACAAATTCCTATGCACACTGCACATATCTTATTTTGAAGTGAACAAACAAAATGGGAACAAATACGATATTTAAAATGAAGAACAAGTAAAGTTAAATCAACAAACTTACCAGTATTTCAATGGGAACTATGGGCCTGCTGTTGGCTAATGAGATGGTCAATGTCCGGTTCCATATTTGTCACTGCTAGTCGTAACAAGTTAAGGCGGCAAAAACACCCGGTGGGCCGGATAAATGTCCTCGGCAGGCCGCATGTGGCCCACGGGCCGTAGTTTGAAGATCCCTGGCCTAGAACTATTTATTTTAAAATCTTTGATATTTTCATGTTAATACTTCCAAAGAGTTAGAACCAGTTTTTTGTTTAATGAACTGAGTTAATATTGGTTTATTTACAATTTCAAGTATATTATATTTCAGTAGAAGCTTTTTTACATCTTTTATGGAAAAGATAATTCTGTATTCCAAAAAGTTATTTTTGGAATACAGAATTAACTCTTCATGGACTTACTATAAAATGAATACTTGTAACAGTAAAACCTTCGCTATATCTTCCCCTTGATATATTACTTTCCAAAGTCACAAAAGGTTTTATATTTGTGACTACTAAGATTATAGTTAATACTCTTTTAAAAGTACTTAAAAATTCTCAAGCCTAGGCCACAGCAATATCTCCTCTTTATAGAATAAATTAGCCAGGCGTGGTGGTTGGACACCTGTGGTCCACGCTCCTCGGGAGGCCGAGGAAGGAGGATTGCCTGAACCCAGGCGGTTGAGGCTGCAGTGAGTCCTGATCGTGCCACTCCACTCCAGCCTGAGCAACAGAGCAAGACCCTGACTCCAAAAAAAAAAGTATTTAAACATTCTTACTTGGAATTTGTTGCTTTCTATTTTCTTCTTATTAAACGTGGCAAATGGTTTCTTAGGAGCTCAGTTTATCCTGAAGATTTATTTTTCTTGAGATTTATTTCTTACAGAGTCCTTAGAAGATGATACATATGGGAGAATGTAGTCGGTCTCCTTTCAAATAAAAGTTAATTTCTGGCCGGGCTCGGTGCCTCAGCCTGTAATCCCAGCACTTTGGGAGGCTGAGGTGAGTGGATTGCCTGAGCCCGCGGGTTCAAGACCCGCCTGGGCAACTTGGTGAGACCTCATCTCTACAATAAATCAAAAATTAGTCGCGTGTGGTAGCGCATGCCTATAGTTCCAGCTACTTGGAAGGCTGAGGCGGAAGGATCGCCGGAGCCCAGCAGGTCGAGGCTGCGGTGGCTGGGAGTGGCCATTGCACTCCAGTCTGGGTGACAGAGTGACACTCCAACTCAAAAAAAAAAAAAAAGTTAATTTCTTTGAAGAAAAAAAAAGATCCTTTTTTTTTTTTCTTACTTGTCTGCTATTGTAGATTTGTAAAACAATATTTTGGTTTTTTACCTCAATTTATTTCAGGATGTTCAAGACCCTTCGGTATTTGTAACTTTCCCTTTGGAGGAAGATGAAGATACATCTTTAGTTGCTTGGACAACCACTCCTTGGACTCTACCTAGTAACCTTGCCGTCTGTGTTAATCCAGATATGCAATATGTGAAAATTAAAGGTAAATGTGAGCGTAGTTACTTATGATTAATATCTATAGGATTTTATATTTTGGGAAAATATGAAAGCTTCATTTCTTTTTGGAGTAAAAAGAATTCTTTAAAAGGAATCTGACTTAATCAGAAAAATAACCTTTTAAAAAAAGTTTCCCTTTCTAATTGAAAAGTAACAATTAAAATAGTCTAGAGGTGTGAAAAGTAGAAAGTATTTAGCCAGACTTGGTGGCGCACATGCCTGTAATCCTAGCTACTCAAGGAGAGAATCACTTGAGCTCAGGAGTTTTTACAGTGAGCTCTGATTATACTGTACTCCAGCCTAGATAACAGAGAAAGATCTTGTCTCTCAAAGAATAAACAGTGGACTGGACGCGGTGGCTCAGCCTGTAATCCCAGCACTTTGGAAGGCTAAGGCGAGAGGATTGCCTGACCCTGGGAGTTTGACACCAACCTAGGCAACTTGGTGAAACCCTGTCTCTACAATAAATCACAAAAACTAGTTAGGCATGGTGGCGTGCATCTGTAGCTCCAGCTACTTGGAAGACTGAGGTGGAAGAATCGCCTAAGCCTAGCAGGTCAAGGCTGCGGTGGCCATGACCGTGCCACTGCACTCCAGCCCGGGTAACAAGAGTGAAACTTAAACTCAAAAAAGGGAAAAAAAAGAATAAACAGTACAAAGTAGAATTTTGGCCTGTTGCGGTGGTTCAAGCCTGTAATCCTAGCACTTTGGGAGGCTGAGAAAAGAGGATTGCCTGAGCTCAGGGATTTAAGACCAGCCTGGGCAATTTGGTGAGACCTCGTTTCTACAATAAATCAAAAAATAAGCCAGGCATGGTAGTGTGTGCCTGTGGTTCCAGCTACTCAGAAGGCTGAAGCAGAAGGATCGCCTGAGCCTAGCAGGTCAAGTCTGCAGTGGCCGTGAGCATGCCACTGCACTCCAACTTGGGCAACAGAGTGAGACTCCGACTCAAAAAAAAAAAGGTAGGAAGAAAGAAAGTAGAATTTTGTTACAGGTTCTGGTTTGTAGCATGCTTTTACGCATCATATCCCTATTGCAGATGAAGAAGCTAAGATCCAGAGACGTGACATCACACTGTTATTTGGAATTAGTATCAGAACTTGAGAACTCTGTGCCTTCCCAATATTCCCTGGTTGGAATTACCATATTCTCCAACTAGGGCCTTTCCATAGATTTTTTAAAAGAATATTGGTGTTTTGTGAACAAATATAGCTTTAGGTTTGGTTTGGTTGAAAACTCATCACCAGGAAAAAAGCTGTGGTGCAGTCACTGTGGAAAACAGAATGACATTTCTTCAGAAAGTTAAACAGAGTTATTCTATGACCCAGCAATTTCACTTCTGAGTATTTACCCGAAAGAGGTGAAAGCAGGGACCGGTATTTTTATACCCATGTTCATAGCAGCATTATTCACAAAAGCCAGAAGATGAAAGTAACCCAAGTATCCATCAGTGGATCCATTAATAAACCAAATATAATATTTACATACTGTGAAATATTATTCAGCCTTAAGAAGGACGGGAATTCTGATGCAACTTGGATGAACCTGGAGGACATTACAGTAAATAAAATAAGCCAGTCACAAAAGGACAGATACTGTATGATTCCACTCATATACGATACCTAGAAGGCAAATCCAGAGAAGAGAGTAGTGTAATGGTGGTTGCCAGGTGCTAGGAGGGAAGAGGGAGTTATTGTTTAATGGATACAGAGTTTTGGTTTGGAAAGATTTAAAAGTTTTGGGTATTGATAGTAGTAATGATTATACAACATCATGAATGTATTTAATGCCACATAGGACACATAGGAATGCTTACATTGGTTGTTTTTTTTTACAATAGCTGTATTAAAACAGTTAACTTGATTGACAAAGCTTGTACTGGGAAGGGTAGAAGATGGAGAGGTGAATGGGAGAAGACTAGGAATCAGGAAAAAAGGTAGGGAGGGATTGGGTTTTTTTTTTTTGTTTTTTTACATTTTTATTTGGAGTCTCACTCTGTTGCCCAGGCTGGAGTGCAGTGGCATGCTCACGGCCACCCCAGCATCAACCTGCTGGGCTCTGGCAATCCATCACCTCAGCCTTCCAGGTAGCCAGAACCACAGGTGCGTACTACCATGCCCAGCTAATTTTTTATTTATTGTAGAGACAAGGTCTCACCAAGTTGCCCGGGCTGGGGTATTGCCTAAGCCCACAGATTTGAGAACAGCCTAGGCAACTTGATGAGACCTCATTTCTACAATAAATTATAAAATGATTCTGGCGTGGTAGGTTGAGCCTGTAGTTCCTGCTACTTGGAAGGATGAGGCAGAAGGATCGCCTGAGCCCAGCGGATCAACGCTGGGGTGGCCGTGAGTGTTCCACTGCACCCCAGCCTATGAGACAGAGACTCCAACTCAAAAAAAAAGTGGATTCCACTTATAATAAAGTTCCTGTGAAGTCACAACTAGGGAGTGGCTGGCAGCCTTATTATAGCATTTTTCCAATGAATTGCAGTGGCTTTTGCGATGATTCATAGATTCTCATTGTTCTTATAGTGAACTAAATAGATGACAGGCTTTTGTAAGTTTTCAGGTATAACATACCTTGCAGGTGCTAGTTTAAATTGGCCTGGGTTTTATCATTATCAAATTTTAAATTTCATATATTTGCCGTAGCTTTTCTATTTCTAGGATAGTGTCCTCCAAAAACACTTCCACTAAGGGTGCACAGATGTATAAAAGGACATTTATTATCCCAGTGTTCACAGTAGTGAAGATTTGAAAGCAGTTTAGTTAGAAATAATTTGTATCTCCATAAAATGGTGTCCTAAAAAGCTATGTAAAAGAATGAAAAAGGCTTATATGTGTTAATACATGAAAAGATGTTCACAGTATATTAAATGAAAACAAGTTGCAAAACCATATAGAGTATTACCTCAACATTGTTTAAAAAAATTAAAAAGAAGCCGGACTCAGTGGCTCAGCCTGTCATTCCGTGCCTTTAGGAGGCTGAGGGAGTGAATTGCATGAGCCCGCGGGTTCGAGACCCGACTGGGCAACTTGGCGAGACCTCATCTCTACAATAAATCAAAAATAAGCCGGGCGTGGTAGCGCGCACCTGTAGTTCCAGCTACTTGGAAGGCTGAGGCGGAAGGATCACCGGAGCCCAGCAGGTCGAGGCTGCGGTAGCCAGGAGCAGCCACTGCACTCCAGTCTGGGCAACAGAATGAGACTCCAACTCAAAAGAAAAAAAAATTTAAAAGAATGTATATGTTTGTTAGTGTATACATAGAAAAAATATCTGGATGAATAAACACAATGAGAATGTTGAGAGGTAATGAGATTACGGGGTCCTTTTCTTTATTAGCTACTTGGTTTATCAATGTTATGATTTAAAAATTCACATATTACCTTTTGAAGGAGAAAATAAAGATTAGTTATGTAAAATGGTTAGCAGTGTGATAACTACCAGTTGCCTAACTGCGTGTGATGTTCTTACTATTTTCCTATCAGGGAAGCAGTATGCCATCGTGTTTTTTGCAATGTTCCTCTGTGAGTACTGGGCACGCTAGAGGCACACGGTAGGACGAGACCTCCTCAGGACAAAAGCGTGCTTGGATACATGTCCCTAGAGTCAGCTGAATTCTGTATCTCACTGAAGTCAACTTTTTCCCTTGTTCTTCTAGATGTTGCCAGAGGAAAAGTATTCATTTTGATGGAAGCCAGATTATCAGCCCTTTATAAATTGGAGAGTGACTATGAAATTCTTGAAAGGTGAATATTCAAATAGTTGCTGTGTTTGTGTGTGTGTCCTTAGTTTTAAAAAGAAAGAGGCTATAATAAAGTAAAAATAAAAAGAGAAGTTTTATTATCCAAAAGCTATATTATTCCAATTTAGTTTTAGGTACTAAGCTGAATACTCCAAGTTACACATTTCAGCATTAGTGACTATATAAATAACCATGGGGTGGCAACCTGTGTTGGCTGCCACCTCATATCTTAGGTTTTCATCTAATTACGAGTTTGCCTTTCTCCTTTTCTAGGTTTCCTGGTGCCTGTCTTAAAGGCAAGAAGTACAGGCCCCTGTTTGACTATTTTGTGAAGGTAAGCTTAAGGACTGCTACTGCAGGGCTCCTCACAATCTGATTGTTTGATAGCTGTAATGATGTGGTGAGTGGAATTCCCATTGCCTTGTTATTATTGTTTGTATAGTTGTGCCTGAATCCAAAAGTCTGCTTTAATACTAACAAAGTTAAATTGTGATGCTTTCCTGTTTTAATAGTTAAAATCATGGGAATTTTTAAAACACTTTCCTCAAATTATATTAAGAATCACTTTGCATTTGATAGACAATTGTATGTAGTCTACATATCACCCAAGTATTCCTGAGGTGTTTTTTCTTTTCTTTATAAATTTAAGGTAGTGTTCAGGATAAAACACAGTGTGCAAAAATAAACACAGTTCATTTCAAGGAGCCTAATGAGGTGGGTGTTTTAAATCTAGGCACTATGATAGAGCTCATACATTAAGCCCTTATTTTCTTGTCCTTTTTGGGGCTACTGCAGCCTTGACTTGCTGGGTTCAGGTAATCCTTCCAAGTAACTGGAACTACAGGCGTGCGCTACCACGCCGGCTAATTTGGTGGGTTTTTTTTAGGGTTTTGTTTTTGTTTTTGTTTTTGTTTCATTGGAGAGATGAGGTCTTGCCAAGTTGCCCAGCCTGGTCTCGAACCCATGGTCTCAGGCGATCCTCTCACCTTGGCCTCCCAAAGTGCTGGAATTATAGTTGTGAGCCACCACGACCTGCCAAGCCCCTTATTTTCTTAAAAGTCAGAAAGCTGTTTTTTATAACTTTCATATTTTGACTAGCGAGAATTCATAGCTACAGTTGTAAACCTCATCCCACTCCTACTCTCTACCCTCCACCACCGAAAGAACAGGGTTAAGAAGGAATTCCTCCTTGGTCCTTATTTAAAGGTCTTGGAATGAAGATAGTGAGCAACACCTTTAGACTTGACTTAATGCTTATATGAAAGTATAGTCAGCTAGACTTATTACTTGTATGCAGCCCAAAATAAAACATTTGCTGACCCCTCTGTTCTGAGCACAGAGAGTTCCATTGATTCAGGCAATCTCTGTAATTTGGGTCCTGTCCACAGCATGTCTAATCTGTCTTCATTTTTGTGCTCCTCGAGTGTTTTCCACATTTCTCGTTGCCTAATTAATGGCCTTCTTCCTCCTTCCATGTTGATGCCTGGCGGATTTCCGTATGCTCTGCCCTCATATCATCTCTCCCCACAATCC
Source organism: Cephalopachus bancanus (assembly GCA_027257055.1). Classification (NCBI taxonomy): domain Eukaryota; kingdom Metazoa; phylum Chordata; class Mammalia; order Primates; family Tarsiidae; genus Cephalopachus; species Cephalopachus bancanus. The sequence continues at coordinate 721,555 of JAPVLO010000556.1, forward strand.
TTACTCATTTGCTAGTGTTCAGAACATGCCCTCTCACCCTGTTCCCCAGCCAGTGTGCGGCAGGCCCGCTTTCTATCCATAAACCTCCATGTTACTTTAAAATATTCTTTATTCAGTCAAACTCATTCTTTTCTTTCCTGCTTCCCTGCCTTCTTCATTAGGTTTTCCTGTCACTTTGCCTTTTTTTTCATGCTGCATCTGCTGAGTACAGCCCATGCTTCAAGTGTGATGTCAGGTGAAAGTTTGATGTGAAAGAAGAGTTGTCTGAAATGCATCTTTGGTTTTTTGTTTGGGAAAATGTCATTACTGCATTTTTCTTTTGCATATCTTAAAACATTTTGCTGGTTTTTTTTGTTTTTTGTTGTTTTTTTTTTTGAATCGGAGTCTCACTCTGCTGCCCAGGCTGGAGTACAGTGGCACACTCATGGCCACCGCAACCTCGAGCTGCTGGGCTCCTTCAAAGTAGCTGGAACTACAGGCGTGAGCCACCACGCCTGGGGAGTTTTTTTATTGATTGTAGAGACGAGGTCTCACCAAGTTGCCCAGGGTGGTCTTAAACTCCTGGTCTGAAGCAGTCCTCTTGCCTTGGCTTCTCAGAGTGCTGGGATTACAGGCTTGAGTCACTGCGCCTGGCCTGCTTTTTTTTTTGTCTAAAAACCCTTCCTCTGGATCATTGCCTCTTCATCTTTCTGAATCACAACTCAACCATTTCAAAGAATGCACATGAACACACTAGACATGAACTTATGGTTAAGTCAGAGGCCTGTCTGGAATATACACTCAGTACATACTAAATTAAGTTAACTAACACCTACCCATTCGGGAAGCTTCCTGAAATACCTCAGCTTTCGTGATTTTAGACAAGTACTATAAATCCTTTAACTAAGGACAGAGTCATCTGATGTTCATCTGAAGTACACATGTTCTGAAATAACAAGGGAAGTTGTGACGGTAAATGCTGCCTGTGGTACCACACTGCTCCTCTCGGTGTTGTCAGTTGACCTGAGTGGAGGCAGCCCAGCCAAGCCTGGGTGAACCCGAGTGGACTCTGAGAGACACTCGCGGTGAGGGCTTTCCTCATCTACATCTAGAGCAAGTAAGATACTTTTGGGCTTCCTGTGTGAACGTGTGATTCTAAGGACCCACATATTCTCTCTCTGTTTAAACTATTGCAGACACACTTTTTATTACCTATCAGATCATACCTAAAGTGTTTCAAGATGATTTGGGCTATGACAATTAAAAATGTATGGTTATTTTTCAAGTTGTTTAAGTTCCAAAGAAGCAGAGTGCTATGTTGTAGCTGAAAATGACATTGCACTTGGAACCAGAAGACCTTGTTTCAGGTCCTGGCTTCATCACTGTTAGTGCTGTGGTTTCAATGAGCCATGTATTCTTGGTTCTGCGTTTGCTTGTCTGTAAATGCAAATACAGCTAGAATATTTTTAAGATATGGGAGTACTAATGCCCTTTTCACAGGATTATAGGAATTTAGTATGAAAGTCACTTGTTAAAGTGCTTTTTACCAACGCAGGAAGGTAGGACGCAAAGGGCCAGTTTGGCAGAAACAAGGATACACAGAAAGAAATATGAAGGTTTGTAGGTAGAGAATAGGTCTGTTAGCAGATATCTGTATTAACCTGACATTATTGCTGTCACAAAGAAAATCCAAATTGAATACTTTTGCCCTGATTCTTAGTCGTGGAGTACCTGGAAATAGAAGTTAAAATGTTTGGCTTCCCTGCCTACTCGACTCAAGATTTGCCTTTTATTACTGAATAACTTGAGCCAGGTTGAAAGGAAAAGGAGAAGCAAAGCATATGCAGTGATTGAAAATGTACCAGTAAGTGACTAATTCAGGGAACACATTTTTTGAAGCTTTATGCTAAACTGTATGCAGAGGGCAAAAAAGTGGGGGTTTAGGAGAACTGGAAAAAGCCCACTTTTGTGATCAAGGTAATTAGAAATTTATATCTGCAAATCTTGAGGTAATTATTCCACTTAAAAGTAGTGGTTTATTATTCATGGACAAGATGTATTGAATTAGCATATTTCTTTCCAACATGAATTATTCTTTTTTCTATTTCTGAAAATAATTTTCAATGTAAAGATTTTTGCAGGCTCTTACCAAAAACTATTGTAAAGCTGACATGACAATAATGCTTCATCCTTGAAGCCTGTTGTCATTTCTTTTCCAGTGCAGAGAGAATGGTGCTTTCACTGTGCTTGTCGACAACTATGTGAAGGAAGAGGAAGGCACAGGGGTTGTCCACCAAGCCCCTTACTTTGGTGCTGTGAGTAGCATAAGTCTTGCAAATGTTTTGAGAAGTAAATGTCAGTGGCTACTTTGCATGGGATGCAGGGTTGTATGTCTTACCTGGTTCTGTGCTCTCGATTATACTGTCAAGTCAGCCTCTTTTCTGGCTCACTGCCCCAACATGGCTTATAAAATGTGCATTTGCAATTCTCTTTCATTTTGAGCTCATTTTTTTTTTAAATGGTGGGTCAAGTCCAGGGCCACTGCCAGGCATTTAATTTTTCTACAAGGCCAAGGTACCTGCTGTGTCTTCATTCATTCATTCATGATTTACATGGAGTCAACTTCTTTCTTTTTCATGTGCAGTTCTGTGAGCTTTTACAAGCACTTAGATAAATGCATGTATCATGGATCAAAATGTAAACCATTCCCATCACTTCTGCTATGTTCTTGACCCGATACTACGAGATCAGACAGGAGAATCTGACCTCTCCCCTCAAAACTGTACTCTGCGATTATCATTTGTCTATGTATAATTGCAGAATAACATACGGATTAAAGGGACGTGCTTTGCAGTAAACTACCCTTCACCTTATATCATGACCACTCACAGGCAGTTCCTGAACAAGCTGCTTACCTGTCTAGACTTTCTTTTCCTCCTCTGCAGCATGGAGTGGCAGTATCTGCCTGTCACGGTAACTGAGGATTAAACGGAATCATATAACGGAGTATTTAGCACAGCGCCTGATATTGTAGTCGCTAGAGTCCTTCATAGTTACCTCTGCTAGGGTAGTGCCTGTGGAAGAACTCCTGCAAGTTCCTGTGAGCTTGATCATTTTGTTGATGCGAGGGCTTTGAAATGTGACTTTGTTCCAAAAAACAGTGGCGCTGGTCTGTCTTCATTTGTCATTTTGTTTTCATGCTTAATCTCAGGGATTTCTATTATGGAAATCTTCAGGCATACACAGAAGATAATATAAACTCTTATGTTCACATCACCCGGCTGCATTAATAACCAACATTTTGGGAATTCTCTTTTGTCTCACTTGTTTACCCAAGCTGGAGTGCAGTGGCATGATCACAGCTACTCCAGCCTCAGCCTGCTGGGCTCAGGCGATCCTTCTGCCTCAGCTTTCCGAGCAACTGGAACTACAGGTGCACGACAACAGGCCCAACTAATTTTTTGATTTATTGCAGAGACAAGGTCTCGCCAAGGTCTCAAGCTGGTCACGAACCCCTGGGCTCAGGCAGTCCTCTCGCCTCAGCCTCACAAAGTACTGGGATTATAGGCATGAGCCACCATACCTGGCAGAACTTTTATTTTCAATATAGCCACTGTGCCATTGCTCTTAAACCTAGTAAAACCAACTATTTCTTGATATCACCTAATAGCATTTTCAGTTTTGTTAGAAGCATTCTTGATAATAGCTTAATAAGTTCTAGGAACTAATCAAATATCAGTTGTTCATAATAATTTGGGCATCAGTTGGTATGGTTACTCCACTGATAATAGATAATAAAAAGACAATTTCACAGTGTTAAATTGTAGTTTAGGTTTTCCTTTTTAAATGTGGGTATTTGTCACTGACTTTAGTTATACCTCATATATCTGTCCTGAATGCTGTGCAAGTTAATGTTATAGAAGATCAGTTCTTTAAATTGTGACCTTTAACCCCATTTGGTAAACATTTCCCAAGAGGTCTTTCACTGCACTTGTCTCTACCAGGAGATACAGTGTGTGGTCTCTGCAGAATCTATGTGCTTGTGTGTCATCATGTTGAACATGACTTGTTCTCGCTCCATTCAGGAATGCTGTTCTGAGCTTGTTGCAGTGGGGAGAGCTTTTGCACCACACTCAGTGATTCAAACTGCCGTGGCTTGGAGTTTTTCCTGTCTGCCCACATCACACCGTGCCTGCCAGCCGCAGCACAGTGAGAGGCAAATACAGATGGAAACATGCTTGCTCTCCATCTTGTCTTAAAATCAGATGAGAGTATGGTTTCACTAAGCTAAGGCGGCCTCTGTAATTTTAGATTTAGGCAGCATAGCAGACTGAGAAGAGTGTAGACTCTAGAGCCAGGGTGTTTGGTGTTGAATCCTAGCATTGCTACTTTACAGCTGAGTTGTTTGTGTTAACGTCCTCATCTGTAAAATTGGGATGATTGCTAGTTTGTGAGGGAAGCACCTGGTGAAAACCTAGTACACCTTCCTGCCTTGCATGATTGGTGTGAGATTGTTTTTTTTAATGTATATATTTTTTCCTCATACCACCTTGTCTAAGAGCATTGTGAGGTTGGAACGAGCTCCTTGTAAAGTGCTCAGAGCACTATCAGACATAGAGTTTTGTAAGCCTGAGCTCTTAATTGTTGTTAACATTCTTCAAAATAGGTTGCTAATGCATCATGGTGCAACCCAGGTAAACTATGCCACTTAAGGTCCAGGTTACTTATTTGAAAAGTGAATACTTCAGATTTTTAAATCAGTGTTGCCTTCTTTGGAATGTTCTTTGACTGGGTGCAAGTCCATATGTACTTCAAGCATCATGTGATACTCAGTAGGTCATGCCTGACACTTGTATATACTTTGGTTTTTCATATATTTACTGCTGTAAATCAGTTTGATTTAGTTTTTGTTTGGTTTGATTTGGTGGAGTTTTTTTTGTTTGTTTGTTTTTGAGTTGGAATCTCACTCTGTCACCCAGACTGGAGTGCAGTGGCTGCTCCCGCCACCACAGCCTTGCCTGCTGGGCTCCGGCTATCCTTCTGCCTCAGCCTTCCGAGTAGCCGGAATTATAGGCACGCGTTACAACGCCCGGCTGATTTTTTGATTTATTGTAGAGATGAGGTCTCTTTTGAGTCAAAGTCTCACTCTGTCACCCAGGCTGGAGAGCAGTGGCACGCTGGCGGCCTCTGTAGCCTCAACCTGCTGGGCTCAGGCAATCCTTCCACCTCAGCCTTCCAAGTAGCTGGAACCACAGGCATGTGCCGTCATGCCGGCTAATTTTTTTTGTTTTATTTTGGAGATGAGCTCTCACTATGTTGTTCAGGCTGATCTCAAATCTCGACTCAGGCAATACTCTCGCCTCTGCCTCCCAAAGTGCTGGGATTACAGGCATGAGCCACCACGCCCAGCAATTTGATTTAGTTTTAAAACATTCATGTGTGTCATCTGCCTTCTTCCTAGTAGATACTCTGCTGTATGTGGAGGGGTCTGCAAGATGGCGTTTGGAAAGACTGAGCTATGGGATCTACTTCTTGTCCAACTATGAGGCTCTAATTCTCTGAATGCTCCTTGAATTACTTCCATTAGGAAAATAAAGTTGATTGCATGTATATGTAAGAATATTGAAAAATTATCTTGTGACTCTTCCACCTCATGCTTTCCTCCTTCCCCTCACCCATACTTAGACTGTTTTATTCTTCCCTCCGTCCCACTTACTCCCCTTCCCTTTTCCCAGGATGATTATCGGATCTGTATGGACTTCGGCATTATTCAGAAAGACTCACCCCCAGTTTGTCCTGTGGATGCTTCAGGTTGCTTCACAGCAGAAGTGACACATTTCGCAGGACACTATGTGAAGGTCTGTAGCCTATTTATGACATAGAGAGGTGTTGATTTTGTTGTCCTTCTTTCATCAATGTCTTTTTTCTCAGTAAGAAAATTAATGCAACTGCTAATTAATCTTTATCATTTATAATTGTATTATCATTCTTCTGGAGTGTTGGGGGGATTTTGTCAGCACATAAAATCAGTAAAAAAAACATATTATCAGCTATATTTAGAGGGTCTTATATCTTTTATTTTTTTTTGAGTTGGAGTCTCACTCTGTCACCCACGCTGGAATGCCTTGGCACACTCATGGCCTCTCCAACGTTGACTTGCTGGGCTCCAGCGATCCTTCCACCTCAGCTTTCTAAGTAGCCAGAACTACTGGCATGCACTATCACACCTGGCTAATTTTTTATCTGTTGTAGAGACGAGATCTTGCCCAGTTACCCAGGCTGGTCTCGAATCTGTGGACTCAGACAATCCACTCGCCTCAGCCTCCTAAAGTGCTGGGATTGCAGGCTGAGCCACCGAGCCCTGCCAGAGGGTCTTATATCTTTTTGTTTGTTTTTGTTTTTTTAGTGAGAAAGCAGGATTTATTGAGAGTATAGAGACACCCCTACAGTGGGAGGGGACACGGAAGGGGTTGCTCCGAGTCTTATATATTTACAGAAATCATGCTATAGTTTCAGAATAAAAGTCAGAAAAGCTGAGCTCCAATTTGTGCCTCATGAAGCAACTTTGTGACGTTGGGTTAGTCATTTTTTTAAAAAAAACTTAAAAGTATAGACTGTACTTTAAAAGTACTTAAAGTTAATACAGTAGCTAAACAATGGACAGAATATTTTTTAAACAATCTTTGTTATTTGTGCCTTTTAGAACATAACAAAATACTACATTTTAGTGATGTAGCTGTATGGTTACTAAGTAGTATTGTAACATTTTAATGGCTTAATTTTCATTTTTTAACAGGATGCAGACAAAAATATCATCAGGACCTTGAAGGAACAAGGCCGACTTCTTGTAGCCAGTGTGTTCACTCACAGCTACCCCTTCTGCTGGAGGTGAGAAGAAATTATGTCGTAACTAGAGCTTCCAATTTGTAGATGTTCTTACTGTTAGTGCCCATTTCACCATATTTGTTGTGTTCATTTAATTTGTATCCTTTGGAGTTCATGTTTGGAAGCTTCCTTCTTTTTTATTTAATTTTTTTTGAGCCAGAGTCTTACTCTGTCGCCCAAACTAGAGTGCAGTGGCATGCTCACGCTACTACAGCTTCGACCTGTTGGGGTCAGGTGATCCTTCCGCCTCAGCCCTCTAAGTAGCCAGAATCACAGGTGAGCGCCCCCACACCCAGCTAATTTTTTGATTTATTATAAAGACATGGTCTTGCCAAGTTGCACAGGCTGGTCTCGAACCCCTGGACTCAGGCAGTCCTCTTGCCTCTGCCTCCCAAAGTGCTGGAATTACAGGCGTGAGCCACCATGCCTAGCTGAAAATTGCCTTCCTGTTTTATTTTGAGAATTGTTTTCACATAAGATTATGCTATAGCCGGGCTCGGTGGCTCAGCCTGTAATCCTGCGCCTTTGGGAGGCTAAGGTGAGTGGATTGCCTGAGCCCGCGGGTTCGAGACCTGCCTGGGCAACTTGGTGAGACCTCATCTCTACAATAAATCAAAAATGAGCCAGGCGTGGTAGTGCGCACCTGTAGTTCCAGCTACTTGGAAGGCTGAGGCGGAAGGATTGCCGAAGCCCAGCAGGTCGAGGCTGTGGTGGCCGGGAGCGGCCACTACACTCCAGTCTGGGCGACAGAGTGAGACTCCAACTCAAAAAAAAAAAGATTATGCTATAAAGATGTGAGTGAAAATGGAATGTTCACATTGGCACATCATATTTGGTTTTCACATGTCCTTTTCTGTGCTGAAGTGGACATTAGTTCCTGGGTAATTGTCACCAGCAGAACTTTTTTTTTATTTTTGAGTTGGAGTCTCATTCTGCCACCCAGGCTGGAATGCAGTGGCATACTCATGACCACGGCAGCCTTGACCTGCTGGGCTCGGGCAATCCTTCTGCCTCAGTCTCCCAAGAAGCTGGAACTAAAGGTGTGCGTCACCATGCCCGGCTAAGTTTTTTTTATTTATTATAGAGATGAAATCCCACCATATTCCCCAGGGTGGTCTCAAACCCATGGGCTAAGGCAGTCCTCTTGCGTCTGCCTCCCAAAGTGCTGGACTGACAGGCATGAACTACCACACCCAGCTCAGAACTTTAATTTTCTTTCTTGTCTTATTCCTTTAATTTCTTTCTTGTCTTATTCCTTTATAAGCTTTTTCTTTTCATGGAGGGAGAGGACCGTTTTAAATATTGAGATGTTTTTATCTGTAATAAAAATGAGTATCTGCAGAAGCCCAAATAGGTGGTTCTGTCAATAAAAGACTAAAAGTCTGTCTTACCTTCTGCCTGTATGTCTTATCCTGACCAGCTTGTGTGTATGTTTCTGCTTCCCTAGGTCAGACACTCCCCTCATCTACAAAGCAGTGCCCAGCTGGTTCGTGCGAGTGGAGCACATGGTGGATCAGCTCCTAAAGAACAATGACCAGTGCTATTGGTGAGCAGTAAGATGCGTTCCTTCATAATGTCCTTTGTCATGCAGTTTGTCGATACAGCTTACACTCCCCAAAATTGTTGTTATTATTCATTTTTTTGAATCAGCTTCTCACTCTGTCGACCAGGCTGGAGTGCAGTGGCACACTCATGGCCACCACTGCCTCAACCTGCTGAGCTCAGGCGATACTTCACCTCAACCCTCCAAGTGGCTAGAACTACAGGTGTGCATCACCACATCTGGCTAATTTTTTTGATATATTGTAGCGACAAGGTCTTGCCATGTTGCCCAGGCTGGTCTCAAACCCCTGGGCTTAGGCAGTCCTCTCGCTTCTGCCTCCCAAAATGTTGGGACTACAGGTGTGGGCCACCGTGCCCAGCCTGTAATATTTTTAATAGCCATCTTTTATGATGTGTGATAATAGCTGTCTTTTATTCTATATGTTCGAGAACAAACTAACTTAAATAATATTGTACCCCAGAGGTAACCTATTTTCTTTTAATTATTTGAGTCAGAGTCTCTCTGTCGCCTAGACTGGAGTGCAGTGGTACAGTCATGACCACTGCACCCTCAACCTACTGGGCTCAAGTGATCCTTCTGCCTCAGCCTTCCAAGTAGCCGGAACTACAGACACACGCCTCCATGACCAGCTAATCTTTTGATTTATTGTAAATGAGGTCTCACCAAGTTGCCCAGGTTGGTTTCAAACCTGTGGGCTCAGGCCATTCTCTCACCTCTGCTTCCCAAAGTGCTGTGATTACAGGCATAAGCCACCACACATGGCCTATAATATTTTTAATGGCCATCTTTTTAGCTGGACATGGTGGCGTGCATCTTAGTTCCAGCTACCTGGAAGGATTGCCTATGCTCAGCAGGTCAAGGCTGCCGTGGCCATGAGTGTGCCACTGCACTCCAGCCTGGGTGATAAGAGGGATACTCCAACTCAAAAAATATATGTATATATTTTTAATAGCCATCTTTTATGATGTGTTGCAATGGCTGTCTTTTATTCTATATGTTCAGGAACACAAAGTAATTTAAATAATATTGCACCACAGAGGTAACATTCTTCTAGTTTCCTATGATAAAGTACTTAAGAGAACTTTTTTGTTTTTGAAACACAGTGGAGGCCAGGCTCAGTGGCTCAGCCTATAATCCCAGCACTTTGGGAGGCCAAGGCGAGAGGATTGCCTGAGCCCATGGTTTGAGACCAGTCCGGGCAACTTGGCGAGACCTCGTCTCTACAATAAATAAAAAATTAGCTGCGTGTGGTAGTGTGTGTTTGTAGTTCCAGCTACGTGAAAAGCTGAGATGGAAGGATCGCCGGAGCCCAGCAGGTCAACGCTAGGGTGACTGTGAGTGTGCCACTGCACTCCAGCCTGGGCAGCGGCAGTGAGACTCCAACTCAAATAAAAGAAACCCAGTGGAAATGAGAAACTACCATTTATTTGATTTATAGGCTGTAATGACTTTGGAAAAAATTTGACTTAATTCTCAGTTTGTTAAACTTAAATAATAGTTATTAACAGTTATTTTCAGAATAAAAGTTTTTTTTGGCTGTACCTGCAAAAACCATTTGTACTTACTCCTGTTGACACTGGAGTAGATGGTGCTTCTATGCTTGGCGTTATGGATAAATCCCAAGTACCAAAGCCTCTACTTTATCCAACTGGTATGTGATCTGCAGGTGATAGCCCAAGAGGTGTCGTTTCAGCCTCTGGGAACAAAATGAAACAAGTCTTAAATCTGTGTATTTCAGAAGAATATTTTTCACTGAGAATTTTAAAGGTAATCACCACTTTTACTTCGTATAAGGACCTAACTGGACTAAAAAAACCGCATTTGAGTTTGGGAGAATTGGAAGAATCTCAGGACAGTAAAGGAAATGGTTATAAACTGGAACTTTCTAATATTTCCTAGCAGAGTGATCCTGATTTCTCAAAAGGTAGTTTTTTCCATTTTTAGGGCTTGTAAGTGCATTCATTTCCTAATGTGCAAAATATTAGGCATGGTGGCTCACATCTGCAGTTTAATCATTGTGGGAAGAGGCAGGAGAATCGCTTAAGCTCAGGAGTTTGAGACTGCAGTCAGCTACAGTCACGGCACTGCACTCCAGCTTGGACAACAAAGCAAGACCTGTCTCTTTAATAAGCAAAACAAAAAATATACTAGGTATAGAATATTAGCAAGATAGCCTTGAAGGAGGTACAGACAAGAAGATGTTTGGAAGCCTAGGGTACCCTGACTCAGCCTGGTGCTTGGAAGGGATTTCTGCAAAGCTGAACTTCTAGGGAAATGGGGTGTTGGGAGTGAGAGGGATAGAAGAGGATGGATGCAGAGGGAAGGAGAGGTGCGTGGCAAAGGCAGTTAGGTGAGGATTCTCGGGAATGGGCCTCACTGCCAGAGACTGAAGTGCAAGGCCAGGGGTGACCGAGAGGGGCCTGGAGAGAGGGCCACAGAGCAACTGACAGTTGCCTGGCCTGTGTGGAACCTGCACTTAATGAGTTTTCGTGAATTTGCTGTGATGTGGATGGTGTGAGCACAGGCATAGCCGGGATGAGGCTGGCTGTCGCGAAGAGACTGGTTAGAGTTCTATGGCAGCACTTAGCTGGAGAGGAGGACGTGGGAGGCCTGTGTGCTGTGGCATTTTCTGTTAGCTGTAGGTTACTGACAGCGTGCAGCTGTCATTTAGAGGTGGCAGTGCTGTCCATTTGGAAATCGTTCTCCTAGCAGTGAGCCCAGAGCTTCTAGACTGCTAGGTCCACAAAGCATTATACAAAGACTTACATAGTTATATTTGTGGATGTATTAATAATTTACATGCTCCTATCTGACTGGATATGTGATTTGTTTATTGCAGGGTCCCCGAGTTTGTTCGAGAAAAGCGATTTGGAAATTGGCTAAAAGATGCACATGACTGGGCAATTTCCCGAAACAGATACTGGGGCACCCCGATCCCACTATGGGTCAGCGATGACTTTGAGGAGGTGAGGCAAGGAAGGCAATATTTCCTTGTGTTAGTTTTTGCTAAAGCACTTTGTTCATGCCATCTGAATATACTGTCAAAGAATGTGGTTATTTGCCCTTCTCTTATTTAATCTGTTTTTTTCTTTTTTATTTCTTCCTGGAATCCTGACATAAAATAAGAATCTGTTTTCAGGGTTTTAATTTTTTTCTTTACTTTTGTTGTAATTAAACACAGTTTTGAAAATTCCCCTCTATGTAAAAGTGAAGAATATAATTTGTATTTTTCTCAAGGAAAAAACACACCGTTTTTTCCTTATGTTATGCTGATCTCTTTCCCCTACCCCCTGCATTAAGTTATGCTATTAACTTGTGGTTAAACTGAACTTTCAGATGATGAAAAAGGAAAACTTGGAAAAGAAAATTTACAAAATTACTGTAGACCTTTAATTTCTTAAATCAAGTGAGAGTGTTTGTGTGTGGATATATAATGTATACATATACAGTATGTTCTCACTCAACATCATCGAGAGATTCTTGGAAACTATGACTTTGAGTTAAACAACTTTCAGCAGGTTCTTGAACCACATAGCTTCGTTATAACAATGAGCGGGAAAAGTTGGTTTCCTTAAGCGTCCATTCACTTGAAGTCAGAGTTCCCAAGAACCTCTCAACAATATTAGGTAAGGACTTACCGTCCAGTTGCATCTCGTGTTGGGCCTTGTGTCCAGTGCCGAGCGTACTGCAGCAGTGTCTAGCAACTCGGGTGACTCTCCCTTAGGGACTGGAAAGGCGCCAGTGAAGTGGCTGAATCAAAAGACTTTTCAGAACGAAGAGGAAAGGCAGAGAGAGGCTGTGGGTGTGCACTAAGTGGCGAAGCCCCCGGGGGAGAATCCACAGCAGCTCTTGCTGGCGGGGCCCTTGTCAGATGAGCCTCCATTCTGAGTGCCCCACCTAGCCCATCTCTCAGCTCACTACCCTGACATGATGCTATCAGCATGTGATTTAGTCTGTTTGTTTTAATCTGGTCCAAGCACTAGACGGTCATGTTTCATCACATAACAATATTTTGGCCAACAACAGACTATCTACAACAGTGGTCCCATGAGACTATGATATTGTATTTGTTACTGTATCTTTTCTATCTTAGATATGTTTAGAAACCCAAATACTTACTATCTTAGTTGGCTTCATGATGCTATAAAGGAATACTTGAGGCTGAGTATTTATTTTTTTTTTAATGTATTTAGCCAAATACATTTGATTCTGGATGGCTGGAAATTTCAAGGTTGGGCATCTGGTAAGGGCCTCGAGCTGCATCACTTGTGTGGAAGGCTGAATGGGAGCCAGTGTCTGCAAAGATCACATCGCAAGAGGGAAGCAAGGGTGGGAGTGCCAGGCTCTTTGTAACCACCTCTCATGAGTACTAATAGAGTGAGAATGAACTCACCCCCAAGGGACAGCATTAATCTCTTTTGAGGGATCCACTCCCGTGACCCGGATACCTTCCATGAGTCCCCATCTTCCAGCACTGCCACACTGGGGATTAAAGTTGTAAGGAGTTTCACTTATGTGGGGTATTGTGGCAAAGTTTTGCACATCGTAAACCCTTAATACCTGCTGAGATGGTGGCTGTGGATGTTTAAAATTCTCTCTATGTAGAGACTCTCTCTGATAATAAGGCTGGGTAACAAAGTAGCAGTGTCAGCATAAGTGGTCTTTCATGAGAGGTAAGCCACATTAGCACATACTGTCCTTCGGCCCAGGTTGGTATGTTAAAGATCTTTTTTTTTTTGAGTTGGAGTCTCACTCTGTCGCCCAGACTGGAGTACAGTGGCCGCTCCTGGCCACCACAGCCTCGACCGCTGGGCTCTGGCGATCCTTCCGCCTCAGCCTTCCTGGAACTACAGGCGTGCGCTACCACACCCGGCTGATTTTTTGATTTATTGTAGAGATGTGGTCTCGCCAAGTTGCCCAGGCAGGTCTCGAACCCGCGGGCTCAGGCAATCCACTCACCCCAGCCTCCCAAAGTGCGGGATTATGTTAAAGATCTTTTAAAGAAAACCAGCATTCTCTGCAACTAAACATGAGTGCTACATAAACTAACTCAGTTGGTCTGTGTGTAAGGAACTTATGCTGTTTAACTTTGTTTTGACAGGTTGTATGCATTGGATCAGTGGCAGAACTTGAAGAACTGTCAGGATCAAAGATCTCAGATCTCCACAGAGAGAGGTCAGTTTCTGAATGTTTGATTCACTTTAGTTTTATCCTCCTAAATAGTTTTATCCTATTAGGTCATGGTCTGCAACAGATTACAGAGCTACACATGGAAATCACTAGTTTGCTGAATTACTTGGTTGATAACTCATATTGTCTTTCCTTGACTGAAATGCCAGTGACTTTGGTGCATAACCTTTCAGATTGGGGACTCAGGGTGCTCTCTAAAAGCCTTTCAGAACTGCTGATATTTCTGTTTGCATATGTGTGTAGTGTCTTGTCAGGGTTTTGTGTTTTCTATTGGAAATTAAACTGCAAGTTCTGTTATGCTTAAGATTAATAGAAATGTCTGCTCTTCTGTTGTTAGCATTGACCATCTGACCATTCCTTCACGCTGTGGGAAGGGATCATTGCACCGCATTTCTGAAGTGTTCGACTGTTGGTTTGAGAGTGGCAGCATGCCCTATGCCCAGGTTCATTATCCATTTGAAAACAAGAGGGAGTTTGAGGATGCTTTTCCTGCAGACTTCATTGGTGAAGGCATTGACCAAACCAGAGGATGGTATGCCCCCTTGTTTCTTCATGAAATGTTTCGTTGTTTTTCTTTTATTTAGGGGGTATTGTAGTGAGACCCTACATTTACCTGATAGTTGTTGAGGAGAGTATGGTAAATATGACAGACTCCGTTCCTGCCCTCTGCCCCTTCCCACCAAGCATGTACATTAAAGAGCCTTTTGAGGAGGAATTTCTCTCTACAGTAGGGCTGTAGTTTCTTGTTTTGGAGGGGGTTGAGTTGGAGTCTCGCTCTGACACCCAGGCTGGAATGCAGTGACATGCTTACAGCCACTGCAGCCTTGACCTGCTGAGCTCAGGCGATCCTTCCACATCAGTCTTCCAAGTAGCTGGAACTACAGGCGTGCACGCCCAGCTAATTTTTTTATTTATTATGGAGACGAGGTCTCACCAGGTTGCCCGGGCTAGTTTTGAACCCCTGGGCTCAGGCAGTCCTCGCACCTCAGCCTCCCGAAGTGCTGGGATTACAGGCTTGAGCTGCCACACCCAGCTACGGTTGTAATTTTATAGTTTGAATTATGTCACTGGCATTTGAAATACATCTATAAGTTACATTAGAGGTTTGAATGATATAACACTTAATATGTGTTCTTAGGTTGTTTACTTCAAATCATTTAATCAAATTTTTTTGGTTTTGTTGTTTTTTTTGTCTTTCTTTCACTTTTATCTGCATTTATTTTACGCTGAATTTATTCCCATGCCATAAGTGTTCGTCTCTTCAGTTTCTTCTAGATGCATTTTTCTTCTGTGCACCCTCCTCTTTTGGCCTAGGAACAGTCTATTCCTTTCATTGAGGATCATCTTGATGTGGCAGGGAGAGCTCATGTCTGGGTTGATCTGACCAAGAGCCCTATGTCTGGCAGCATGCCTTGGGGGCTTCATTCTCTTGCTTGTCCTCAATGACCAGAGAATCTACAGCTAAGCCCTTAAATTCTGCATTCCTCTCTGCATTTTTAATCGTGTCCAGCAAAAATTCACTCTTGGCCCACCAACCCTGTGACCATCCCCACTGTTTGGCCTGAGCACACCTCTCTGACTTCACTGTTGTAGCATTGAAAGGGCACACACTGTGTCAAGTGACATCTTTCAGACACTTGGTGACTTTTTTTTATGTGCATGCCCTTGATGGCCTGGGCAGTTTCTTGAGTTTTCTTGAAATGAACATGAAGAGTGGAGCCTCTGGACTTGCATGACTTTGTGGGATTCTCTGGGTCGAGCGAGTAGCAGACCATCCTGGTGGGTCACCTCAGGCCGCTTAGGGGAAGTGCTAAATCAATTTTTTAACAAATATTTGCATGTAAGACAATATGTTGGGTGCTAGAAATTTGAGGGAGAGTTGGAAATGTGCCTAGATGTTGAGGACAGTATTATAAATTAACATTTTAATAAAGCCCAGAGTTGAAAAAATATTCGTGTATATAAGGAGAGTATTTGGGCATTGTTTCTATCTGGTGCCTTATTTGCAGCAGTATATTCATTCTTTTTTTTTTTTAACGCTGTCACCAAGTACAGTGTCATGATCACAGCTCATCACAGCCTTAAACTCCTGAGCTCAAGCAACCCTCCCACCTCATTCTCCCAAGTAGGAGGGTCTACAAGTATTTGCCACCATACTTGTTTTTATTTTTGCAGAGAAGTCTTCCTGTTGCCCAGGCTGGTCTCAGACCTCTTGGGCTCCATCAGTCCTTCTGCCTCAGCCTCCCAAAGTGCTGAGATTTCAGGCATGAGCCACCATGCCCAACCCATTCTTTTAATTGGAAAAGGTTGAATTACCGTTCTCCCTTGGATAGGCTTTGCTGGCCCAGGTTTTAATTATGCATTCATTAGTAATGTTTTTGTAGGGAAGTGTTTACCGAATTGTTGATGTCATTTCCTGCTTTTACAACTTAGGGAGATTATTGAACTTAAACCTTAAAGTTCTAGAATGTGCTGTTTTCAGATTTTGATTATTTTATCTATAGAACAGCTATAACAAACAGTTTTTAGAGAGGGCTAGATTTACCATTGAGCTTTTTCATCTAAGGCAGTAGGCTTCAACCTTTTTAGCATCAGGGACCAGTTTCATGAAAGACAATTTTTCCACAGGCTGAGGGGAAGGGAGGTGGTTTTACATTTTATTTCTATTATTATTACATTTGTTATATATAATGGAATAATTATTATGAAATTATTATTTTGATATGAGTCTGTAAGTATTTGATTTATTATGGCCTCTGTACCGTCAAACCTCATTGCTAACGTTAATCTGTATCTGCATCTGCTCCCTAGTGCTAGCATCTCAGCCTCAGCTCTGCCTCACATCATCTGGCGTTAGATTCTCATAAGGAATATGCAAACCAGATCCCTCACATGCACAGTCCACAGTAGGGTTTACACGCCTGTGAGAATCCAATGCTGCTGCTGATCTGACAGAAGGCAGAGGTCAGGCAGTAATGCAGGCAGTGGGGAGCAGCTGTGAATACAGATGAAGTTTCCCTCGGTCACCTGCCACTCACCTGCTGTGCGACCCGGTTCCTAGCAGGCCATAGACCTGTACTGGTCCTTGGCCGGGGAGTTGGAGACCCGTGTTCTCGGCTGTCAGCTATTAACAGTCTTCATGTGGGTCCTCTGTCCTTATTGCCTCCTCCTCTTCCTTCCTGGGCCCCAGAGGTCCTCCTGACCCTCCTTTGGAACTGGCATGGGGTTTTATATCGATATACTTAGAGTGTGGGACGAGGTCAGGGTGATGGAAGAGGATCACCCCAGAAAGTGGCAGGGTTGTGATAGGAGTTCTCTTAGTGAACAAGCTGCTTCGCACGCCAATGAGATGTACAATGTCCAACAGAATAAAAGCATTTTCTGAGTTTCTGTAGTGTGGCTCCTGGGTGAGTGCTTTTGGCAGCTATTGCCATCAGATTCACTGTATGATCTCGTGCCATATGTGACACACATTCCTCATTTTCAGCCAGACACTTTTAGGGGTCCTCAGAGACCACCTGGCACTGCCTGACAACTCTCACATTGGCTCCCAAGGAAGAGAGTGGTGGTTCTCAACTGCTGAGGGTCTTGGTAGCAGAGAAAGGGACAGTATGTCGCTCAAGACCTTTATTTGCTCTAAATAAGCAAATTTTGTTTTCTTCAATCCAGTGGCTCTGATTTATAGGTCTGTGATTGGTTCTGTGCTCCAGTTATTTTTCAGTCTCCCCCAAAAGATTCTGATATGTAACAGGATTAATAGAAATTCATTCCACTGATAGTTTCTTTTCTGTGCTTGGACTTCATTTCTATTTTCATTTAACTATTGGTTCTTTTCAGGTTTTACACCCTGCTGGTGCTGGCCACAGCCCTCTTTGGACAACCACCTTTCAAGAATGTAATTGTGAACGGGCTTGTCCTGGCAAGGCAGGTGCCCTCCTTTGTGTAATGATGAGTTCCTGTCCTGGTACCCTTTGTTCTTTCATCCAGAAGTTATTGCTTTTCAAAGCAGCTATGTCCTGGGTAGACCTAACTACGTTTTCTTTCTTAACTGAGGAATTCAGCAACACTAAATCCCAGCTTTAGTCCTATTCTTATTCCCCAGACTTAAATTCTCGTTGCTCTTCCTTTTCCTTGAAACACCTGTCCTGTCCTATCTTCATTCTTAGCTTTGTCTCCACTCAAGGAAAAGCAGTGTATGAGAACTAAAGCAGACGGAAGAGGAAGAAAGGAAGTTTTAGACTGTTGCTAGTAGCAACATAATTCTACTAGTGACACTAATACTAAAATAAGATTTACTACACTTAGCATTTGATGAAGTACTCTTGCTTAGAGATCTTATTTAATCTGTTGTATCAGTCCTTTAATCTAGACATTTTGGGGGATTTTTGGTCCTCTTTTTAACACAAGGAAGCTATGGGTTCTGGAATCCATAGCTTTCCTTTCCATTCTTTAGTATTGGTATCCCACTATTTGTTTAGCCACTGACCTCCTGAGGGATGTCTGGGTTGCCTCCAGTGTTTGGCAATTATGAATAAAGCTGCTGTGAACAGTGATTTATAGGTTTTTGTTTTTTTGTTTTTTAGTTGTAGTCTCATTCTGTCGCCCAGGCTTGAGTACAGTGTCATGTTCCCAGCCACTGCAGCCTTGACCTGTTGGGCTAAGGTGATCCTTCTGCCTCAGCGTTCCAAGAAGGTGGAACTACAGACGCATGCTACCACACCCAGCTAATTTTTTTATTTATTGTAGAGATGAGGTCTTACCATGTTGCCCAGAATGCTCTCAAACCCACGGGCTCAGGCAGTCCTCTAGCCTCGGCCTCCCAAAATGCTGGGATTATAGACTTGAGCCACTGCACCCAATCTCTTTATAGGTTTTAATGTGAATGTAAGGTTTCATTTCTCGTGACTAAATTCCAAGACGTCTTTCTGTGTCAGTCTACTCTTAAGCTTCCTCATGGATTGACCATGATATTCAAAAAAAGATTGCAAATATTAACAAAACACCTTACTGTTGTGCCTGATTACTAGCTTGTATCTAAGTTAGTTACTCTTTCCTATTTATTTGCTTTTATGTATTCCTATTTGCAAGTAATCTATAATCATATATAAATATTACCTGTGTTGTTGATTTACTTAATTAATTAACATTTCTCTTTTGTTTTTAAGTGATGGCCAAAAAATGAGCAAACGAAAAAAGAATTATCCAGATCCAGTGTCCATCATCCATAAGTATGGTGCTGATGCCCTCAGGTATATAAGCCTGTGCTTTGCCTTGTGTGTATTTGTCTTTTTTTTTTTGAGTTGGAGTCTCACTCTGTCGCCTAGACTGGAGTGCAGTGTCCGCTCCTGCCACCGCAACCTTGACCTGCTGGGCTCCAGTGATCCTTCTGCCTCAGCCTTCCGAGTAGCTGGCACTACGGGCGTGCGCTACCACACCCGGCTGATTTTTGATTTATTGTAGAGATGAGGTCTCGTCAAGTTGCCCAGGCGTGTCTCAAGCCCGTGGGCTCAGGCAATCCACTCACCTCAGCCTCCCAAGGCGCAAGATTGCAGGCTGAGCCACCAAGCCCGGCTTATTTGTCATTTTTTAATGTAGCCATCTCTCATCCTGTTAGTTACAGTTCTTAGATTTGGTTTATAATTAGGGTTTTTAAATGTATCTCCGGGTGTGGTGACTCAAACCTATAATCCCAGCACTTTGGGAGGCAGAGGTAAATGGATTGCCTGAGCCCAGGGGTTTGAGATCAACCTAGGCAATATGGCAAGACCTCGTCTACAATAAATTGAAAAAGTTAGCTGGGCATAGTGGTGTGTGTCTATGGTTTTAGCTACTTGAAAGGCTGAGGCCAAGAGATCGCCCGAGCCCAGCAGGTCATGGCTGCAGTAGCTGTGACCATGCCACTGCACTCTAGCCTGGGCGACAGAGTGAGACTCTGACTTTAAAAAAAAAAAGTATCCATATTATGGAGTGTTATGGCAGTATAGTTATTGTTTTTAGTCCCCCAAGTCGTTCTCTAAATGAGAAAGGCATTTTTAAACCTAGAGGTCTGCTTGAGTAAAAGGACGTGTGTTGGATTTCTATAATCTATCCAAGTCTTCCAGGCTAGTTGCCAGTTGCCTCTACTTCACCTCCTTTCTAGATTCCATCTTGTTTGCATTAGAACTCTCTTTCATTATTTTAAATTTGCACTTACAGAGCCATGTGAGAGATATTTATGCTAGAGCAAAGAAAAATTAACATTGAAAAGCTTTTAGAGAAATTTGAGCCACTGCCTAAAATCGTCATGATCATGAAATCACACATGGTCAAGTTGAAAGGGACCTTAGATCATGTTCAGCATCCCCATAGACATGAGACCGTGCCCAGGCCTGTGATTGAGCACCTTCACTCAGGAACAGTGTTGCCCAGGAGCACGTAGTGGGGCTGTCCCTCAAATCTTCAGTTACCTGTTAGACCCACGTTTGGTGCTACTGGCAGTTTGGGCTGGGCAATTCTTTGTGGTGGGGGCTGCACTGGAGGATGTTTAGCCGCACCCCTGCCCTCTGCCCATGAGACGTGACTCTGTGCTCTGAAGGCTGCTCTTTGTGAATCCCTGTGTCCACACACAGTAGGGATGCAGGTGGTGTCCACAGGAAGGAGTAGATAACTTCGATGAGGACCAGGCCAGCCTTCCTCTGCTGGCGCAGTGTCATATTTTCACGTGGAGTTACACACACCTCTTTATAATTTTAAATCTCTTGCACAAAGTAAGAACTTTGTGAGTTTTAAATTGACCATGCCAGGCCGGGCTCGGTGGCTCAGCCTGTAATTCCAGCACTTTAGGAGGCCAAGGCGAGTGGATTGCCTGAGCCCGCGGGTTCGAAACCAGCCGGGGCAACTTGGCGAGACCTCATCGCTACAATAAATAAAAACTTAGCCGGATGTGGTAGCGTGTGCCTGTGGTTTCAGCTACTAGGAAGGCTGAGGCAGAAGGATCACCTGAGCCCAGCAGGTTGACGCTGGTGTGGCTGTGAGTGTGCCACAGCCCTCTAGCCTGGGCGATGGCGTGAGACTCCAACTCAAAAAATAAGTAAATAATAAAAATAAGTAAATAAATTGACCATTCCAAGAGTATTCATAATTTCTCCTTTTGTAGAGAAAAGTGCTGATTTTCACCTTACCCTCTCAATATGTCAAGTGGTAATATTTTGTCTATGTACATTTTCTCTAATTTTTCTCCTTGCTCCAGATTATATCTGATTAACTCCCCTGTGGTGAGAGCAGAAAACCTCCGCTTTAAGGAGGAGGGTGTGAGGGACGTCCTTAAAGATGTGCTGCTCCCATGGTACAATGCCTATCGCTTCTTCATCCAGAATGTCCTGAGGCTCCAGAAGGTATGGACCCCTGTGGACTGCATGTGTCTGTGGAGCTCTGTGCGAGACCTCAGGGCCACCGTTCTCTGCCACCCGATGTTGGGGGAGACCCAGAGTGACGGTTAAGCCATACAAATGCGACGAGTATCTGGGTCCTGGCTGCGCTGGGAGCCTGGGACCTAGAGCTCAGCCCTCTGAGCAGACATCCACATCTTCAGGGCCTGGAGCCCCGCTTGTAAAAGAAGTGTTGTGTCATTTAGTCAACTGGTTCTTGGACCCAGAAACACATGTCAAGTGAGACGCCCCTCATGGAATGCTGGGATGGGGAATTAGAAAGTGAAAAGTCAGCTACTGTCAGAGAGTAAGCGCCTGGTGAAGATCAAAGTCATAGAGGTTAGGGCCAGCTACTTGATGGGTAGTGAGGGAAAGCCACTCAGTGGAGTGGCATTTGGGTTGAGTCTGAGCATGACAGCAGCTCTCAACAGGTTGTTAGGACCACAAATAACAGTGTGGTGTATGTGAAAGTGCCCTTCAGGGCAGTTAACTGCCTCACCTAGGATGCCCTCCTGAGAAGCCCTGTATAGGGGCTCCTGTACCCTCTGACCATACTCAGGGCCCCATCATCTTCACTGCACAAGTTTCTGTAAGTGCTTTCAAGACCAGTTTGGAGTCAGGACCCCAATAACCACTCATGTTCTTATCTACTGCACCTCATGAGTAAAATTGCTAGTAAATTATGGTTAAATGAATGTGTGATGTTATTCCTGCTTGAGTAGTCCAAGAAACTGGCTGGAGAGCTGAGCTCTGATCATACCACTCAGCAGGCAGGTCACTTGCTCCTGCTGCCTCTAGGATCTGCTCATTCTGCTAACAAGAGCACAGCATGTTCACCTGAGGTTCTCAACAAGGACTTTTCCCTGTGAATTGAGAGAGGCAGACATCTTCCACATGCTCCCAGCATGCTTCCTCTCTTTGCGATCCTGCTACCTCTCCTGCACGTGGATCTGTGCCAGAAAGGACTAACAGTCCTTGGGCCGGTGCACTCTGCAGGACCCACTGGTGTGGGACTCAAGAATACAGTCTGTTTCAAGCCTGCCCACCGTCGGGGCCCATCTGGACATGACAGCAAGACACAGACTCCAGCATCAGGCCCTTAAACTCAGGGAAGGAGTCATTACCGCTGCCAGCCAGGTGGTGGTGCTGCCTGAGAACCAAAGTGGGCCGTGACTTCGGTTTGCGAAGCAGGGACTGGTGAAATGGGCCTTTAAGATCAAGGAGTCTGCGAAGCAAAAAGAAGGTGGGATAGAGCATTCTAGTAAATTGAGTAGCCTTGGCTTAGAAATTAATTCCTGTTATTCATTTTCAGTTTGTGGGTCAGTCATTCAATCCTAGACAGTTTTGCTATTCTTTCTTCCTTAGGTTTAAAGAAACCAAACCTACACTTACTGACAAGATTTTAGAATATTCATTTATATTCTTTGATGC
This sequence comes from Cephalopachus bancanus, assembly GCA_027257055.1. Lineage (NCBI taxonomy): Eukaryota > Metazoa > Chordata > Mammalia > Primates > Tarsiidae > Cephalopachus > Cephalopachus bancanus. The sequence goes on from JAPVLO010000556.1 coordinate 744,010, forward strand.
AGAGAAGTAATTTTTTTCTAATTCTCCTTATTTTACTCAAAAACATAATAAATTTAATGTCTCAAGTTAGTGGTTTATCTTGAAAATTTTACTGAGAATCAGAAATTTACACTGCTAGTGGGGTCTGAGGTTTTTGATTTTTGCTAATCTTTCAGTTTAAGTGATTAAAAAATTTATTTCTCATTGGGGCTTGGTGGCTCAGCCTGTAATCCCGCACCTTTGGGAGGCTGAGGTAAGTGGATTGCCTGAGCCCTCAGGTTCGAGACCTCATCTCTACAATAAATCAAAAAAGGAGCCAGGTGTGGTAGCGCACGCCTGTAGTTCCAGCTACTTGGAAGGCTGAGGCGGAAGGATCGCCGGAGCCCAGCAGGTCGAAGCTGCGGTGGCCGGGAGCAGCCACTGCACTCCAGTGTGGGTGACAGAGTGAAACTCCAACTCAAAAAAAAAAAATTTATTTCTCTCAAAGTAACTTTTCCTCCTAAGCGTGCAAATGTTTCGTTAACTGTTTGCTCCTAGGAAGGAGAAATGGAATTCCTCTACAACGAGAACACAGTTAGAGAAAGCCCCAACATTACAGACCGATGGATTCTGTCTTTCATGCAGTCACTCATTGGATTCTTTGAGACTGAAATGGCAGGTGAGTCTGTTTTAGGCTGTCCTCCTAGGAATTCTTAAAATTGCCCTTTTGATATCTAACTATCAATGTAGTGGAAATTTTGAGAGCTACCAAACAGTAGATTGATAATTGATTCCTTTAACCTCTCAAGTACAGTTTTGTAAAGACTGTTAGTTGCAGGAATGTGTTTGTTTCAAGGTCCTGAGAAATTCTGTCTCTGGAAGTGTCTAGTGCTCCATAGAAGAAAAAGCAGGCTTTGGAGTTGGATAACCATGGGTTCAAACCCAAGTCTGCCACCTTTTCCCGATCTGTAAAGTTGCCTACAGTCTGTAACCCTCAATTTCTTTTTTTTCTTTTTTTGAGTCCAAGTCTCACTGTTGACCAGGCTGGAGTGCAGTGGCACGTTCATGGCCAGCGCAGCTTTGACTTGCTGGGCTCCGGCAATCCTTCTGCCTTGCCTCAGCCTTCCAAGTAGCTGGAACTATAGGCACGTGCCACAAGGCTGGCTGATTTTTTTTTTAATTTATTGTAGAGACTAGATCTCACCAAGTTGCCCAGACTGGTCTCGAAACCTGGGCTCAAGCAATCCTCTCGCCTCCGTCTCCCAAAGTGCTAGGGTTACAGGCTTGAGCCACCGTGCCTAGCTGACCCTCAATTTCTTTATCTGCAAAATGCCTGGTAGAGTTGCTGTAAGGCTTAAGTAGAGATGACTTACATAAAACAGTTGGCAGGTATTAGGTACTCTGTAAGTAGTACTTGTTATTAACACATTTTAAATTTATTGTTAGGGCTGTTTTTATTATTAAATTTTCATTCCAGAGAAAAACAGTAAAGTCAGAAAAGTAATAATGAAATAGACATTTTCATTACCTAAGCACAGTGAGTTTGGTTTTGGACATTATGTTGGCTTCCTCAAGGTTTGAGATAGTCACAACCATAGGTCCAGGTGAGAGAGTCTAGAAACTGTTACCCAGGACACTTCAGACAATTTGATAAAGTGAACTGGCAGAGACCCCGAGTCAAAAGTGCGGGCAAAAGAGGGCAAGAGTAATCTACCCTCGCTGTACCCTGTGGGCAGGTGCTATGGCCAGAGAGGACAGGGGTTCAGCATTAGCCTGGTCACCTGGAGAAAGCGATATGGCTGCACTTGGCATAAAAGGCCTGTTAATCAGTCACCCTGAAGGACTTGTCCACATAGTTAAACGTGTGTAGGGATCATGACAGTCAAACTGTTAGTCAAACTGAAGTAACCAAAGATGGAAATGAGTTTGTGAGGCTGACTTCTGCCCTAGCTAAGGCAGTGCCAGAAGCCCACTGTACTTTACCTAAACATGTTCACAGCTGTCTGCTTTTCCCTCTTGAGTAATACAAGGGATTGTTGCCCGAGGCTCCTGCCATCTTTAGGTATCAGCTGCCATGACCTTCTATAAGGCTGTGTCTGGAAAGCATGCACCCTGACCGTAGCCCAGTCCGCCTGGAAACTAGAGATCAGTCATGTGGTGAGAGTCATGTGCAAGAGGCCAGGCGAACCTATACGGCTCCAGACCCAAACTACTGTGTTTAGTTGCAAACTGTGCCAATCTGTTGACTTCATGCCTTCAACTCCCTCATCAGCAATGTGGAGGCAAGAGGCCCTACCTTGCAATTAAGCAGGCCTCATCTTTACAGAATAGGCCTCAGGCACTGAAATCACCTGTCTGGGATCAGGTAATGACTCTGGCCTGGGGCTCAGCCCACCTGCTTCTAAATTCTGATCTTTGTGAATAATAGCAGAGAGCAGCTCGGCTTAGACCAAGAGCTTCCTTAGCACTCCCTGAAGTCTTTTCATTAATATACATTGTGTTTGTTTATAATTTTTGAACTTATCCTTTTGTTTTTGGTATTAGTTTTTGTGCAACAGAAAATATTAGTTAAAGGGGAGATGAATGAGAATCCTTAAAATAAGCCTTGCCTCTGCTTGGTACAGTGACTCAAGCCTGTAATCCCAGCACTGGGAGCTGAGGTGAGGGGATTGCATGAGTCCACAACTTTGAGAACAGCCTGAGCAACTTGGCAAGACCTCGTCTCTATAGTAAATCAAAAAATCAGTCAGGCATGGTAGCGCGCCCCTATAGTTCCAGCTCCTTGGTAGGCTGAGGTGGAAAGATAGCCTGAGTCTGGCAGGTTGACACTGGGATGACAGTTAGCTTGCCACTGCACTCCAGCCTGGACAACGGAGTGAGACTCCAACTCAAAAAAATAATAAGCCTTCCCTCAAACAGAATTGGCTTAATGCCCTTTCTTTCCTGTCTGCCCTCTGAGTTCCTCAGGGGATCCTTCAAATCCTTCTAATTCCTCAAGACTTGTTCCTCTTTCCCCTACCTTCTGAGCATTCTTTGTGGTGGGGGCTTGAGCAGCATCCCTTGGGCCACTGTGAGATTTCAGTAACAGCTCTTTATCTGCTAAGCTGTGGCAGCCAACATGTTTCCCGGGCATTGCCAGATGTCCCCTGCTCGACAAAATTGCTTCTGGTTGAGAACCACTGTCCTATGCAATGCCTCTTAGCATCTAATTTGAGCTTTTTGTGCCTTTGTCTTTTTTTTTTTTGAGTCGGAGTCTCACTCTGTCGCCCAGACTGGAGTGGCACCTCGACCTGCTGGGCTCGGCGATCCTTCTGCCTCAGCCTTCTGAGTAACTGGAACTACAGGTGCGCGCTACTACGCCCGGCTGATTTTTTATTTATTGTAGAGATGAGGTCTCGCCAAGTTGCCCAGGCAGGTCTTGAACCCGCAGGCTCAGGCATTCCACTCATCTCAGCCTCCCAAGGCGCGGGATGTGTCTTTGTCTTTTAGTTGAAGTGTAATATAGTACAATGGAAGGAAGTTGGGCTTTTGTTGGTGCTGTCAGATTGTACAAATCCATGTAACCACTGCTTCGTGGAATTGTATGGTGAACAGCCTTGAACTTTAAACCACATGAACTGGGGTTTCCATTTTTCTCACCGACCAGTGGGAGTTCTACATGACTCATAGGATGGTTTTGTGTGTACCCCTAGACACCTTGACTGTTGTGTGATACATTCTCAATAAATGAGCCATTGTGTGATTGACTACTACATTTTGGTTCTTGTCTCCTGAATAAATGGAGGCCTTTGGCTAGAAGGGGCTGCTTGTTCTTCATTGAATCCAGTCCTGCCCTAGCCCTGGATGCCTGGTACACATTTGCTGCCTGATTGACTTATCTTACTTTTTAGCTTATAGGCTTTATACTGTGGTGCCTCGCCTGGTCAAGTTTGTAGATGTTCTGACCAATTGGTACGTTAGAATGAACCGCAGAAGATTAAAGGTAAGGGCACACTGCTGTTGGGAAAAGCATAAAGTGTATGAAGCTGAGAGTAGAAGAAAAATGAGAACAGGCAAAAAGGAAAGGGAATGTTTTCTCCGTTTTTGAGGCTTTTTCTTTTCCTTTTACGTTGTACTAAGTATATTCATTGTCATTTAGATGGATGGGGAACCTATAAGTACTAAAAGTCATTTTTCATATTTTCACAGCACAGTGATGTACATGTCATATAGGAAGGAAAGTATCAGGGTCCATTCAGGACTAAACTGAGCAGACCTCTTTTTTTTTTTTTTTGAGTTGGCGTCTCACTCTGTCGCCCAAACTGGAGTGCAGTGGCCGCTTCCGGCCACCACAACCTCGACCTGCTGGGCTCCGGCGATCCTTCCGCCTCAGCCTTCCAAGTAGTGGAATTACAGGCATGCACTACCACACCCGGCTGATTTTTCATTTATTGTAGAAATTAGGTCTCGCTGCCCAGGCGGGTCTCGAACCTGCGGGCTCAGGCAATCCACTCACCTCAGCCTCCCAAAGGCACGGGATTACAGGCTGAGCCACCGAGCCCGGCTGAGCAGATCTCTTAAAATTCAAATTAAATCCATGCAAATATTCTGCCAATATTGTCAGGTATGGCTTTGGTCTTGAGAGGAGCATCTCTTTGCTTCTCTAGGGAGTCAGTTATTTGTTGAGTATTTATTGTGGACAAACTTCCTCCAGGGGTTTATGGTGCACGAAGTACGGGTGCTGGTCTCCGGACTTAAGGCAGGTACCTAACTAACAGTGGTATGTGACAGGGAGAGGTAGATGTCCTCCCTGCAGACCAGAAAGAGGCACCCATCGATTCTGTCTTAAAATGTGGTAATAACAAAAGTTTGTAACACAACTACAATTTCATGTTTTTAAGATATGTTACACACACATGCATACCAGAGGGATGCCAAAAAATATATATACACATTTTAAGAGGTGTTATCTATGTATTACTTTTCAAAGTACTTTTCAGAAGTGTCTGGATTCTGATGGTAACCACTTTGAGCAACTCTTGTAATTGGAGAAGTCAGGCGTAACTTCTCTTCATCTTTTGTTACCAGTATATATTTTTCTTCGTTAAAATGTATCCACACTTTTTGACACCCTCTGTTTACACTAGTTATCTCTGGGTAACTTCATTATGGTTGAATTTTTCTATTATCTGTATTTTTTTCTCCAGTGAATTGGTATAGTAACTTTTAAAAATGAACATTAAGCCGGGCTCGGTGGCTCAGCCTGTAATCCCGCGTTTTGGGAGGCTGAGGTGAGTGGATTGCCTGAGCCCGTGGGTTCGAGACCCACCTGGGCAACTTGGCGAGACCTCATCCCTACAATAAATCATAAATTAGCCAGGTGTGGTAGTCCCAGCTACTCGGAAGGCTGAGGCGGAAGGATCGCCGGAGCCCAGCAGGTCGAGGCTGCAATGGCCAGGAGCGGCTACTACACTCCAGTCTGGGCGACAGAGTGAGATTCCAACTCAAAAATATAAAAATAAAAATACACATGATAGGCCAGGCATGATGGCTCATGCCTATAATCCCAGCATGTTGGGAGGCCAAGGTGGTAGGATTGCTTAAGCTCAGGAGTTCAAGACCAGCCTAGGCAGCATAGTAAGACCTTGTCTCTACAGAAAATTCAAAAATTAACTGGGGGTAGTGGTGCATGTCCATAGTTCCAGCTACTTAGAAACCTGAGGAGGAAGGATCACCTGAGCCCGGGAGGTCAAGGCTATAGTGAGCCATGATCGTACCACTGCAACTCCAACATGGGCAACAGAGCAAAGCTCTAACTCAAAGAATTCAACAAAAAAAAATACATAGTATATACTTTTAAAAAAATAAGAAACCGGGCTCGGTGGCTCAGCCTGTCATCCCGCGCCTTTGGGAGGCTGAGGTGAGTGAATTGCCAGAGCCTGTGGGTTCGAGACCCACCTGGGCAGGTGAGACCTCATCTCTACAATAAATCAAAAAATTACCCGGGCGTGGTATTTACGCACCTGTAATTACGCACGTGGTAATTACGCACCTGTAATTCCGGCTACTCGGAAGGCTGAGGCGGAAGGATCGCCGGAGCCCAGCAGGTCAAGGCTGCGGTGGCTGGGAGCGGCCACTGCACTCCAATCTGGGTGACAGAGTGAGACTCCAACTCAAAAAATTAATAAGAAGAAGAAGCAATCTTATCTAAAGTGTCTTTAAAGTCTTAGCTGTTTGCATGTAAATCCACTCGTCATGTCCTCCAGTCAGCCTCCATTTCCCTCAGTCATCGTGTGCTACAGTCAGCCTCCATTTCCTCATCTGTTGGCTTCAGGTGGGAAGATGGTCAGGAGACAGCAGGCACATATCCCCACCAAGCTTCCTGGACTACCTGCAGGGCCACCGTTATGGCCCTTTCTCTTTGTTCTGTCTTATGTCCTGTCTGTGTGCTGCATACTGTCTGTGGGTTGCTTCTTTTTAATAAACATACTTGTTTTTATGATAAACATATTTAACACATTTCTATTTGCTTTTTTTATTCATTAGGGTGAAAATGGGATGGAGGATTGTGTCATGGCCCTAGAAACCTTGTTTAGTGTTCTGCTTTCTCTTTGCAGACTAATGGTAAGATGCTTGGCCCATTTCTGAAACTTTAGCCCATGGGCTGTGTGTGATGCCCATTTTCTGCAGCATCCTTTCTTTATATCTCTCTTGTATGTCTTCCCACCAAAAACAGAAACAAAAAGTCTTTTAACAGCTTTTACCTCCGGTTCCTTTTCAAAAATCACATTAGCTTATGTGTGTCAAGTAGGAGCTAAAGAATACTAGCTTTTTTCTTACAGTCTCTGGTAGTAGTGCAGGGCAGGTCAGCCGTCCTTGGGTCTAGAATGAGGATATGCAGCTCAAGGTAAGTCAGGCTTGGTGTTGAAGTGGATTGCCTTAATTGTCTGTGAGTACTGAGGAAGTTCCTGAGCTAATGTCTGACTGAGCAGATATATCACAAACAATATTTTAACTTAGCTTGAGAGAAAAATGTGCAAGTAATTATTCGAAACATGCTCCTGTCACTTAAAATATTCATTAAATGTTATGCAAATGAAATATCTCCAACTTCCCTTTATCTTATTTCTGCTTCTCTAGTATGTTATAAGCCTTCTATTTATTCCTTAACCAAAGAAAAATCTGTGCTTTGTGCCTTCCATGCCTGACCTCATTAACCTTTGAAGCAGGTGGTATTTTCTCCGGGTTAAAGATAAGTTTCTTTTGGGATGCTGTGTCACCTGTACACATTGACTTGGCTGGAACATCATCAGGTGCTCCTATCTGTGTTTTGGACATCCTCCAGAAGTCTAGAGATGCTTAGGTTTTTTTTGGCTGTAGTCCTGCTGCTGGGCTTCATAGCTACGAAGTTATTTCTCCTTAATAGGGCATGTTTAGTAACCACATGCCCATTTCTGTGCATTTTACTGTGTCCTCTAAAACATTTAATTGTCATCGTAAACAAGATTGGTCGATGATGGCTGCATGTGAATGACATGATGTCCTCTGTCCTCACGCAGGCTCCCTACATGCCTTTTCTCACCGAACTGATGTACCAGAATCTAAAGGTGTTGATTGATCCTGCTTCTGTTCAGGACAAGGACACACTGAGCATCCACTACCTCATGCTGCCCCACGTTCGGTAGGAATCAAATACAAATGGGCCTTGCCTGGCCTATGAGGAGGGGAATTGCCGGTGCATGTGGGGCCCCAGCTCCCTGGGAAGGAGTTGGGAGAGTAGGCGTTTCCTTACTCCGGCCCCTCCAGGCCCTTCCTCCACTCAACTGACGTGGGCTGCTCCTCAGTCTGTAAGATGGGGCTTACTTCGATACACAGTAGGGAGGATGTTTGATGTGGAACTGCTCTGTAGAACTGTAGTAGGTGGAGTGTGGACGTGGCCTTTAGGGACACTCTGGCGAGCTGCTGGGCACTGGACAAGCAGGCTCAGACTGCTGCCTGCTTCTGTGTGCCCTTCCGCCCTCAACCCAGGCAGGCACAGGCACTGCCCTTTCCCAGGTGCCTCACCAAGAAGTTGAGCCACACCATTCCTTCTCTAGCCTGACCCTATTGTCTTGGATTTTCTCCTTTTGAGTCTAAGAGATTACTTATATTCCTCCCTTTACCATTCAGAGAAGAATTGATTGACAAGAAAACTGAGAGTGCAGTGTCTAGAATGCAGTCTGTGATTGAACTTGGGCGAGTGATCCGAGACCGCAAAACTATTCCAATAAAGGTTTGAATTTTTATTTATGTTTTACATAGCACAGACTTAAATAATCAAGTCTCTGGGATATTCTCTTACTATTAGAGAGCTTCCAGCAATGGCCTTATATTTTTCCTTTCCTGCAGAAAGTGCGTGAATGACTTAGTATTAGCTTGGCCAGACGAGTCTGGAGCTTGAGATTCAGATAAACACTTAGTGTTCCATTTTTCTGCAGTTCAGAGGACTGACTGCTTAGTGAACTTTCTCCCTCCATTTTCCTCCTAGTACCCTTTGAAAGAAATTGTGGTTATCCATCAAGATCCAGAGGCTCTCAAAGATATCAAGTGTTTGGAGAAGTATATCCTTGAGGTAAGGTATATGATTTGTCTGTTTTGGGTCCAGAAGGCCTTTCCTTGAGATAATTTTGGTGACTATTCCTCACTATATACTTTGAGCATATAATTCATTATTTTTCTTTTCTATATAAGTATATACATAACAAATTTAATAATCCATGATATTTTACACTGTTCTTGGAATCAACATAAGCGTGATGTAATTCTTTAAAAAATATTTCAAGATCAATGAATTCCTTTACCTTTCATTTATTCTCCTTATTCACTTCTCTTCTCCAAAGTACTTTTTGGTAGTTGACAGAGTAACTCTGTTTCTTTAAATTATATAAGTGGCCGGGCACAGTAGCTTACGCCTGTAATCCCGGCACTTTGCAAGGCAAAGGCAAGAGGATTGCCTGAGCCCATGGAATCGAGACCAGCCTGGGCAACAAGACAAGACCTCGTCTCTACAATAAATCAAAAAATTAGCTGGGTGTGGTAGTGCACGCCTGTAGTTCCAGCTACTGGGAAGGCTGAGGCGGGAGGGTAGCCTGAGCCCAGCAGGTAGAGGCTGCTACGGTGGACGTGAGTATGCCACTGGTGACAGAGTGAGACTCCGACTCAAAAAAAAACAATTATTCAAGTGACAAGTGACCATGCACTGGTTGTAAACAGTTGAAGCACTAGTATAGTGTATGCCTAGTGAAAGGTGTCTACCCTGTCTGTCCCTGGACTCTTACCCTCAGAGATGTTCGTAGGATTCTACACATGTGTACACATGTATGTAGTACCTGCTTATACTCATATATGTCCATGCTGTTGGGTTTATTTGTGCATTCATTAGATCATAAATGTGGTCTTTAGCTTGCTTTTTCACTGTAGTATATCTTTTTAAAGGCTGCATATTGTTCCATTTGTAACTGTTTCATAATTTATTTAATTATTCCTGATGTTGGAAATTTAGGTTTCTGATTATAAACAAAAGATATGTTTGTGTCTTTGTGCATATATCAGCGTATGGCTGTTAGGTAGGTTCTAGAAGTGGAGTTTGGGGTCAAGTTTGTAATGTCGCCCAAAGAGCTTTATTCCATGATTCTTTAAAAACACATACATTTTCAATTTCATTTTTTATTATTTTCACAGGTAGTATTTAAATATATTAAAGGAAATATTAATGTACATATTTGGTTTCGAATTGCCTGAGATTTTCAGGCACATATTAGAATCCAAAAGTTAGATGATAAATTTTGAAATTAATGCCTGTGGATATGCATAAAAATGGATGTCTTTAAAAATACCTTCAATTGCTGACAATGAGAGTAATACAGTTAAATACATTGGCAATACTAGACATTCTTCTATTATTTGCTTCAAGCGATAGTTCTCATAACATCTCATTTTCCCATCTCCTATGGTGTTATCATCATTCCTCTGCATCGTTATTCTTAATTTGCATGACAGAGGCAGAAAGTGTTACGATTGACTAACTCGCCTGATTATTTGATAGTCAACCTTGTGGTTCTCTGAAATTGCTTGCGCACAGATGACCCATGAAAGATTAAGTTCATATTTCTTTTTTCTTTTTTTATTTTTGCCCTCTTTCGTGTTGCATGTATTTCTGATTCTTGGGTCCTCTTTCAGTTATGCTCATCTGTCTTGACTGATCTTGATAAGCATTTTTTTTTCATATACCTATCAGTAGTTTTTAAGTATATTTATACAGTTGTATAATCATCATCACAATTTTAGAACATTTTCATCATCACCAAAAGAAACCCAGTATTCATTAGCACTCACACACTGTTTTCCCCTCAAGATCTGGCCATTCCCTGGCAACCACAAATCTATTTCCTATCTCTGGATTTGCCTATTTTGGACTTTTTTTTTTTTTTTTGGAGTTGGAGTCTCACTCTGTCGCCCAGACTGGAGTGCAGTAGCCGCTCCCGGCCACCGCAGCCTCAACCTGCTGGGCTCCGGCAATCCTTCTGCCTTAGCCTTCCAAGTAGCTGGAACTACAGGTGCACGCTACCTTGATTTATTGTAGAGATGAGGTCTCGCCTGCCCAGGCGGGTCTCGAACCTGTGGGCTCAGGCAGTCCACTCACCTCAGCCTCCCAAAGGCACGGGATTACAGGCTGAGCCACCGAGCCTGGCTATTTTGGACATTTCATATAAGTGGAATCATGTAATTTATGATTCCTTATGTCTGGTTTATTTCACCAGTGTAATATTTTCCTGGTTCTTTCACGTAGCATGTACTAGTGCTTCATTTATTTATATTGCTAAACATTCCATTGCATGTATATGCCATGTTTTGTTTATCCATTAACAATTGATAATCACTTGGGCTTTGTTTACTTTTGTACTATTAGGCATAACACTGCTATGGACATTTGTGTACAAAGTTGTTTTATGGACATATGTTTTAATTCCTCTCATTTTGTTTCCTCTTATGCACTAATTATAGGAGTTGAATGTTCGGAAAGTTACCCTGTCTACAGACAAAAACGAGTATGGCGTTCGGCTGAGGGCAGAACCGGATCATATGATACTGGGGAAACGTCTGAAGGGAGCCTTCAAGGCAGTGATGATGTCCATCAAGCAGTTGAGCAGTGAGGAGCTGGAGCAGTTCCAGAAGAGTGGTGGGTGTCTGCTAACGCCCTTCCATACGAAAGTTGGAACGCCAACCCGTTTTCCTACATTTATGTCTAAAGTTTTAAAAAAAAGGAAATTTTGTACAACAATTGCCTTTTGGCACATATTAGAACAAAAGAGTGAAATTTTGGAGTCATGACAGAAGAAAAGTGCCTCTTGAAGTCTCTGCAGCTCTACTGTTGTGAAATTTTCTTGAAAAGGGGGTGCAATATGCTGGGAGTGGGGCAGCTTGGAGAGGAAGGTGAGCTGATTGAGTAACAGGACAGCTGCTTCTCCAACAGGGACCATTGTTGTAGAAGGCCATGAGCTGCATGAAGAAGACATCCGCCTTATGTATGCCTTTGACCAGGCCACAGGTGGGACTGCACAGTTTGAAGCACACTCAGATGCTCAGGTATTTTTCTGTTCCTGGAACATTTCTCCAAGAAGCGAGCACATGAGAGGACAGAGTGTTTTACCTGTGTCTCTCCTGACAATGTAGACAACTCATCTCAAGGGAGAATCAGCCAGTTATTAATTTTATACGTGTATTTATTGCACTTCTTTAAGTGATGTGCCCTTAACATATTCATTTCTTCCCCCTTTTTTGAGTCACAGTCTCACTCGGTTTCCCAGGCTGTAATGCGGTGGCACACTCATGACCGCCGTAGCCTTGACTTGCTAGGCTCAGGTGATCCTTCTGCCTCAGCCGTCCAAGTAACTGGAACTACAGGCACATGCCACCATGTCCAGCTAGTTTTTTATTTATTGTAGAGATAAGGTCTCGCCAAGTTACCCAGACTGGTCTCAAACCTGTGGGGTCAGGCAGTCCTCTCACCTCGGCCTCCCAAAGTGCTGGGATTATAGAATATAAGCATTTCTTTAATTAATACATAAGTAGGCATTTTGTGATTTCTACATATTAGTAATTATTCTAAGTGTTAAATTACACAAAAATGGACTGTTCATGGAACAAGTCACAGGAAAGTACACCAATTCTTAATATTCTTCCTGATAAGTTATCTGGTAGAAATAAGAACAGAGAAGGGTCTCCATCCAGAAAATTGGGGTAGAAGTGGAGGTGGTCAGGTAATATACCTTGAGGAGAGTATACAGGCTCTTTTGAATCCTGGGGTCAGTATTTTTTTTTTTTTTTTTTTTTTGAGTTGAAGTCTCACTCCGTTGCCTGGGCTAGAGTGCGGTGGCACATCCATGGCCACCCCAGCACTGACCTGCTGGGCTTTGGCGATCCTTCCACCTCAACCTTCCAAGTAGCCGAAACTACAGGCATGCGCTACCACCCCCAGCTAATTTTTGATTTATTATAAAGACAAGGTCTCGCCAAGTTGCCTGGACTGGTCTCGAACCCACAGGCTCAGGCAGTCTACTCACCTTGACCTCCCAAAGTGCTGGGATTACAGGCTGAGCCACCTAACCCACCCTGGGGTCAGTATTTTTTGTCATGATGGAGAGTTGAATATCTTTCCACTCCGGACTAGACTTATCCAAGGATGTAAGATCTCCCATATGAGAGTGGAAAACTGCTGGACTCCCTCTGTGCTTAATGTCTCTTATATGGGGGAAGAGGAGCAAAGTCTCCACCTCAAAAGGGCCAGCCTCCTCAAGCCCTTACACAGGGGCTTCAGTTAGATGTGCACAGCGCTCCACATGACCAGACAGTGGCAGGAGTCTGAGGTGCAGTAGTAGGGAAGGAGGTAGGGGACGACAGGGAGGAGGTTTCTAAACAATGAGAGTGGGCAGTCCCTCCTGATGACGGCAAATGTTGGGTGTCTGAAAAGTTGTACCTGCTTTTACAGAAGTGTCATCATGTGATGCTTCTGAGTTTCTTGACCTGGCTGGGTTACATGTTGCAGTGGGCTGTAGTGGCCCTGCTCTGGCTGGAATTTTGAGCTTATCACCCATTTCCAGTTGTGCTTCCTGTGCCTTTGTGAAGTGAGTCAAGTTTGCGAATTTCTGTGATTGAATTTTCTCAAAGGTAAATGGGAATGATGCCTAATTTACAAGGTTTTTATCGAGTATATTTTACTCTGTAATAGAAGTGATGGTGTTATTATTACTATATCATAATCAACAACCTTCAGAATAGATGAGATAGAAAAATTATGGTTGATAAAAAGAAAAAAATTTTCGTTAAATGTGGCAAAAAGGCAGTTTAAAGTTATATAAAAAGTGTTGTAGGCTGGGTACAATGAATCACATCAGCCCAACACTTTGGGTAGCCAGAGTGTGAGGTTTACTTGAGTCCAGGAGTTAGAAACCAGCCTGAGCAATATAATGAGACCCAGTCTCTGTAAAAGAAAGAATTAGTTGGGTGTGGTGGCATGAACCTATAGTCCCAGCTACTTGGGAGACTAAGTGGGAAAGATTGCTTGAGTCCAGGAGTTTGAGGTTACAATGAGTTTATGATTGTGCACTGTGCTTGAGCCTGGGTGACACTGCAAGGCTCCATCTCAAAAAAGTAAATATATATGTATTGTGGCCCATTGTAGATTTTGTTTCTTGAGTCATACTGACAAACCAAAGGATCAAAAGAGTCATGGTGCCAGGCTCGGTGGCTCAGCCTGTAATCCCAGTGCTTTGGGAGGCCAAGGTGAGTGGATTGCCTGAGCCCGTGGCCACGGGTTCAAGACCCACCTTGGTGAGACTTCATCTCTACAATAAATCAAAAATTAGCCGGGCATGATAGCACACACCTGTAATTCCAGCTACTTGGAAGGCTGAGACGGAAGGATCGCCGGAGCCCAGAGGGCAAGGCTGCGGTGGCCGGGAGCAGCCACTGCACTCCAGTCTGGGTGACAGAGTGAGATTCCAACTCAAAAAAAAAAAGCAAAGAGTCATGGTGTAAGAAAGTAAACTTGGGGCCGGGCTCGGTGGCTCAGCCTCTAATCCCAGCGCTTTGGGAGGCCGAGGTGAGTGAATTGCCTGAGCCCGCAGGTTTGAGACCCGCCTGGGCAACTTGGCGAGACCTCATCTCTACAATAAATCAAAAAAATTAGCCGGGTGTGGTAGCACGCGCCTGTAGTTCCAGCTGCTTGGAAGGTGGAGGTGGAAGGATCGCTGGAGCCCAGCAGGTTGAGGCTGCGGTGGCTGGGAACAGCCACTGCACTCCAGTCTGGACGACTGAGTGAGACTCCAACTCAAAAAAAAAAAAAATAAGAAAGTAAACTTGGGAGTTGGCTGCTTTTCAGCCTTTGATCCATTCATCTGTGGTAGGAGAAGTTGTGCTGCACCAGGAGCATCACGATTACTGATCTTACTTGTTGAAGAGTTGATGCTGTTTATTAGATGGCCAAAAACCAGAGCCACTTGAGGAACTCTGATGAAAGGTGGTCACGGAGTATGTACCCAGAGCAGCACCCTACCAAAAACAGAAGTAAGAGCTGCGCCTTTCTTTAGACATAGAGGACTAGCTGGTTATACAGAAACACTCGAATGATGAAGAAGCTAGATTGACTCTATTTTCTTAGTTTGGATGTGTGACTAAGTAGTGCCACATTATAGACTTCTCAGAATTGAATTTTAAATAGTATTTTGCTGAATGTGAACGAAGTTTCTCTTTTTATTTGAGTGTTAAAGTGTACACTTTTCTACAGGCTTTGGTCCTCTTGGATGTCACCCCTGACCAGTCAATGGTGGATGAAGGAATGGCTCGGGAAGTTATCAATCGCATCCAGAAACTTCGCAAAAAGGTCAGTTTGTTGGATTAAGAATAAGCCACTGTTTGAGGTTTTTACTTGTTTTGTTTTGTTTTGTTTATTGTGAGGGTTAGGAGAAACAGGTAGTATGAACCGTGGTGATCAGTTCATGATAATCACTAATCTGTAGTCCCTCTCTCTGGATTGTACTCTGCGGGGAAGACAGGCCTCTTCCCTCCCTACTTGCTTCCTCACACGTTACAGCTTTCAGCCAACCTTTGCCCCTTCCCATCCTTTTCTAGTTCTGTTAAGCTTCTACAAAACAGCCCTTCTGATGGTGCTGAAGGTAATCAGAAATGGCAGTGAGTGTCCGTGATGGCCATCAGAGGTGCAGTCAGCGTAGAAGGGCTCCTAGCTAAGGGAAGATTTCTGGATCTGGATAGAGTAGGGTAGTTTTTCCTGATTAGGAAGCTGAAGAAGGTGCTCAGAGCCCAGCAGAGAGGCCACCAGGCTCCCATCAGGTGAGGGAGTCAGAAAGCCCTAACCCTGTAGAGAGCAATGACGGCTAGCTCCTACACATCCTTTTTCCCACGCGGGGTGTCTGAGACCTGCGACTCCCGATGTGAGGAGGCTGCTTCAGCTCGGTAATGGGGTTGCTTAGGAGTTCTGTTTCATTTCAGAGCTTTGTAAGTGGACTCCAAGTTATCTCTTTGTTTCACCATTCATGAGGTGCTGGTTGTGCTAGGAAGAGACACATGCCCAACCCCCCCCCCCAAAATGGGGAGAAGGGCACAAGGCCGGGCGTGTACTACAGTGCAGTTAATCTTACAGATGGGATGGACAAGTGACTCCCTCCTAAGATGATTCAGCGTGGGATCACTCGTCCTTGTTAACAGTAGCTTGTGTGTTTTTTTTTTTTTAATAATTTGGGGTTAGGGGTCGGGGTTGGGGTGGCCCAGGCTGGAGTGCAGTGGCACGCTCATGGCCACCACAGCCTCAACCTGCTGGGCTCAGGCAATCCTTCTACCTCACCTTCCAAGTAGCCAGAGCCACAGGCACACACTCCAGCGACCAGCTAATTTTTTGATTTATTGTAGAGATGAGGTCTCGCCAAATCACCCGGGCTGGTCTCGAACCCGCGGGCTCAGGCAGTCTATTCACCTCAGCCTCCCAAAGTGCTGGGATTACAGGCTGCGCCATCGAGCCCGCCCTAGCTTAAGTTTTGATTAACAAGTGCTTCACTTTTTAAATTTTCTATATGTGCTTTCAGTGCAATCTGGCTCCAACCGATGAAATAACAGTTTATTATAAAGCAAATTCTGAAGAAGATTATCTGAATAATGTTATTGAAAGTCACACAGAGTTTATATTTGCTACTATAAAGGCCCCCTTGAAACCATATCCAGTTCCTACACTGGATAAAATTCTTACTCAAGAAAAAACCCAGGTGAGTCCTGTTAAACTACTGCAAGATTTAAAATTGGTTCTCATGTAGTGACATGTTGATACCCTGTCCCCCTGTGAAGTAAAAATACTTCAGTCCTGCAGTATTGATCTGACAGGAATGGATAAGGGTCAGAGAGAGGAAGTTCCGGAGAGATGGGTGAGGAAGGCAGAACTTTTCTCCCACTGATTCTCTGAAGGGAGGAAGCCAGGAGGTGCGTGAGATTTGCCAGGAGATAAAATGGCGCCATGGACCTTTTGTGTCCGAAACGAGAAAAGTTGGCGTTGTGGATTCTGGCGATTGTTATTAAAAGTCACATCTAGGAAGTTTAAATATAACCTTGAGGTTATATAGGACCAGAAGGGGCTGAAAGTGGATATTTGTCTTTTCAGTGGGAGAAGTTGCAGTGCAGTTTCATTTTCTATTTAGCACATATTGCTTATGTAATCAGGGACATATTTCATTTTTAAGAGACCAGTGTAAAAGGAGAACAAAATGGGTATATAAATTGTAGTTCTTGATGAGATGAGATTGAGTATGTTCTTATTGTGTAGATCTCTTGTTCTTACTGAGAAGTCACTGTTACTTCATGGTGTGGCACACTGCAGTCAGATGCTGCAGTTAACTCAGTCATGTGTGCTTGTGTGCTCAGTTAAAGGGATCGGAATTGGAAATTACACTCACCAGAAGATCTTCGCTGCCTAGTCCTGCTTGTGCATATGTCAATCTTAACATTTGTGTAAACGGCAGTGAACAAGGTAAGAGTACATGAATTCCATGGTTTGTATAGCATTTCTTAGCTAAACTTAGGGGTATTTTTAAGATAATTGGCAGAACCGGATAACTTTTTCTTTTTAATTGTGATCTAAATGGATCTTCTAAAATAAATGATTGGACTTGCCCTTATAGAAAGATGAAGCAGACATACTTTTCTTCCACTAAGTACATCTAAACATCCTGAACATTTTGTATAAAAGCAAACATAAGGAGACTCTCAAAGATGGAGGGAAAAAAGACAGACTAAGGACCTTGTGACCAAGTAGCAAAATGGTAGTGAGTTCTGGATTTTATTTTTTGCCTCATATGTCCCAAACTTGGAGCTTAAGAAGCTGGCAATCTGTAAATACCAACAAGTACAGACAAAAATGCCCCAATAACATCTGCTCTCACTAGACAAAGGATCAAGAGAGGGGCAACCCAGCAAGACAGAAAGTTTTTAGATTATAACTGCTCTATTTCAGACAAACACCACAGAAAAAAAACCATGGCCCCAGCAGCATCCACACCAGCAAAACCCACGTGGGGAGCCTAACTTACACCTTACCAGGCTGAAGCCTCCCTGCCTCACCCTGATGGTATCAGAGAAGACCAAGTAGGGAGCTAGAACCTTCACCCTAGCCAGGCATTAATGAGCCCCTCTGCTCATTGGTAATCATTGGAGACCATATGGAGAACGTGTATCTTCATTCTTGCTGGGCAATAACACAGCATCCCTCCCATTCACAACTGCATGGCAGTAATGAGGTCACTTACCTTATTTACTGACACCTCCTCCTCTGGGGTGTCAGGAAAGGCCATATGGAGAACTGTAAAGAGGCACTCTCAGCTGGGCTCGGTGGCTCAGCCTGTAATCCCGCGCCTTTGGGAGGCTGAGGTGAGTGGATTGCCTGAGCCCGCGGGTTCGAGACCCGCCTGGGCAGCGAGAACTCATCTCTACAATAAATCAAAAAATCAGCCGGGCGTGGTAGCTCATACCTGTAATTCCAGCTACTTGGAAGGCTGAGGTGGAAGGATCGCCGGTGCCCAGCAGGTCGAGGCTGCGGTGGCCGGGAGCGGCCACTGCACTCCAGTCTGGGCGACAGAGTGAGACTCCAACTCAAAAAAAAAGGGGGGGGGGCGCTCTCCTTCCTCTTCTGGGAGGTATGGGTGGAGGCCTAGCGGAGATTGGGAACTCCCTCCCCCGCCAGCCCTAACAGTAAAGTGACCTTAGTGTCATTGGAAGCCAGTCATCCACTCGGAATTCTGCTCCCACCTGAAAATAATTAGGCAGTGTTCCCCTTTCCCCTGCCGGTGTGATATCAAATAAAGTCAGCTAAAATCGAGAGTTTAAGTAAGAATCAGAGTCTCATAAAACAATGCCTAAAATGTCCAGGTTTTAGTTGGAAAACACTGATCATACAAAGAATCAGGAAGATCTCAAAAAAGATCATCAATGGATTCAAACACCACAGTGACAGAAATGATAAAATTATCTGATGGTCTAAATAATAAAAATGTTTCAAGGAGCAATAGCACAATAGAAACAAATGAAAAACTATAGAGCCTCAGCGAAGAAATAGAAGCTATAAAGAATAACAAAAATCACCCATTTTGAACAACAGAGTTGAAAAAAGTGTACAGAACCTCAAGTACCTGTGGAACAAATAACAAAAGATTGATATTTTTGTCATTGGAGTAGGAAGGAGGAGAGAAGATAGAACTGAAAAGATAAAGAAATAATGGCTGAAAACCTAAATTTGGCAAAACACATAATCCTACTGATTTAAGAAGTTGAGTGCTGTGGTCTGAATGTTTGTGGCCTCCCTCTCCCCCACAAAACATTCACGTTGGAATCTTGACATCCCCAGGGTGATTATAATTAGGAGATAGAGCCTCTGAGCGGTTAGGTCATAAGGGTAGAGCCTCCGTAGGTGGAATTAGTGCCTTTATCAAAGAGACCTCAGAGCTAGTCGTCCTTTCCACCATGTGAGGACACAGCAAGTAGGTGCCACCTACGAACCAGGAAACAGGCCCTGACCAGACACCAAATTTGCTGGTACCTTTATCTTGTACTTCTCAGTCTGCAGATCTGTGAGAAATAAATTGCTGTTGTTCATGAAATATCTAGCCTGTGGTATTCTGTTATAGCCATCTGAACAGATTAAGATACTGGGTGAAACCCAAATAGGCTAACCCAAAAGAATCCACATCGAGTTGCATGCATCATAATGAAACTTCTGAAGACAAAAAACAAAAGTCTTGAAAGCAGAGGGAGAGAGATGCATTACCTAACTTTCAGAGGAAACATAATGTGATTGATACCGACTTTCTCTTCAGAAACCACAGAGACCAGAAAATAAAAGAAAACATTTTTCAAGTGCTGAAAGATAAGTACTGTCTACTCAGATTTTTTTTTTTAATTATAGTCTTACTCTGTTGCTCACAGTCACCATAGCCTCGACCTACTGGGCTCAGTCAGTCCTTCCACCTCAGCCTTCCAAGTAGTTGGAACCTGCGCCACCATGCCGGCTAATTTTTTTGATTTATTGTAGAGACGAGGTCTCGCCAAGTTGCCCAGGCTGGTCTTGAGCCCCTGGGTTCAGACAGTCCTCTCACCTCAACCTCCCAAGTGCTGGGATTACAGGCATGAGCCACCACACCCAGCCAGAATTTTGTATCAGTGAAAAATATTCTTTACGATGATAGAAAAATCAAGCCATTCTCAAATGAAGGGAAACTAAAAAGAGTTTTTTGCCAGCAGACCTATTCTAAGAGAATAACTATGTCAGGTGCAATGGCTCATGCCTGTAATCCTTCCATTAGACGTCAGTAAAGATATGTATGTGGTGATACCTGGAATAACCAGTTTAAAAAAGCCTTTATCGCCGGGCTCGGTGGCTCAGCCTGTAATCCCGCGCCTTTGGGAGGCTGAGGTGAGTGGATTGCCTGAGCCTGCGGGTTCGAGACCCGCCTGGGCAGCGAGACCTCATCTCTACAATAAATCAAAAAATCAGCCGGGCGTGGTAACGCACGCCTGTAATTCCGGCTACTCGGAAGGCTGAGGCGGAAGGATCGCCGGAGCCCAGCAGGTCGAGGCTGCGGTGGCCGGGAGCGGACACTGCACTCCAGTCTGGGCAACAGAGTGAGACTCCAACTCAAAAAAAAAAAAAAAAAAGCCTTTATCAGACTGGGCATAGTGGCTCAAGCCTATAATCCCAGCACTTTGGGAGGCTGAGGTGAGAGGATTGCCTGAGCCCAGGGGTTCAAGACCAGCCTGGGCAACTTGGTGAGACCTTGTCTCTATAATAAATCAAAAAATTAACTGGGCGTGGTGGAGCATGCCTGTTGTTCCAGCTACTTGGAAGGATCGCCAGAGCCCAATAGGTCAAGGCTGAGGTGCCTGTGAGCGTGCCACGGCAGAGTGAGACTCTGACTTCAAAAAAAAGCTTATATCAAAGGATTCTTATAAAACACTAAACAAATAAGAAATGGAACACTGAAATATGTTTAAGCAACCCACAGGGACCTAAGGAAAAAAAACAAATAGCAAAGAGGCCAGGCTTGGTGGCTCAACCTGGAATTCCAGCACTTTGGAAGGCCAAGACAAGTTGATTGCTTGAGCCCACGGGTTCAAGACCAGCCCGGGCAACTTGGTGAGACCTCATCTCTACAATAAAATCAAAAATAGCCAGGCATGGTAGCAAGCATCTGTAGTTCCAGCTACTCGAAAGGCTTAGGCGGAAGGATCCCCGGAGCCCAGAGGGTCGACGCTGGGGTGGCTGTGAGCGTGCACATGCCACTGCGCTCCAGCCTGGGCAAAGGAGTGAGACTCCAACTCAAAAAAAGGAAGAAGAAAATAGAAGACCTAAGTTTTAATATCAATAATTACAATAAAAGTAAAATGATCTAAATGCAATTGATGCATTTAACAGAGATTGTCAGTGTTGTTCTTACCAAAAAATTGTTAAATAGAATTCATCTGTATATGCAGCACTTATGCATAATGACCAAGTGGGGTTTATTCAAGGGATGCAGGGCTGATTCAGTGTTGGTAAATCAGTCAATGTGATCTACCATATTATCAGACTAAAAGACTGCATAACTATAGCAGTTGATGCAGGAGAAGCATTTGATAAAATTCAGTATCCACTCTTGATTAAAAGAAAAACAAAAACCTTCAGAAAAATAGAGAAGGGGACCTTTGTCGATGTGATAGTGAATACCTACCAAAAAAATCCTGCAGCTACCATTATAACTAATGGGGAAAATGTGAATGCTTTTTACCTAAGACCAATAAATATCCGTAATTAACTCTGAGGTAAATTAGCATCTGGAGCCAAATAGTATTTTTAACCACTTTGAGCCTTTAAGATTTACAAATGGCACAAAATGAAAAGTGAGGAGCAAAATAAAAGATTTGAATCTAGAAAAAGGCAGGAATAGATTGCCTGGTAAAGTTCTGTTCCTGAACTATATCTACCAAGGATTGCCAAAACACATACCAAGGGCATATGTAGTATATACTGGGGGGAAAAAAGAAAAAAATTAGGGCTCGAATCCCCTTGTATCCTTTTTCCTCCAAGTTTAACATTTTTTCTTAAGTTTTACTTTTCTGGATGAAATCATCTTTTTCTGGCTTTTTAGGTGGAGTATTGCTTCTAGAAAATCCAAAAGGTGATAATAGGTTGGACCTTTTAAAGCTGAAAAGTGTTGTTACTAGCATTTTTGGAGTTAAAAATACAGAGCTGGCTGTCTTCCATGATGAAACAGGTATGTGGAAAGTGAGAGAATGTCTATGTCCTTTGACACAAGATTTATTGGTCTATTTTAATTTGATATCAGTTATATTTTAGAACCTTTGCATTTTTTCTGTCTGTGGGTCAGTGCTGGGTTCTCCAGCAGTGCTGGCCTGCAGTGTCTGTTCCTGCCTCCTCACTGTGCGATGTGGCTGAAAAGCTTAATAGGATATGAAAGTTCGCATCTTACCTTCTCATCTGTTAGCTATGTGGTAAATTTCAGCCTTCAGAGACCTTGAGTTGTTTTTTTTGTTGTTGTTGTTGTTTTATTATTAAATTTTATTTTTTTAGTATAAAGATGTGAGGTACCATTCAGAATTAGGTATACAAACATTGATTGTGCGGGTGCTTGTTGATGAGGCATGCCTCTCCCTCCCCTGGAAGTTTCCCTCAGTTGTCAGTCCCAGCCCCCCGGGACAGTTTCCCACTACTGCCAATCGCTTTCTTATGATATTATAATTGTTCAAGGTCCCCTTATGAGTGAGAACATATGGCACTCTGTTCTTTATTTCTGTGATAGATCCCTGAGTATGATCAACTCTAAATCCATCCAAATTGCTGCAAAGTTCATATATTTGTCCTTCTTTTTGGCTGCATAATATTTCATTGTGTATATGTACCACATATTTTTTATTCAGTCCAGCTTCAATGGGCAACATGGTTGGTTCCATGTTTTTGCTATTGTGAATAGAGCTGCAACAAACATATGTGTGCAGGTATCTTTTTTGTAGAATGATTTAAGTTCCTCTGGGTATATTCCCAATAGGGGAATTGCTGGGTCATATGGAAGGTCAATTTCTAGTTCTTTCGGATACCACCACACTGTCTCCCAAAGAGGTTGCACTAGTTTTCATTCCTACCCGCAGTGCAGAAGCGTTCCTTTCTGACCTTGAGTTTTAACTTCATTAAACATAGCACCTAAATCTCACCAAATCCAGAGTCTGAACATTTTAATTTTTAAAGAACTAAATAAACTGAACTAAAAGTGATTGATTGAGTAGGATTGTCACTCCGTCACCCAGGCTTTTTATTTATTTGATTTATTGAGTAGGAGTCTCACAACATTGCCCAGGCTGGAGTACTGTAGCATACTCACGGCCACCCCAGCATTGACCTGCTGGGCTCAGGCAATCCTTCCACCTTAGCCTTCCAAGTAGCCGGAACTATAGGTGCGTGCAACCACGCCTGGCTAATTTTTTATTTATTGTAGAGATGAGGTCTTGCCAAGTTGCCCTGGCTGGTCTCCAACCCATGGGCTTAGACAGTGCACTCACATCGGCCTCCCAAAATGCTGGGATTACAGACTGAGCAATCCGAGCCTAGTCCTCAACGTGGTTTTAATTTGCATTTCTTTGATGACTAGTGAGGCTGAGCATTTTTTCATGTATCTGTTGACTGCTCGTTTGTCATCTTTTAAGAAGTGTCTATAGCTGGACTTGGTGGCTCAGCCTGTAATTCCATACATTGGGAGGCTGAGGTGAGTGAATTGCCTGAGCCCGCGGGTTCGTGACCCACGTGGGCAACTTGGTGAGACCTCATCTCTACAATAAATCAAAAAATTAGCTGGGTGTGGTAGCGCGCACCTGTAGTTCCAGCTACATGGAATGCTGAGGCGGAAGGATCGCCAGAGCCCAGCAGGTCGAGGCTGCAGTGGCTGCTCCCAGCCACTGCACTCCAGTCTAGGCAACAGAGTGAGACTCCAACTCAAAAAAAAAAGTGTCTATTCATATCTTTTGGCCACTTTGTAATGGCGTTGTTTGTTTTTTTCTTTTTGGCATGTTTGAGGTCCTTGTAGACCCTAGATGTTAGGCCTTTGTCAGACATATAGCTGGAAAATATTTTTTCCCAGTCTATGAGCTGTTTCCCTGCTTTCTTGGTGGTTACTTTGACTTTGCAGAAGCTTGTCAGTTTGACGAGGTCCCACCTGTGTATCTTATCTCTTATGGCATGGGCACTATAGGCGCACGCAAAATCCTATAAGGATTTTGATCAGGAATTGGTTGCCAGTTCCAATTTCCTTAAGGGTGTCTCCTGCATTTTCTAGGAATCTTATAGTTTGAAGTTCTATGTTTAGGTCTTTGATCCATTTAGAGTTGATTTTTGTGTATGGTGATAGATAGGGGTCTTGTTTTAATCTTCTGCATGTGGTCAGCCAGTTTTCCCAACACCATTTACTAAATAGGTTCTCCTCTCCCCAGTGGTTGGTGATGGAAGACTTTGTCGAAGATGAGTTGGTTGAGAAATTGAGGTTTTGCTTCTGGAATCGCTATCCTGTGCCATTGGTCTATATGCCTTTTCTGGAACCAGTACCAGGCAGTTTTGATTTTTGTAGCTTTATAATAAAGTTTAAAGTCTGAGAGTGTGATACCGCCTGCTTTTTTTCTTTTTTTGCTGAGGATTCTTTTGGCTATTTGTGGTCGTTCTTGTTTCCATATGAATTCCTGTATTGTTATTTCCAGGTCTGAGAAGAATGCTGCTGGTAATTTCATGGGTATTGCGTTAAATTTATAGATTGCCTTGGGTAGGATGGACATCTTAGGCTGTTGATTCTTCCAATCCATGAGCATGGGATATTTTTCCGTTTGTAAGTGTCATCTTTGATTTCTTTGAACAATGTTTTTGTAGTTTTCGTTGTAAGGGTCTTTCACATCTCTGGTTAGAAAGATGCCAAGGTATTTCATTTTTGTGTGTGTGGCTATTGTGAATGGGATTGCGCTTTTTATTTGGGTTTCTGTTTGTTTACTGTTGGTGTATAGGAATGTGACTGTCTTTTGCACATTTATTTTATACCCTGGGACTTTACCAAAGTCCTTTATCAGTGCAAGGAGGTTTTTGACAAATTCTGTTGGGTTTTCGAGGTACAGAATCATGTCATCTGTAAAGAGGGATAACTTGACTTCCTCTTTTCCTATTTGGATACCACTGATCTCCTTCTCTTGTCTGATTGCTCTAGCTAGGATTTCCAAAATGATGTTGAAAAGGAGGAGTGAGGCTGGACTTGGTGGCTCAGCCTGAAATCCCGCACTTTGGGAGGCCGAGGTGAGTGGATTGCCTGAGCCCACGGGTTCGAGACCCACCTGGGCAACTTGGCGAGACCTCATCTCTACAATAAATCAAAAAAATTAGCCAGGTGTGGTAGCGCACGCCTGTGGTTCCAGCTACTTAGAAGGCTGAGCGGAAGGGTCGCCGGAGCCCAGCAGGTCGAGGCTGCAGTGGCCAGGAGCGGCCACTGCACTCCAGCCTGGGCGACAGAGTAAGACTCCAACTCAAAAAAAAAAAAAAGGAGGTGTGAAAGTGGGCTTCCTTGTCTTGATCTGGTTTTCAGGGAAAATGGTTCCAATTTCTGTCTGTTTAGCAGTATGCTGGCTGTGGGTTTCTTGTAGATGGCTCTTACTATTTTGAGATATGTTCCATCTATGCCTAGATGTTCGAGGGTTTTTATCAAGAAGGGGTGCTGGATTTTATCAAAAGATTTTTCCACATCTAATGATATAATCATGTGGATTTTGTTTTTATATCTATTGATTATTTAATTATGTTTATGGTCTTGCAAATGTTAAAACAGTCCTGCATACCGGGGATGTAACCTACTTGATTGTGATGGATGATTTTTGAGATGTGTTGTTGGATCCGATTTGCTAGAATCTTGTTGAGAATTTTAGCATCTACGTTTATCAAGGATATTGACCTGTAGTTCTCTCTCTTTGTTGGATCTTTACCTGGTTTTGGTATCAATGTGATGTTAGCTTCATAAAATGATTTGGGGAGAGTGCCATCTTGCTCAGTTGCCTGGACTATTTCATTAGGATTGGTATCAGTTCCTTCTTGTATGTTTTGTAGAATTCTGCTAGAAAACCATCTGGTCTAGGGCTTTTTTTTGTAGGTAGTTTTCTTATGACATAGTCGATTTCCTGGATTGTTATTTGTCTATTTAGGGTCTTTTCTTCCTGTTTCAACCTGGGGAGGTTGTGTGATGTCCGAAAGTCCTCCATTTCCTTTAGGTTTTCAAGTTTGTTTCCATACAAGTTGATCTTATATTTTAAATTATTATTATGTCATTTCTTTTTCTTTCTTTTTTTTTTTTGTAGTAGGAGTCTCACTGTGTTGCTCAGGCTGGAGTGCAGTGGCACACACACAGCCCACCACAGCCTCAACCTGTTCGGTTCAGGTGTTTCTTGTTCCTTAGCCTTCCAAGTAGCTGGAAGCAAAGGCATGTACCACCACACCCAACTAACTTGTTTGTTTTATCGTAGAGGCGAAATCTCGCCAAGTTGCCCAGGCTGGTCTCAAACTCCAGGACTCAAGCATTCCTCTCACCTCAGCCTCCGAAAGTGCTAGGGTTACAGACATGAGCCACTGCGCCCAGCTGCCATTCATTTTCTCACAGTTCCGTAGGAAAAAGTGAATTACTTGAGATCTGAACTGTTTAACCCTGAAAGAATTGATGTTGTTTTTGTTGTTTTCAGAAATACAGAACGAAACTGACTTACTAAGTCTTAGTGGACAAACGCTTTCTGTGACTGCAGGATCAGCTCCTCCTCTGAGCAACTCTCGTAGTCCTCTCCTCTGCCAGTATCTCAATCTGCAGCTCCTGAACGCAGAACCACAAGGTACGTGCCATCCCCCATAGCCAGGTTGTGGGGTGCTGGGCATTAGTGTTCAAATCTCTGACTTGGTGTGTTTTTCGAGTCTGCTTCAGTGTGGTGATTTGAAGTGTGGGCTCCCACGCCACTTTGGGAAGTGCCCACAAGCTCGTTTCTTTTGGTGTGTTTATGTGGCCAGACCCCTATCCATCAGCAAGGTCAGGAAACGAAATTAACGGCTTAGGTAAAAGTTACAACTCAATGAGACTGAATTGTTTAAGTGCAAAAGCATATTAATTTATTATTTACTGTTTTTTCTTGGAAAATGTTTCTCCATTCCTTAATCAACAGCTGGAAAGATACATGTTTTTTCCTAATAGTTTAGGAATTTTTTTTTTTCTTCCTTTTTTACTGAAGTCGTCTGGCTCTTCACTTGAGTGGATACTGAATATCTGTTCCTCAGGCTGCTGAGCTCTTATATAAATTGTTTTCTTCTTTCTCCCCTTCTCCTTCCCCTCTATGGAATGTTTAGGGCAGTTTCTGCATGGATTGCACCTCCAGTTGTCACATTTATGCTCCTGGGTTCACTGTTGGCCTCAAGCCTTCAGCACTACCTATTAGAGCTGGCTACAGTCACTGCCTATATCAGAGACAGAGGGTGAACTCTCGGGATCTAACCTAGTTTCTTCTTTCTTCCATAGAGTGTTTAATGGGGACAGTGGGCACTCTCCTGCTTGAAAACCCGCTTGGGCAGAAGGGACTCACCCACCAAGGGCTTCTGTATGAAGCCGCTAAGGTGTTCGGTCTTCGGAGCAGGAAGCTAAAGCTGTTTCTGAATGAGACCCAAACACAAGGTGAGGGGATTATAGGCAGGTTTTTGTTTTTTTTTTTCTTTTACTGAAAGTAGATTTTAGTGTCATTAACCATTTGTAAAATATGTGTGAGAGAGACAGTACTATTGGTATCTCTTTTTTTGTTCTTTTCCCAGAAATTTGTCATAATATAATTCTTTGAAAATAGTAATTAAAATGATAATTATTTTTTGCTTTGGAAGTTATCTAAAAATGATATTGCTATGTTATTTAAAATCCACGCTTCTAGGTCAATTAGCATATTTTCTGACACTAAAATTGTTCTCTTCCTCAAGAATCAAAGCCTGATTTTGATAACAGTCTGAAAGAAACTTAAAACTGACATTGTAACCAGGCTCGGTGGCTCAGCCTATAATCCCGTGCTTTGGGAGGCTGAGGTGAGTAGATTGCCTGAGCCCGTGAGTTCGAGACCCGCCTGGGCAACTTGGCGAGACCTCATCTCTACAATAAATCAAAAAACTTAGCCAGGTGTGGTAGTGCGCGCCTGTAGTTCCAGCTCCTTGGAAGGCTGAGGCGGAAGGATCGCTGGAGCCCAGCAGGTCGAGGCTGCGGTGGCCGGGAGTGGCCACTGCACTCCAGTCTGGGAGATGGAGTGAGACTCCAACTCAAAAAAAAAAAAAAAACCAAAACAGACATTGTACCTCCCGTTATTGAAAGAAGTTCGGCACCAGTAATGACTCCACACCTGGCCAGGACCAAGAGATTTATTAAAGCGGCTGTTACAGAGGGGATCTGTAACGGGAAAAAGAAAAGAGAGAGAGGAAGTGGGAGAGAGGCGGGGAGAGAGCTGCAGAGAGAGAGAGAAACAGAGACCCAGAGAGTGCGAGTTGCAGGGAGAGGGCTGTGTTTATCAGCCCGGCTGGGGCGGTATGGGCCGTGCCAGGCTCCTATTGGAGGAGCTGCGTGGGAGCAGGGCGGGGCCGACGCCGGGGTATGGTCCTATTGGACGCATAACAAAGCTGGCTACGATCGGAGGCGTGCAGGTTTGAAATTGGCGCGGGAAGGTTTGAAATTCGCGCGCGGGAATTGTGCTCACAGAAGCCGGGGCCTAGGGCCTTTGTTGTCTGGTGTGTCGGCGCCGTTTCGGGAGCCGCCCCTCTGGTCGCTTCCCACACCCTCCAGTTATAGTTCATAAAGTGTGCTCGCCTGCATTTTCTCAGTGAGCTGCATAACAACGTAAAAGCCAGGTCTTCAGTTATCATATTCTACATTCAGTTATCCAGAAAATAGAAACCCAGGGCACTGACTTGCACAGGCTACTGTCTGGCAGTGAGGCCTGTTTTTCCTCTCATTCTCCCACTTAGCATTATTCACCTCTGTGATTTCGGTTTCTGTGGCTGCTCTGTCAACTTCTCTGTTGACAGCCTAGCCCTACCCTCTGAGTTCTGGTCTGTAACCCTACTGTATATCAGAGTTGTTCACTGTTGCTTCCCCTAGAATTACTTTCCCAAATAGCTTTCCTCTGTGGGATCTGTTTTTTTCTCTTTGTAGCCGTTCTTGACGTCCCAGCTTAAACCATCCCACTTTGACCATTCCATCCCTGTATTTATAAAGCCTGATAGCCTCGAATTTATTGGACTTTCTGAATCAGGACTTGGGTCTCTTAGCACTTGTAAATGCTTGTGCACTGTGGTCACCAAGTATATTGGAGCAGAAGACACGTCATCTGTCATCTGTTCTGTACAAATACATGCACAAGCACAGTTGAAGCTTGTCGGGCAGAATTGTGTCTTGGTGAGTTACCTGTTTGTGGTTCAGCCTGTGCTTCACATGGCTGGGTCTTGCCTCGGTTATCTCACTGCATCCTCTTTGCTCTGTGAGGTTAACTGAAAATGAGGCTACAGATACATGAGCGTAAAGGTTAAGTGATTTGCCCAAGATCATCACAAAGTTGGAGCTTTTTCCAGTTCAGTATATTTTTCTAGTCTAGTATCTAGAGCCTTATTTTTATCGTGTTTTTTTCCTCTCAGAATTGTCTTTCATCAAGTATGAATAACCTGGTAAATTAGAAGGACCGCAAAATGTTGCCCAGGTGTGGTGGCTCACACCTGTAATCCTAGCACTTTGGGAGGCTGAGGAGGGAGGATCACTTGAGGCCAGGAGTTCAAGACTAGTCTGGGCAACATAGCAAGACCTTGTCTTTACCAAAAAATTAGCTGAGTGTGGCAGCGTGCGCCTGTAGCCCCAGCTACGTGGGAGGCTAAGTTAGAAGGATCACCCGAGCCCAGGAGTTTGAGGCTGTTACAAGCCAGGTTGGTGCCGCTGCTCTCCCACCTGGGCAACAGAGACCTTGGCTCAAAAACGAAAAGTAAACAAAGAAGGATCACAAAATGTTTGCAATTTTAGGAATTCTTTGACATCTTCTGTTTGTTGCACTAGACTCTTAAGTATCGTCTCCAGATCCTGTAATTATCTATTAAGGAGACGGTTTTGAGAGTATTTTCACATCCAGGATTGCCTGCTAGGACAAGAGCTGTTTTCAGAGAAAGTTGGTCTTTTCCCTTTAAACTCAAAATCATCTTGCTAGAAGCAAAATGTCCCACAGTAGATAATAACTGTTTAGGATTTTATTTTCTCTATTTTTCCCTTTTAAGCTAGAGAGAGAGAGATTGCGTACTTTAATCAGATGTGTTTGTGTTACCCTTCTGCGTGCTACGTGTTTTCGTCACTGGCCGTATTGGAACTTGTATTCTTCTACATGATTGTCTTTGGCATAGCAGTATGTCCTGGGTTTATCATGTACTCTCACTTCCCCAGACCTGGAAATAGCTGTTCTTTCAATTCTGGGGAGGGCTACTTAGAAACCACATACCTGGGCTACTGAGTTGGCACTGTTTCTGAGCCTTTTCTGTAGGCATTTATGAGGGAGAAAAATATCTCGGGCAGTACCCAAGGTGTTCAGGACTGTTGCGGCACAGGCCTGAAGTCTCCAGCAGTCTGCCCAGCTGCAAGGAGTTAAATTTCAACTACAGTCCTAGAGGGAAGAATCCACACAAGATCCTCACCACTTCTGAAACCAACTGCAAGTTTGAGGGCTCTTCCTAAACCACCCTCAGGTTCAGTAATCTGTAAGGAGGATTCACAGACTCACTGAATGGTATTCCACTTACGGTTTCGTTTATTATAGGGAAAGGATAAGGATTAGAACCAGCTGAAGAAAGAGATTTATGGGGCAGAATCTGACAAGGGTTCTGACAAGGAGCTTTAGGCCCTCCTTCCCCGTGGAGTCATGGGTGGTGTCCTCATCCCATCCCTAACACGTGACAACACACAGAGTATTACCAACCCGGAAGCTCACTTGAGCCGTGGTGTCCTCCAGATTTCGTTGAGGTTTCGTTGTGTGGTCATCATTGATTAATTGCTCCTTAGTTGCTTTCTGTCTTCACTGGTAGCATGTGACCCAAAGTTCATCCTAAATCATATAGTTGGTTTTTCTGGTGTAGTCAAAGTGCCCACCATGAGTAACAAAGACACTCCTGTTAGGAAATTCCAAGGATTTAAAGGTTCCCTCAGGAACTGGGATGAAGGTCAGACCTCTGTTAGTATAAAGCCAAATTTCTTTTTTTTTTTTGAGTTGGAGTTTCACTCTGTCACTCAGACCAGAGTGCAGTGGCCGCTCCCAGTCACCACAGCCTCAACCTGCTGGGCTCCGGCGATCCTTCCGCCTCAGCCTTCCAAGTAGCTGGAACTACAGGTGCACACTACCACACCCGGCTAGTTTTTGATATATTGTAGAGATGAGGTCTCACTGCCCAGGCGGGTCTCGAACCCTCAGGCTCAGGCAATCCATTCACCTCAGCCTCCCAAAGCGCGGGATTACAGGCTGAGCCACCGAGCCCGGCTAAGCCAGATTTCTTACACAGGCAATTTGCTTTTAAAAAAAATATTCAGTGGCTCAGCCTGTAATTCCATGCCTTTGGGAGGCGGAGGTGAGTGGATTGCCTGAGCCCGTGGGTTTGAGACCCGTCTGGGCAACTTGGCAAGACCTCATCTCTACAATAAATCAAAAAATCAGCCAGCCATGGTAGCACGTGCCTGTAATTCCGGCTACTTGGAAGGCTGAGGCGGAAGGATCACCAGAGCCCAGCAGGTCGAGCCTGCGGTGGCCGGGAGCGGCCACTGCACTCCAGTCTGGGCGACAGAGTGAGACTCCAACTCAAAAAAAAAAAAAAAAATCACTCACAATAGACAGCATACTGATTTATTTTTTTATTTATTTTTATTTTAAAGATACGGGGTACAATTCAGGGTTAGGTATACAAAATGTTCATTATGCAGGTACCCTCGTTGATGACGTATGCCCCCCTCACAGTGATTTTTTATTTTCGTTTCCATTCTAGAAATTACAGAAGACGTCCCCATGAAAACTTTGAATATGAAGACTGTGTATGTTTCTGTATTGCCAACAACGGCAGAATACTAGCGTTTAGTTGTCAGTGCGGCTCGGTTAGCCTTTCCCTGACCTGCCACCCTCCCCTACCTGTGTGAACACATACATGGACACGGACACATCGAAGATGCGTCCTGCGGGTGCATGTGCAATGTGCTGCTCTTGGGCTAAAATTCAAATAGGACTGATTGGTGAAGTGACTTGAGACCTCACAGTCATGTTCACACCTAACATTAAACACCTAAGCAGTTATGTTGGGAGAAGCTTGTAATGTGACCTCGGTACCTCAAAGTTTGTTTCTGTACTTGAGTTCTTAAGTACAGAAGATAGAAGTCATTTAAATGGCGTAGTATATGTATATCATATTATGGCCTTTTAAAATTTGTTTGAGACCTCTTGAAGAAACGGACATGTTATATATTTCTGCTACCTGGATTTTCCTGAGTAATTTGATGAAATATTTTAAGTTTCAGTAAACCAGAACAATAAACAAACTCAGATATAAATGTGTTGGAAAATTAATTCATTCTGTCATAGTTTAATAAAACTTGAAATGTGTAATCTTTAAAGAACATAATTTCATAATGATTCTGTATTAGACCGTGGACTTTAGTCTTATCCATCTAATAAAACTTTCCGAAATCCTGGGTGGTAATCTGGGTCCTCAAAGAAGCAGATGCCAAGACAAAATTAGATGTGCAAGAAGTTATTGCAGGGAAGATGAATGAAGGATAAAGGGGAGAGGGAGCAGGCGGAGGTGGAGAGCCTTCGGACAGCAGGGTAGGTCTGACACCACGATGGGGGGAAGAAAGGCGGCGCTCGGTGGCCCAGCCTGTCATCCTAGCACCTGGGGAGGCCGAGGCGAGGGCATTGCTGAGCCCGCGGGTTCGAGCCTGGGCAACTTGGTGAGACCTCGTCTCTACAGTAAATCAAAAATTAGCCAGGCGTGGTAGTCCACGGGGACAGGGGCGGGAGTTCAGCTAAGTGTGGCAACGGTCCAGTCCTGGCCTGGAGTGGATGGCCCCAGAGGGCAGAGGGCCCGGGGCTGTCTCTCCATGAGGTGGTAAGTGGGCTGGGTGGCAGTTAAGGTCCCTTTTACCCAAGTAAGTTGCCAGCCTGAGTAGCCCTGGGGTGAGGGCCTGAGGCAGAAGCCTGAGCCAGCCCGAAGCCTGGGAGGCGTGCCAGGGTTCCAGGCATCCCAGCCGCAGGTGTCCTGACAATGCCTCTGCCCTGGCTGTGCATACCCCTCACCCTTCAGGGGGATCCTTGCAGGAGGGAGTGTCCCTCAGGGCCACGCAGGGACCACGAGGACCCCAAGGAGCCAGGTCCCTGGGGCCCAGCCCCAGGAGGCCCAGACGGGCTCGTGGAGAAGCTGCCCCAGCCTGCCCTCCCCCAGCTTAACCCGGAGAGTCCCCAGAAAGGCCCTCGGCTTGGAGGGCGTGGCCTTGCACCCAGGCCTCGCTGGCCTCCTCCAGCATGGAGACCCTCCCCAAGGAGGATGGGCTGGCCGTGGCCTCCAGCTCCCCAGCCCAGCTCCAGCAGCCTCTGGGGCCGCCCCCGAAACAGGAGCCTGGGCCGCAGGTGGGACTGGCCCTGCAACCCTCCTGGGACCCCCTCTCCTGTGTCCCAGCCCACCGGAGACCTGGAGACAGAACCCAAGACACCCGCCCTGCGTGGTGGCCCCAGTGTCCTACCCCCCTCAGAGGGGTCCCACATACCTCCTGCAAGGTCACTTGGACCCCAGCCTCCCTTTCGGCTCCCACCCTCAACCAGACCCCATGGTCAAGTCTTTCAGTTTGCTGGATTCAACCTGAACTCGGCAGGCTTGGAGAGGGTTAGGAGGGGAATGAAATGTTGCAGTTTTCGGAGCTGCACTGCCCGCCTGAGACCCGCGTGCTGACTAAGGACGTGATGCGTGAGTGATGACGTTTGGGGAGGGGAATGTGTCAACAGCCACAGAGCCCCGGGAAGCTCTTTTACTGCCCTTGCTTGGAGAATCCTGAGCATTTTATGACCAAGAAGGAAAAGGAGCAGGGACACCAAGGAATGAGTGAGACGGGGTTGATGACGCAGCTAGAAAGCTCTCGGTAGCAAGAGGGGACCCTGAAGTGTGTTCCCAGAAATCAAGCGGAGCTCAGGGCTTTTACGGGGAAGTATGTGCTGATTGCTTGGCCGTAGGAGTTGAAAATACACTCATCTGTTTGGTAGTAAGGACCAAAAAGTGGCGGGACACCGTAAAGGGCCAATGAGAGGGTTGAAAAAGCGCAGGTTGCCGGGCTCGGTGGCTCAGCCTGTAATCCCGCGCCTTTGGGAGGCTGAGGTGAGTGGATGGCCTGAGCCTGCGGGTTCGAGACCCGCCTGGGCGGCGAGACCTCATCTCTACAATCAATCAAAAAATCAGCCAGGCGTGGTACGCTTGCCTGTAATTCCGGCTACGTGGAAGGCTGAGGCGGAAGGATCACCGGAGGTCGAGGCTGCGGTGGCCGGGAGCAGCCACTGCACTCCAGTCTGGGCGACAGAGTGAGACTCCAACTCAAACAAAAAAAGAAAAAGTGCAGGTGAAAAGGGAGAGAGCACTTGAAAGGGAAAGGGTGTGGGCTTTTGTTTGGAACTTGAAGCTTTGTGTTTTCAGGCAAAATGGGGGAGTTTTGACTGGGGATCTGCCCTGTCTGCCTGCCCCATTTCTTCCTCCTCTCTCGAAAGCGCTGGGGTGCTGGTGGAATTTGGGACTTCCGCGGAAGTCTGTGCAGAGTGTCCTCAGGAAACTGGCCTGCATGTCCAGGAGGAGCCAGGGCAGCACCCTGCAGGTTGCCCCAGAGCCCCAGATGGCTCCACAGACGGCTCAAATCAACGTACATGGAGAAGCTGGACTCGAGGCCTCCGGAGGGGGGCCGTGCCAGCCCCCGTATGCTGTGTCCTCGTGCCCACCTACCCGTGGAACAGAAGCCCCCCCATGTGTCGCAAGAGCTGGAACAGAGGAGCCCGGCCTGATCTCGAAGCCCTGGGAGGAGAGAGACACCAGGGGCACCCAAGGCCCCCAGCAGCCAAGGTGACCACCCAGAGGCCCGAGACCCTGAAACCCCAGCCCTGGCCAGTGTTGGTAGTTGGCCCGCTCCGTCCACGGCTGCCTGGGCTTGTGCATGCCCCGGAAGGCCAAGCCAGTGACCTCAGGTGCTCAAAGGGCCACTGGCCACCTCAGCAAGGGAGAGGCAGGAGCCAGTGGGCCAGCCACCACCCTTGGCCACACAAGGAGGCAGGGGTGGCTGGGCTGCAGGCCCTGGGTGACTACCTGATGGCTGCGGGGGCCCTGCTTCCAGAATCCAAGAAAACTGCTGCTGCAGGTTGGGGGGACCACAGGAAACTGGGTGGGCTTGGACCCAGGAGGCCAGGTCCTGCTCTGTTGTCCTTGATGGGTCCCGGTCCCCAAAACCCAGAAGAGGCATCCCCACCTGGAGCAGGGTAGAAGTCAGAGCCGCCATCTGGGTTGACCCTTCCCTAAGAAGGCTCCTTCCGGGGAACAAGAAGTGCCCCTTTGCCTCAAGCCTCGCTCTTGTTGGTTAGAGGACCATGCGCCATCCTCATGACCTGCCTGACCGTGTGGCATCTGGAGCTCTCTAGAGGAAGTGCCGGACACCCTGGGGCAGGCGGGGGCAGGGCGGCACAGTCCAGGCCCGGGCCAGTCTCTCCCGGCCTCCCGCTCACAAAGGCCACAGCAGGGCCAAGCGGCGGACCGAGCTGAGGTCCCCACGGACCTTGTGCCAGGCCACGGGCACTGCAGCCTCTGCCTTCAGCCAGAAGCCAGGGTCGGAACCGGAAGGGACCTGCTGAGAGTCACCCCGCGCCCAGCAGGAGCCCCGAGAGGGCTGGGAGCGGAGGAGGAAGGAGCTAGGGTGCTGGTGGCGTTTGGGCCTTCCATGGCGGTCGGCGCGTTCTTGGGAGGGCATGTGGGGTCACCGCTCGCTGTCCCTGGGCTGCTCAGGCTCCGGTGGCACTCCCGCCGTTCCCTTCTCCCATCTGCACCTCCTCCCGGCATCCCACACCGGGTCCTGAGCCTGAGCTGAGACTGGGCGCGACGGACGCCACTGACCACAGGCTGGAGGACCAGAGGGTTGGTGGCTGAGAGCATCAGGACACAGTGACTCACCTGGCCTGCCTGGGGCTGCTGCCCCAGGAGCAGACTGACAATGCCGTGTGTATGCATGTGTGTTCGTCCATGTGTACATGTGTGTGCCGTGTGCACACACCCACTGCCAGACTCTGCTCTGAGTATGTGCCCATGACCGCAAACTACCCCATGCATGCCCTTGCTGATGTCTGCAGGGATCAAGCCGGGCCCTTGGCTGGTGTGTGCCGGACTGTATGAAGCCACCCTTGGGGACGTCAGGGTGACAGAAACAAACTCCCCCAAAATTTTCTTTCACGTGGTTCAGAAAGATGTTATATATTGTCCTTTTGTTTTCTTTCTGTTAATCCTTTGCATTGATTTTCCTGGTCTTTTTGTTTGTTTTTGAGTGGAGTCTCACTCTGTCACCCAGTGGCATGCTCATGGCCACCCCAGCGTCGACCTGCTGGACTTCAGCGATCCTTCCATTTCAGCCTCCCAAGTAGCCGGAACTATAGACATGTGCTACTACGCCCAGCTAATTATTTATTATAGAGGCAAGGTCTCACCAAGTTGCCCAGGCGGGTCTCGAACCCGCGGGCTCAGGCAATCCACTCACCTTGGCCTCCCAAAGTGCTGGGATGACAGGCTGAGCCACCGAGTCCAGCCAATCCTTTGCTTTTAATAGCATTTGGGGAAAGAGAGGAGATAGGAAAGTGTATTTGGTTTACTGTATTTATCTGGAAATGCAATACCTCATGTTAAATGTATACCAGGAAAAAAAATCTTCTAAAGATTTGAAAAAATTTACATAGCAGTCTCAAGTTGTATCAGCATGCCTCTAGACTTTTTTCATGTTACAGTTACTGTGTGATTAGGGGACAGCAATATCGTTTCCTGACTTTATAAGATTATTCCTTGTATGGTTTGAGGGTAGGAAATCCATCGACGCCTTGGGGCTAAAAGGCAAAGCAGAACTGGAGGCCAAGGCCAGCAAAGCTCGAGGTGTTTCAGTCACCGATGCCGGGTATGGTTGAAGATAAATGTGGTCCTCATATGATCAATAGGAAAGAAATGTGAGAGCACTGACACAGGGCACTTAGCAGATCTTTTTTTTTTTTTTTTTTTTTAATTGGAGTCTCACTCTGTCGCCCAGACTGGAGTGCAGTGGCCGCTATCGGCCACCGCAGCCTCGACCTGCTGGGCTCCGGCGATCCTTCCGCCTCAGCCTTCCGAGTCGCCGGAATTACAGGCGTGCGCTACCACACTCAGCTAATTTTTAATTTACTGTAGAGATGAGGACTCGCCAAGTTGCCCAGGCGGGTCTCGAACCCGTGGGCTTAGGCTATCTACTCACCTCAGCCTCCCAAGGCGCGGGATTATAGGCTGAGCCACCAAGCCTGGCAAAAACCAATTTTCTTAAAGTCCTGTTCACATACTATACAAGTCACCCATTGAAAGCCTATACTGATGGGTTCGAGACCCGCCTGGGCAGAGGAGACCACATCTCTACAATAAATCAAAAAATCAGCCAGGCGTGGTAGCGCACGCCTGTAGCTCCAGCTACTTGGAAGGCTGAGGCGGAAGGATCGCCGGAGCCCAGCAGGTCGAGGCTGCGGTGGCCGGGAGTGGCCACTGCACTCCAGTCTGGGCACCAGAGTGAGACTCCGACTCAAAAAAAAAAAGAATATACTGTGTACCCTTTACAAGGCTAGAGTGGTTAAGTCGCCCTCAAGACTGGAGTTTAGCTATCTCTCAAAGACATTCCGCGAAGTATAATTCATTTGAAGATAGAAATCTTGGAAGGAAAAAAGAGGAAAAGGAGGGATGGGTACAGTTTTTTGTTTTTGTTTTTTGCGTTGGAGTCTCACTCTGTCGCCCAGACTGGAGTGCAGTGGCCGCTCCCGGCCACCGCAGCCTCGACCTGCTGGGCTCCGGCGATCCTTCCGCCTCAGCCTTCCGAGTAGCCAGGATTACAGGCTTGCACTACCACGCCCGGCTGATTTTTGATTTATTGTAGAGATGAGGTCTCGCTGCCCAGGCGGGTCTCGAACCCGCGGGCTCAGGCAATCCATTCACCTCAGCCTCCCAAAGGCGCAGGATTACAGGCTGAGCCACCAAGCCCGGCTTGGGTACAGTTTTTAAAGGAATTTTGATAAAAAGTTCCCATCTATTGACTTCTGGTTTCTCTGTGACTGGTGAGTGTATCATATCTGTTGAACAAGAGATATGGCCTAAGTTTAAGAAAAATGCAGAAGGTTTGAGATGCATTTGAGTAGCATAGGAGAGAGTAGACTAAGGAAAAGTGAACTGTGCTCCATTTGTTTTCTTTACTGTTTGTGGGTGAAAGGACAGACCGAGAGTGGGAAGCCATTTTTCATCTTGTTCTTAAACCCTGACACAATGATGAGAAAGTAGAAGCTATGCTTTTAGAGAAAGGCACGCTTTAAGCAAAATTAACTTTGCCGACTTTGTCTTTTCAGAAACAGACTTCTTGGTGCCAGGTATCTGAGGCATCTCATGGTGGCCATCAAGCTTGCCTAGAGTACAGGGAATTGACAAGGCCTAAGACATCATGCATTGGGCAAGGACTGTAAAAGTCATGAGACTTGTCATTCCAAAAGTTATCACCGCTCAGAGGGCGAGCAGGTAGGGGTTCGATCTTTCAGTAAACTGGGCCCTATCTACAGGGAAGCCAAGGATCCCCGAAGCTACCCACAGGGAGTGCCTAGGAGATAAGGGGAGGTGCTCTAGGAAATGTCGTTTGACAAGGTGCAGGAGCGTTAGAATCCTCGTCACGCCCATCTCTAGGGGCTATGATCATGTGGACGGACATTAATGGGTCTCTGGACCACAGGATCTCCCAGACATCCACAAGTGGCCCCGATAAGGAAGTCACAGCAGTCACGGCAGTCACATGCAACATCTCCAAGAGAAGGATTTAAGCCAGGGCTTTGGGGGGCTATGCCGCCACACTCACCTAGAGTGTAGGCCCGCTCCCCGTCTGTGGGGGCGAACTTTTCTTAAATAAATCGTTTTCCTCTCTCACCTCTGTGCATCGCAATTCTTTGCATCTGCTCGGATCTCTGGGTTCCCAGCGCGCACCTCCGGCTTGCCAGACCCGGCAGTGCTGCGCGCCGCCTCTCTGCCTCTCCACCCTCACCCCGTCTGCTGTACCCTAAGAGTAGGCACCTTAGTAGTTGCTGTTAGTAATTATTTTTGGCGTGAATGGATTCTTTGCAGCTGACCATTCATTTCACATGGTGACAATAAATTGATTGTGATCTTTAATTCAATAGTGATCAGTTACTTATTGGAAGGCAGTTCTGGAAAGGCCAAAGAGATGGGATTTTGTCAGGAAGGATTACAGGGTATTGGATGAGAACTCTTTGCAGTGGAACTTTAATGTATTGTTTGTGGGACAGACCGTGAAGTTGGCCTTGAAGGAGGAGGAAAGGAAGACAAGAGCTTGGGTAGAAAAGACAAGACCATTAAGCAGAAAAATGAATGATGTTGAGTTGAAATTCGGATGAACTGAGGGCATATGCTGGAAGGACAAGAGGATGAGGCCAAGGGCGGAAAGTCAGGCGGCGTCATCACAGGGGCAGGGGTGTTCCGGACGGAAGTCTGAGTGTGGCAGTCACTGAACCCCAGCGAAGGTGAAGGACCCTAAGATGTGGCAATAGAGGAGCCGGGAGGCCAGGGTATTGGGATCCTCTGCAGATTCTCCACCTCCACGAGTTCTCTCCCCACTCCTGGTACCCAGCCCACATGTTGTCCTTCTCCGGGCCTGTGCGGAATCTGCATTCTTTCTGTAACCCCCAGCTTCAGACGCCGGAGGGTCAGTGGCATAACTCTGGATGAGAAGAGGAGTCTGGCGTGTGAGGGGGCTACAGGGGGCATCTGTTCTGTTTGTGTGTGTGACGCTAGACACTGGCAAGTTTTTCTGGGAAGACGACTTCAAGTGCCCTCTCCAAAAACAGACAGATAGACAAGCAAAAGCTCATCTCACTTTTGAGTCCCAGTCTGTACAGTGAGTGGAGGTGCCTTTTCTACTGATCTTTGTTTTCCAGGTGGGCATGCGCTCAGTCTCGGCCAAAAAGAGCAAAACAGGTTCATGGTGTCCAACCTCACTGAGACTCGCCTGTAATCCCAGCACTTTGGGAGGCAAATGTGAGAGAATTGCTTGAGCCCGGGAGTTTGACACCAGCATATGCAACATAGCGAGACCTCGTCTCTACTAGGAAAAAGAGTCAATAAATTAAGCTGGGCGTGGTGGCACTCACCTGCAATCCCAGCTATTTGGGAGGCTGAGGTAGGAAAATCACCTGAGCCCAGGAGGCCAGGACTGCAGTGAGCCATGATCCTGACTCAAACAAACAAACAAAAAGTCCATAGTGAGCCCCCAAATCTGTAACCCTAGGGCACAGTTGAGGACTCACCTCCGGATCACGAGCGGCAGGCGTCCTGGGGGATGTCTGCCATGCTCCACCAGGCCCGTGAAGCTCACGGGCGGCACCTCCATCCTGATAAGTGAGCCGGACACGTTCGAGGGAAGGTCTTTCACGTTGTCCTCAGGTATCCATGAGAGGAGGACACCAAAAATATCTAAAATATCTTTGCTCTGAGCTTTATTTTACCCTCGGAGGTAGGTGGCTGCCTAGTCAACATCCCTGCCACTGACAGTCCGGTGCCCCTTTTGCAAAGATGACGTCGATTCAGGCAGCCTGAAGAAATACCCGGGAGAAACAGCACCACCCCAAGGTGACTTTCCGGTAGGAAAACCTCACCTCAATGTCGAGGTCAAACTATGCTTCCCCAACACATGGACATGCCCTGCACGACAGGTTGTTCAGCAACATTCAGCCTGCGCCTACGACCCCACCCCAGCCAGCTCGGGATCCACGGCAGCAATATTCCCAAACACTCCCGCCACGTGTGGGCCTCGGATCCCGGACAAGTGTGTCTGAAAAATGATTAAACCCCCATTTTCGGGAAAATATATCTATCCCTGACCCTCTCTCCAGATATAGAAGACCCATCTTCCTTACTAAAAGATGTGACAAAAGTGCGGGCTACCCTACAATGTCATTAAGGTGAAGCTAAGAGGTAGGACACAGAGTCCACCTCCTCAACTTCTTCAGAGACGCACATGATACCCATTCCTCCATAAAGCATTCGGGGAACTGGTCACCTTTTAGAAGTCAAAAGAAAGCCAGGCTCGATGGCTCAGTCTGCAATCCCAGCACTTTGCGAGGCTGAGGTGAGTGGATTGCCTGAGCCCGCGGGTTCGAGACCCGCCTGGGCAACTTGGCGAGACCTCATCTCCACAATAAATAAAAAATTAGCCGGGCATGGTAGTGCACACCTGTAGTTCCGGCTCCTCGGAAGGCTGAGGCGGAAGGATCGCCGGAGCCCAGCAGGTCGAGGCTGCAGTGGCCGGGAGCGGCCACTGCACTCCAGTCTGGGCGACAGAGTGAGACTCC
Organism: Cephalopachus bancanus; assembly: GCA_027257055.1. Classification (NCBI taxonomy): domain Eukaryota; kingdom Metazoa; phylum Chordata; class Mammalia; order Primates; family Tarsiidae; genus Cephalopachus; species Cephalopachus bancanus. The sequence goes on from JAPVLO010000556.1 coordinate 785,245, forward strand.
CACTCAAAACAAAACAAAACAAAAGAAGTCAAAAGAGGAGGCGATCTGTAAGAGCTGAACTAATCCCCATATTCCCCTAAATCCAAGCTCTGGGGTACCCAAACCCTAGGCCCCCAACACAGCTCACAGAAGAGACGCCACTTTGGTTCTAACATTTATTGGGGAGAGGCAGTAGTCTCAACCACGAATGAGTTATTTTTGTGGGGAGGGGAATTTTCCCTCCTGGAAATGCTTGGGAGGCATTTTCTGCCTAAAAAATGAAGACAAAACTCCAGACACAGAGCTATCAGCAGTGGTAGAGGCCGCCGGAGGCACCCGGCCTACTTGTCTCCTGCCGGCAGGGTTTGGAGAGGGCGCGGGCTTCCTCTGGGCATGGATGGGGGATGCCTCGGACACACTTTCTGGTCCTTCAATGCCACACCTTTCTGGGGATTTCCCTCTTTGTCCCTGACCTGTCTGATGCTTGTAGGATAGCCCTGGCCAACAAAGGCCGCTTCTTGGCTGCAGGGCATGGAACGAATTGCTTTACTGGAGGGAGCCATGTAGTGGCAGGGATGGCCCCGGGCAGGCTCGGCCTGGACCTGCAGCTCCGCCTCGTGCTGAGCTTCCCCAGACTTCACTGCAGAGGAAAGGGGGTCTTGGAGGCAGGGGACATCCGTCACATGCCCACGACCCAGGTTCTCCTCTGGGATCTTCCCAGGATCTGTCATACTTTTCTGGTCCTTCGTCCTCCCAGGAGAGGCAGCTCCCCGTGCAAGCGGGACTCTGTTCGGACCAGGTGACGGCAGGGAACGTGCTTGCCCTTTGCGCGTTGGGCTAGGGTTAACGAGCCACTGCCACAAGGTCTTCAGGGGGTTATTGAAGACGTTTGCGGAAGCAGGCTGTTCCTCCGTGGACAGACCTGGAGACGCTTTGCTCCCAAACGTCATCTCTATGTTTTATTTTTTTTTTTTTTCTGAGTCGGAGTCTCACTGTGTCGCCCAGACCGGAGTGCAGCGGCCGCTCCCGGCCACCGCAGCCTCGACCCGCCAGGCTCCGGCGATCCTTCCGCCTCAGCCTTCCGAGGAGCCGGAATTACAGGCGCGCGCTACCACGCCCGGCGGATTTTCTGATTTATTGTAGAGACGAGGTCTCGCTGCCCAGGCGGGTCTCGAACCCGCGGGCTCAGGCCATCCACTCCCCTTGGCCTCCCAAAGGCGCGGGGTTACAGGCTGAGCCACCGAGCCCGGCTCCAAACGTCATCTTTAATGTCCTGTCCTGAGTAGGGTGACCCTTTGTCCTGGGACGGGATCTCCCCAGCCCTGCATCTCCTCCGCCAAGCTCTCTTGCTTCATGTCCCCGAGGGGTGGGTCTCTTTGTGGCTGGAGGGAAATTCCTATCCGGGTCCTTCCCTAAAGCATGGTTAGGGACCCAGGGCTCCTGCTGCTGTTCCACACTGATCCCTCTGTCCTCTGAGTGGACAGGCAGCACCCGGGAAGCTGCGGTGCCCCCACTGGAGCTGCCCTGGGCTTGAGTCAGTAAGGTCCTGGGAGGCAAGGGACACGGCTGTGGGATGGCTTTGGCCTGGCCATGCTTCTGTTCTCCAGTTTAGCCCTTGACCTACTCAGCATCTGATTTTTAAGTTCTTTTGGTTTCGGGTCACGGGGACTGATAATCTTGGTGGGGGACTTCCAGGGGTCGGAGTAATTTCTGCACGACTGAGGTTCCTGGTGATCTCCGGGGAGCTTTCCGGCTCCCTCGCTGTCAGGGTTTTACTCGGTTGTGCTGGAAGGGCACGGAGCTCCTCTGCCTTGAATACCTCCCAGGACTTGGAGACGGAAGAGTGTTCTGAGTTCTTGTCCGCCTTGCTTTTGTCCCGAAGCCTTTCCACGCTATCGCCGGGGCTCCCGTCTTAGCCTCTGAGTCACGTTCAGCCTCAGCTTGCTTTGTGGGCAGCTCTAGGCTGTGTCTCTCGGCTGCCGCAGGCTGTCTCCGACTCCCTTTGTCCACGATGCTGTGTGTGCGGGGCAGGAAAGCCTGCCTGCCATCCTCAAGCCTCTGGACGTCCTTTGTCTGCTTGTGGTCGGGATCAGAGGGCAGTCGTCTCAGGATGCCCTGCCTTTCTTTGCTCACCGACGAGGTGACAGGCCGAGGATGATCCGGGCTGGGGACTGAGTTTGTTCTTCCTGTCTTTTCTCCTTGGAAAGCTTTAGAGCTTCTTCGAAGAGGCCAGAAGGCCCCATCTTTGGAATCCACCCCAGAAACAGAGCTGGCTGAGGAGGGAACGCTGGGATGGGAAAGGGGCGGCGATGAGGTCTCTTTCAAGTGAGAGAATTTGAGGGACTCAAAGACCCTGGAGGGAAGGCCCCACAGCATGCTCGTACAGAGACGTTGAATGTGGTCTTCCAACACCTTCTGTTTGCTGGAACTAAGGAAGACAACCTCTTGGGAGGTATCGAGGCAGTAGTCCTCCCTCACCAACGGTGTTGAGTTTCTGCGTTTCATCTGGCCGTGGGATTTCTCAGGAAGAGGCAATGTCTGCTTCATACTATGAAATGAGCTGCGCATCTGTGACCCACCTGGGCAACTTGGCGAGACCTCATGTCTACAATAAATCAAAAATTAGCCAGGCGTGGTGGCGCGCGCCTGTGGTTCCAGCTGCTTGGAGGGCTGAGGCGGAAGGATCGTGGAGCCCAACAGGTCGAAGCTGCGGTGGCCGGGAGCGGCCACTGTGCTCCAGTCTGGGCGACAGAGTGAGACTCCGACTCAAAAAAAAAAAAAAGAAATGAACTGTGCAGTCTCAGAGATCCAACCCTGAACGATCTCCTCAGACTTTCTCAAGTGCACCGTCAGGGCATTTTCCAGTCGTTTCTGATGAAGGGTCGCCCCCGAGGCCCTTACGTTCTTCTCTATGGGGTGACTCTCTGGGTCTTTCCAGAGTCAAAGTCAAGATCCCCCTCTGAAGACGTCTCTGGGTCGCTCGGCAGAGGCCCTTTAGAGCCGTCCTCTGGCTGTGTGCCTGCACCTGCTTCACGGTCATCTCCAGGGAACGCATTTCGGAGCTTCTCTCATAGAAGCTTCCGGTTGGCTCAACTCAGAGCTCTTCACATCAGTGCTGCTCGGACCCTCAGCCCCAGAGCTGCGCGAGAAGGCCCCGCGGCTCCCGACTCGGCTCTCTCCGCAGTTGGTCTCCGAGGACACATCGTTGAGAGACACTCATGGATGTCACCCATGCGGGGCAGGGGTGGATGAGCCTCTTCCGAAGGTGGCGCTCGAGCTTCTTCTCCAGCTCGCTGCTCAGAGGAAAATCTCCACGGAGGATGGAGACTGGAACGTGGGCCTCGGAGGGCTGGCGGACCACTGGGAGGTCAGGAGCTGGAGGACAAAAGGCTTCCTGAGATTTCCGGACCACAGAGGGCAAACCCCACGTTCTTTCCAGTTCTTTCTGCAACACGTTCCGCTCCAGGTGGCGAATTTCAGAGGGCATAAGCAGCTGCGCACTCTGTGTTCTATGGAAGCTCACCACAGATTCT
>JAPVLO010000557.1:600000-785164 GCA_027257055.1 Cephalopachus bancanus
AAAAAGAATGGAGTATCTTGTTCTGAAGCACTTCCTGTCTTATGGGATGGTGAATTATCTCCAGAGAAGACACACCAAAAGTCACACAACTCCACGTATTTCAAAATGTAACCTCATTTGGAATTGCAATCTGGATCCACAGCGGTAATCAGGTTAAAATGAAATCATGAGGTTGAGGCCTAACCCAATATGGCTGGTGTTTTATGAAAAGGGGAAGTCTAGACACAAAAACAGATGGGCACAGAGGGAAGATGGTGTGAAGACCCAGGGAGGAGACACCCATCTAGAAGCCAAGGAGCATCAAGCGTTGCCAGCCAACACCAAAGGCTGGGATAGGGAAGGGTCCTCTCTTGATACCTTGATTTCAGACTTCTAACCTCCAGAAGGGTCAGGTGATCCATTTCTGTTATTAGTTACCCAGTTTACGAAGCTTTGTTCTGGCAGCCCAAGCAAACCAAGCCCTGTTAAGGCCAGCCTTGATCAGAAACCCTCGGGGTGAAACGTGTTATAGAATTCTGTCCTCATTTTAGAAAGATGACTCAGTGATTATTCCAATTATTGTGGGGCTGGACCCACAGTCAAATGTCGGTATCTGTGCACCAAGAAGCCTGAAGGGATACATTAAGCGTTCTACATAAAGCCAGCAACACTTTTGGGTCCTTTCACATCGGGTGTTGCTCTCAAATGAGTTTCCCACAAACCTACAAAGATGTTTTTAGTTTCCAGGGCTTTCTGAATGTTGGGACCACAGATAAAGGATTGTGGGCTTGCACTAAGGTGCAGGAGGACACTTAAAACCTGTGTGCTCCTAACGCCATTCCGCCAACCACATTCAGCCTATCAGCAACACAAAACTGCCGGGGAAATCCCAGAATTCCTCAAGGAGACAAAAGGATCAAAGTATCCCCTCAATGCTCAGAAAAATGACGGAGAAAATAATTTTTTAGATGTTATTTTCAAGTCTATTAAGCTTGCAAACCACCAGACACTCGACCCTGCTGTTATTCTGAGTGCAATACCCCACAAGACTGCTTAAGATGGAACACGGGGTGGGGAGGGAAACAGTTGTGCTTCACTGTATTATCACAGTGCCTTGATTCTAGAGAGAACTTATGAGCCATGGGATGCCTGTTTTCCCCAGTTGTACAGATAAATATATGGCAGGTACTCACATTTGGAACCCCTGGGCCCAGAAACTACTAAAAAGGAGGGTGTTTATAGAAGGAACAAAGCCCTCCACAACATGAAAAACCTTAGCTGACCCGTCCACCAGTGTAAACACTGGTGTCCATTGCTACATCTCCAAAGTTGGACACACATGCTGGAGACTTTTCCTTGTGTCTGACTCATTCGAAAAGGGTGTACGTTTAGGTTGTGGTGGTCTCAGCCTGGTTATGTCCAACAGGAACCTGAGGGCATTCCAATTTAAAAAAAAAATCCTCCCTCAAGTTACTGTGTTATGTGAGCCTGGTGTTTGTTGAAGGACTTTCTAGAGAGAACCTAGGGGCAGCTGTGTCATCATTAGTAAGGGATCGTTTCTACGCATGCCACTCCCTCCTCATCAAGGTATATGTTGGAGCACTAAAAATTTATGCCACTAGAAGACATTGTTTTATGAACATGTATTTCTCCCTGCCCCTGCAACCCTGAAGAAAAAGTGCTAGATTATCACAGGGTAAAGGCACACAGGACAGATTAAGAGAATTTACATAGAACACAAGGCACCTCTCCCATAATAACTGTGGAGGTCAGATTTCCATTATATTGAACTGACAGAACACAAGGTCCTTCTTTGACTTTTGCCCTATGCTTTACAATTTCTCTTGGGCAGTAAGGGGAGAATCTCATTTAAAGTACTTGTCAATAAAGCCACATCTGTTTAATTCGCCAAACAGGTCATCGAATTGCCTCAAAGTCTCCGGCCCACTCAGCCCTAGTGCATATTCACTTACTGGTGATCCTTCACTTACTTCTCTGACTCTTTTTCCCAGCACCCAGTACCCACCCTCCCTGATTTCCCCAGGAGAAACTATCCTCTAATCGCCAGCCTCTCCATTCTCCAGATTCCTACAGTCTGACTACTTGGACTGCTCCCTTTCCTATTAAATCATGTACCTTCCTATATATTGTTTGTTCCTCTTCAAGTGTAAATCTTAAGTCTCTAAAACCAGCTGCAAGCAACTTAGGGCCACTGTATTTCTCAGGTTCATGTGAATTTTCCATGGAATCTTGCACAAAACGGGTCCTTGACAAATATTCCTTGGTTGCTTGACTTCTCACCAAACATTATGAAAGGTTCGCTTCTTTCCACATTGTCCTGCCTGACTTGCCAAAATGTGAAATTCTCAGCATGTTTATCTCCTACCTGATCATGAATAAATAGACACAGAATTTATTTTCCATCTAAGTCTCATTTTCTGGAACCTGCTTCATTTTCTTCACTTTTCCACAATAGGGGGTAACAGTCATTTCCCAAGAGTCCTGAGTTACAAGTGCAAACATATTTAAAGAAACAAAATGGTGTGCGCACATGCATACACATACACACACACACACAACTTCACAGTTGAGTTCATTTCAGCAATATTACCTGACACAAAAACTAAACTCATAGGCCACTTTTATTAAGTAAAATAACATTGTATCTGATTTATATACATGTATGTGAAAATCAAATATTCAAATCTAAAGGATACAAGCAATATTAATGCTTGAAGACTGTCTTGGGGAGAAAATAATAAAACAATTCCAGAAAGAAACTGATTAGACTGTCGATAATCATGTACAAACTGAAAGGGGAGTCCACTTTTAATAGTGGATCCCTAGCTCATTATGCACCATGATACATTTTTATTCAAGTTGCTTAAGTTCTCATTGTTATTTTTCATGGTTTTTCATGTCTGTTGCTAATTTTTTTTCCCTACCCTGAAAAGGCTTCCTTTAAAGATGTCTCAATCGATACGTGAATTGTCACCTGCCAAGCAAATGCAACAAAGACAAATGACTGAGAAAACTTTCACTGTAATTAACCTCACATTTTTGTGCAGCTGACATAGAATGCGATACTATTAAAGAGAGCTGACAATTGTACTAAATACAGGCCACTTGGGGCTGCAGCAAGCGTCACCATAGAGACAAGAGCTCTCTCCCCAGCGAATCATTAGGGGGCAAAGTGTCCTAGATTACCGCGGGCAATGTGAACCCATGAGGACTTGCGCAATGAACGTTCCAGCAGCATGCCTCCTTCTGAGTGAGCCCCAAACCCCAACTAGACACACACCATCCAGGTATAATAAATGGTACCTGTGTGGATACGACTATGTTGTCTAGCCAAATACGACTCATTAATTGCTAATTAAACTTACTCTACAGTCTCCAATTTTGAGAACACTCTAAAAGGCCCTATACAGACCAAAAAAGGAGAAGAAAAACACTTTTATACGACAGGCAAAGCTATTCTACAGAGCAGAACCGTGTTCTCCCAGCGCTTAATGTATATAGTTATCACCTGGGGATCTGGTTCGACTGCAGCTCTTACTGGGCAGGCATGAGGTGGGCCCCAAGAATCTGCATTTCTCACTAGCTCCCAGGGGATGCCAAGAGAGCTGGTGGGTGTAGAAAAGCTCTCATGGAAACAGAATATCTCTCATTCAGCAAAGGGTGTGGAAGAGTGCTTGGACACTCCCAGAAAGAACTCAGACCCTAGAAATACCAAGTTATATTGTGGAGGGGCCCCCAGACTTCACCTTCAGTCTCCTTTCACCCTACAGTTGCTCCCGGGTGGACTCATGGCCCACCCCCATTCTCCCTGCTGCCCCCACACACCTCCTCCTTCTTGATAATAAAGTAAGGAATTAGCTGGGTTCAGTGGCTCAGCCTGTCATCCCGCGCCTTTGGGAGGCTGAGAGGAGTGGATGGCCTGATCCCGCGGGTTCGAGACCCGCCTGGGCAGTGAGACCTCATCTCTACAATCAATCAAAAAATCAGCTGGGCGTGGGAGCACGCGCCTGTAATTCCGGCTCCTCGGAAGGCTGAGGCGGAAGGATCGCCGGAGCCCGGCAGGTCGAGGCTGCGGTGGCCGGGAGCGGCCGCTGCCCTCCAGTCTGGGCGACAGACTGAGACTCCGACTCAAAAAAATAAATAAATAAATAAAAATAAAGTGAGGAATGGCCAAGTCTGGTCTCGGGAGACTGCAGGATGGAGCACCAGATGGGCAGATGAGGGTTCCTTCTGGCCATCCCAGCCTCCCTGATGAAGCACCTCAAGGATGAAATTCACCACGAGCCCAACCTCTTATTTTCCACACCTTGTTAATTCTGCTGAATATAAACCCAAATCGCTAAAGCCAAGCACGAGGGACTCACCCACTCTGCACTGGCTCTTTGGAACTCACATCAAACTATGGCAGTACCCACGGTCTGTCCACTCTGGCCCCTGCCTGCCATGCCAGTGTCATCTCCCATGTGCCTTATACATTTAGCCAAATACAGCGACGTTGACTTTCGGTTCTTGGAGCACCATGCTGTTTCCTTGGGGAAACACAGACATGCCCTCTGCCCCCAACCTGCCCGTGACCTTAAAGACAAGTTCACCGGCCTCTGAGAAGACTCCCGTGGACAGACGCCTATCAGTAGTGCAACCATCCACTTATGTGTCCATTTCTGCTATTGTTCTGGAAGCTCCCCGTGAACAGGGCCATGTCTTGGTCACTTGTGTATATCACGTTTCAGTCACATAGAATTGCTTTATGGGACATCGTGATGGCCCCAGGGCAGGTTAGGCGTATGGAGGGGCAATGGGGTAGGCTGGTGAGGGGAAACCTTGAACTTTGTAGTAAGTACCTGCCGGAAGATAGTTTACCGTGAAGCATACAGCTCTCACATGCCAGGCAATGTGTTAATTTAAGGAGTAACAAAATAGGGATAAACTGAGTAGAAAGAAAATAGCCTCAGTTGCTGTTACCATCTCACTCTGATGTCATGACTAAAACGAAGAAATCCAACAGCAATGGAGCAGAAGCCGGAAGTGAAGGATAATCGCTCTTAGGGAGTTTGAACAAGGGGCAATTAATAAAGGATTAGGGCTACGCAAAACCACAGCAGAACATGCAGCTGCAGCGTGTTGAACACGGAAAACCAGAGCGGCAGTTAGGCAGGAAGAACCCACGATGGGCAAAACACTTGCGACGTCAATGAACAGCTGTAAGGAGCTTCCCAAAGCCATTCCCTTGTGGACAGACCTCTTTCTGCAAGAGAAACAAGGCAAGCAAACCCCAGCCCTTCCAGCAAGCAGGGATGTCTGACAATCAGACTTTGACCTCGAAGTGATGAGAGCCACCCAGCCAAGTTCATTTTCCCAATGCACGACGACGGGGAGAGGAGACCCGCAGACAACTCACTTCCAAGTACTGACAGCTCAGAAGGAACCGCAGCCTTCGACTGACTAAAATCAGGACCCGGAAGTCCTTGCAGACACCCCAAGGAAGGCCACCCGGAACCTCCCTTCACAACTCCCACCCTCCAGCCCCCCAACTCAGGGATCTGCTTTCCTCTCCCATCCCGCAATCAACAGATTCTCCCTGGGCACCACTTCATGCCAGGCACGGTCGTGCTAGGCACCTGAGATACACCAGAGGAGAAAACAGACAGAACTCCCCCACCTTCACGATGTTTACATTCTACAAGGAGGGCAGGCAGCAAACAATATATAAATGAGTAACACAGCACTGGAAGACGAGAAATTGTAAAGAGACCAGAAGCAGAGCAGGGGGTGATGCTGGGGGTGGAGGTGGCTGCCAGCTGCAGGGGACCTGATTTTGAGCGACAACTTGAGGACATACAAGGCCACTCCCTGGAGGGCCAGACCTTGACAAAACTACAACCGTTAGACATCTGACAAAGACCGGATTTGTTTTCTTTAATGGCTGCCTTGGTTGACTTGTTTTAGGATAACAGCAACATCACAGAGGGCATGAACTCTGGAGCAAGACACACCCAGGCTGGTTTTCTAGCTCCGCCACTTGCAACTTGGAATCATCAGAAGTCATGATCGCTATCAGGGTGAGGCCCACGCGAGATGAGAGGTACACACACCCTCTACTTCGACGTAGGGCCATCACTTGGTGAGCCTCAGTTGACTGTTAGCACCGGTCAGACTTAGACATAATGGGTCCCAAAGATTCCCTGTCCCCAGGTGCAACTCATGCCCTTGCCCGTTTGAGAAACTCAGAAAAGATAGCTTCATTGTCAGTGGTGGTGAATTGAGAAGTTTGAGAAGTCACGGAATAGTCTCTGAATGTGAGGTCTGATAGGTATTCATACTCGCCCCTCACCCCTCAGTATTCACCCCATATTGCAAAATAACCATTTACCAGACCTGATTTGATAGGCCACTATAATCGATCTCGATTGGAAAGGGAAAAAAATTAGAGCTCTGCTACTGGAGGTCACTTACGCTAAAACAGCTCCATGCGACAAATGGCAAAACCGGGAGATTATGAGTACTTTGGCTGTCAGGAAAGTACAGGTCCCACGCTTTACCTCTATAGCTAAAGCTGCCACACCTCCTAGAGGGCAGAATCATTAACTCTGAGGATAAGCCTAACAAACAGCTGTTCCTAGTTTCCAATACTAATTAGATGAAATGAGCATCTTTGACCAGTGGAAATATATAAATTTTTTTTTCCAGGAAATATCCTTTCATTCTGCTCCAAGATCAATGACCATTTTCTCTTCTAGGCACAAGGCACAAGAGATGACAGTTTTCTATGGGAATCATGCTTTAACATATATTTTAAAGTAAGTTTTTTGTTTTTTAAAACCACTAATCTAGTGTCAGTTGCAACTTCCATACTAACCGAAAACAGCCATATTGGAAAACGTTAGGCGCTACCATGGCAGAAGAAAACAAAACTGTGCTGTCTCATAAAAGCTCACCCACCCATGCAATGATTATTCCCTTGCCCTGATTTCCTTTGTTACTATGGGTCTTTGCCCCCACCAGGGTGAAGCTCTCTGCAGGCAGAGAGGCAGGTGGCCACAGATGGCTGGGTAGGTTGCTGGCCCAGGCCCTAAAGAGCACCTGGCCTTTGCTATTTACACCAGTGTCTCCAGCACCCAGATCGGCAGTGACCACCACAGGGCTCGGTATATATTTGCTGAATAAATGAATGAGTTTCACCTCAAGGTCAGGAGGCCATTTAGACTCTAACTGATGCACTCTCCATTTGAAAGCTTACAAATTGCTTTTTATTTGTTCTCAGCCACTCTTTTCCCTCTTCAAAAAAGGAATTAAAGCCAATTAGAGATGTGCACAAGCGCAACAAAGAGGCAATTTCATTGTGACGTGGATAAGACAGGGATTAGGCAGACGAAGAGGCTGGGGCGATCCCTGCCCATTGCTTCTCGGCTGAATCTCCTGTTGAACTTCTGGAATTTTTGCTAAACTGGTTATTGCTAAACTGAGATGCTGGCTTTGTCATCAAAGCTTTCATACTGTGTCATACTCAAAATCAAATGTTAATGGCAATATCCCTACAAAGGGGTAAATGCATCATCTCTGGGAAAATGCAGTTCCACACAGGTGACAGGGCCCTGACTGTGTCTTCTCATTTTGTTTCCCCCACACACCTCCCCTCCCCACCCCCGACACTCATACCCTTCAGCTTTTATCATCTTTCTAGCTGTTCTTTGTTTTTTGCCAGAGTCAGAGATTTCCCCAGGCACACAGATGAGGGAAACCACTCGCCTGGGGTGGGTGGCCGCCCACCAATAAACACAGAATTAAAAAGAAAAAAAAATTTTTTTTAACCAGCTAACAAAATTAGGGGGCATTTTCCCAGTCTGATTAATCTTACACATCAATTAAGTCTTAATTGTCTTTGATCACATCCTCACTCAGCCCCATGCTTAAAGGCTGCTAGAAGTAGGTATTTAAGAATAAATAAACAAACCAAGCGAAAACAGGAATAAGAGAAAGAACATCAAGCTTAAAGAAGAATTTAGTTCAACAAAAACTGACAAGTGAAAGGGAGAAAGAATACCCCTCCGTGTCGAGCACAAAATATACTTAATAAATATTTGGTAACTGACTAAAAGAATAGTGAGAAGACAAATTATTTTCGAGTAATGAACAACACAAGTGACTTCAATAGCCTTTTCAATGAGTTGAAATGAATAGTCACACAAACACGCATAATACGAGTCAGGACAGTGTCCAAAGAGAATAAATCTCTTTCAGGCAAGTCACTCACTGATCAACCTCAGATATAATTCTGTCCCGAAAAGCCTCAATAAAACAGGGCAAGACAGAAAAAGGTAGTATATTAAAATGCCTCGAAGTCTGCCATGCCATTTCCTTTCAGACTTCCTCCGAGTCTCAAGCCTGTCACCTTAGCGTGGCAGATCTTGGCCAAAATAAACTCCTTGACCCTGTTAATTGAAAGGTTCAAATCCCTTCACTGGCAAAGATCACATTCCCAGGACTCTAAACGGCCTCTGCCCAAGAATCTATGACCAGATGCCCTCTGATAACGTGACAGGGTTTCCAGTCATTGCCCTTCGTCAGAGGCGGCTGTTTGTAACTGCATGTGACCCTCCTGCCAGCAGCAGGTCGAATGAGTAATAGTGAAGTGAGCTAGACTGCTTACATCACGGCAAGCGGTGCTTTTCCTGTGTTTCTATTAAACTCCCTCAACTCCACTTGACTCGATGATACCTGTTTCCACTTGGTCTGAAGGTGAGGCCTAGAGGGAGCACAGGTGGGTGGCGGGGTGTCTGCTGGCAGCACCTGGGTGCTCTCTGTGGCCTCTGGGACAGCACATGGCCACTGTCTGCCCACGTCCCACTGTCCACCTGTGCTCCTGGATACTGAGAAAACCAGGCTAGGCATGGAGGAAGCACAAGTATTTACTGTAGGTGAAGGTACACCAGGTGACCCTTGGTGGAATTCAGAGCCCCTGGGAATACAGTCAAGATAGACACTGCAAACAACTGAGAGCATATGCTTCTGCTATGGCCCTGAAGGTGAATGGCCTTAGAAACCAACGGAATCTGAGGTGAGAGAGTGACAGGTTCACATCAAGCCCACCTGAAGGCCTCGTGAAGGCAAAATACACACAGAGAAGCCTCGTAAAGGCAAAATACACACGGAGGGAAAAATGGCCACTGAAGTGAAAAACTGACATGGGGATGGCTCTACCTGAAAACTGAATTAGAAGCATAAGTACTTCCTGTTGGTGAGGGTGTGCGAGGTGACCTTCGACGTGATTCAGAGCTACTGGGAACGTAGTCAAGACAGACTCCGAGAAAACTGAGAGCACGTGTTTCTGCCATCGCCCCGAAGGTGAATGGCCTCAGAAACCTCTGGAAGCACGGCCCACACAGACACTGCCTGGAATGAGATACAAAAGGTCCAAACAGCCTTCCCGAACCAACAGAGCCAACATGACCACAAAAGGTTTCTGTTCCATCACTTGCCTCTAAGATGCTACTGAGTACACAGGGCTCCCTGCCGCCACTCCTGCCACCAAACAGACCATTCTAGAATAAAGCTTTCATATTTCTCAAGTAGCGAAATTCATATAATTCCCTTCCTGCTTTCATTTTGTAACTTTTGATTATATTCCACAGCGACAAGAGAATATGCTAAACATGTTGCTTTAAACCAACATTTAGTCGCAATACGGGATTCCAAAAAACCTTTCTTAAAATTAAAAAGAAAATAGCAATAGAAAAGCTTGAGAAAGTCATAATATCTGTAACTGATAATGATTCTTATTTCTTTTGTATTAATTAAATAAAACGCATTTTCCCCTTATTTCTTAGCTTCATCCTCTTACTCAGATTCTGATAGGAATTAAAGTTCACCTTGTCCTCCTTACAAATATACACACACACATATATATAAAGCCCACCAAGTGGCATCCTGACAATTCTTTCTCTTCCTGTTCACTGCTGATAGAACTCATGAGCCTATGGACAGCACATATGGATGTTAAAAATCCCTCTTCTCCTGCAGTTGTTTGTTTGACTGGCAAAATCTCATCCAAACTCACAGACAGCCAAGTTTTCAGCGTGAAATAAAGTACTTCATTAAAGAATAACTCAGATTTGATGGTAGACTGATATTTTACAGTGTTGATACATTGTTATCATCTTAACAATTCCAGCCATCTTAATCAACATTTAACAACACTATGAATACTTAATTGAAAGTAATCGGGCTCATTAATATGAAGGTGTGGTCTGCATTCAGATTTATTTCAAGCTTTGGCAAGGTATGGATATACACTAACTAGTTAACTAACAGTTTATGAATCATCCTCAAATGAGACAGTAAAGAAACAAAAATCACATGTTAATCACACAGTATATTCCCAAGTATAAGTAGTCAGGGTGGGGAAATGATAGCAAAGCCTAAAGGAAAAATTCAGCTGAGTATGTTCTGGCTTTGACTTTGATTCTCTCAAACAACAAAAATAAGTAAATACCTTCATTTTAGCATAATTCACAGAAGCCAAATACTGAGAGAAAGAAAGATTTCTGTTGCTACCCACCACAAACTCAGACATAAACCATAATTCATTCTCCAAGTAAACTATTTCATGACCTAAGATGTTATTTCATTTGTAACCAAGTCCAGCTGGTATCTCTCCCTCTTCTCCAATGAGGTTTCTACGTCAGAAATACTCAGAGATTCGAGAGCTGACACAGAACAGAAAGAAAAACACAATTGTTTCCTCCGAAACCCGTGATTTCTAAATCAGAGAACAACATTCGTGTAACTTAAGTGGTCCACAGTTGCCATTATTTTCAAAAGAAAACAAAGGTATCCATCATTGCTTTTGTTTTTAGAACAAAAATTGCACATTCTTCTAAATAGTCAAGACAGAGACAAGAAGCAAAGAACAGAAAATCAGAATTCCGATCACAATTCTTTTCAAGGTTCATTCTTTGCCTACCATCCTATTTATATATAAGAAAAGCACAACTGATAAACCGTAGCTGACTCCCAACACCAAAAAGAATTTACAATGGAAAATCTTGGTATGTGCTAGAATAATGCCCCTGATATATCAACAGTATTACACCACAATCAAACTCCATGCCAAGGGTAGATGTTTTGCATTCACATAACGAACATACAGTGGTGTCTTTGTTCTTACCGATCATTTTCCTCAAGGTTCATGAAAAACAAGGCATCTGTCCCGCTGGAAAGCTTTCCGTCGGGCTAGCCTGGCTGAAAATCTACCTCGGTATCCCTGGGGCTCCCTGGTCTGGTCTTCTTCCTTCCCCGTTTTAAAGGAGAGTCGCACACACCTCTGCTGATACTCGGGGAACACCAGCAAGTTTTAACACAACTAAGAAGGAATGCACCGAGCTTGCTACTTATGCTGATGATTCACTTCAATGACAGCTAGAAAGAAATGCTTGTTGGTGGCAAAGGGAGTCCAGTCAAGCTCCACCCCTATCGTAAGGATGAAGTGGCTCCACCCAGCTCTGCAATGAGCTCACACCACCCAGTGCCTTATCGCTAGCTTGCCTCAGTTGTGCCTGCAGCAGCTCCTCTTCTCCAAACGACAGTCCTCAAGTGGACATCTCACACCGGATGGGCAATAACCAGAGATCACAACGTTTTCAGGATGATGAAGTGTGGCTGGGCTGTTTTGCTTACTTAAAGCTGTATCCGAGTTTTTTGGACATACAGTCAGTAGGGCCCAGTCCTTCACTCTTTGCAAACCAACTCAGCTTCTGGCCAGTTCCTGCATGAGAGTCCCCACACGTGGCAGATGGGGGAAACACACTTTCCTGGCCCCCAAAGAGCTTAAAGTCTTGAAGATGGAAAAAAAAAAAGGGGGCAGCAATCAAAAATAGTTAAAATGCAAGTTGCAACTCAAAACAGAATTGGCAGAGGAGGATTTAGTGTTAGAAGAGAGGCAGCCCCACCCTGTAAATCCACAGTCTCTGGTGTGTGCAGTCCCAGTGTTCAGATCCCCAGCTGTGTGCCCTTCGGTGCAGACCAAGGGCATTGAAAGCAGCCAGCAGGCTCAACCCTGGCACTCTGCAGCACTGTGTCCTCAAATGAGGGGGGTGGTTTGGCAACCTGACTACCCTTTCGCTACTTAAGTCCCAAGGGCAAGTCAACCATGTGCACTCTCCCTGGCACTCTCCCTGGCGTGTGACGGGCATTATACTACCCCTCCCCTTCCTTCTGCTGGCGGAAGTCACACCTACTCTCCAACCCACAAAGCTCCCTCACCCCAGTAGAGGTGGCTCTAGCAGGAAGTGTCCCCGGTGGTAGCAAAATGCCAACTTCCTATATTGCCTCAAAGGTGGTGGCACGCTCACTCTTGAAGTGTCCCTGTAAACCAGACGTTCAAATTCCCACCAGCATTCAAACACTGGGGTTCCCAGAGATGGTGGGCAGACAACCAGGTCACCAGGAGAGCCAGCGACCCCCTGTAGCTGGGAGGACCCCTGAGGGCTTAGTGGGGCAAGTGGGCCCCAGGTTACAACTGGAAACTTGTCCCTTGCAGGGACAGGCTGACAGTGCCAACCATTTTCAGACACATTCTCAAAACGAGACAAATACTTCACATTTTTAGTACTCAGCAGGTGAGGACACACAAGTGCTGAAAGATTAAATCGAGGAGCAGGAATTCCATTTCCTTTAATGACATCTATAATTACAAAATTAAGCTGCATGTGGTTCAGATTTACACACTGGCTGGAAGGTTACAAAAATAAGAGCCACAGTACCTTAAGAAGTTGAATAAGCCAAGTAGCAATTTGCCTGATCCTTAAAGGTAAAAAGCACCCATACCTCCCATCAAATGCTACCCGACAGCATGGGCTGAATTGTGTTCACCCAAAATGCAAATGTTGAAATCTTCAGTATCTCAGAATGTGACTGTTATTTGGAAACAGGATCTTTAAGGAGGTGATGAAGGTAAAATGACATCATTACAGTGGGTCTTAATCCAGTAGGACTGTCATTATAAAAGAGCAATTTGGACACAGTCATGTAAGGAGAGAAGACCTACTCATGAGTAGGTCTCAGAAGAAATGAGCTGGGCACAGTGGCTCATGCCGGTAACCCCAGGACTATGGGAGGTGGCAGCAGGAGAATTCACTTGAACCCAGGAGTCCCAGTCTGGAAACACAGTGAGACCCCATCTCTACAAAAAATAAAAAAAATTTACTGGGCGTGGTGGTCTGTAGCTACCCCTTCTGTAGTTCCAGGTACTTGGGAGGCTGAGGAGGAAAGATCGCCAGAGGCCAGGAGGTCAAGGCTGCGGTGAGCCATTTGCACTCTAGTCTAGGGTAACAGAGTGAGACCCTGACTCAGAAAAAAGGGAAAAGAAAAAAATAAAAAACTAACCTTGCCCACACCTAGATCACAGAAACCTAGCATCCAGAACTATGAGACAATAAATTTGTGGTGTTGAGCCACCCAATCTGTGTTACTTTGTTACGGAAGCCCTGGCAAACAAACATGCTAATTAAATGCTTCTCTCATTCTAAGAATTAGTATTTTAAAAATGGAGACAATTCAGATTGTTTATTACTCACCATCCTCCCATCAGCATACACTTCACTTTAATATGCCCATTCCCTCCTTAGCCAGTGAGGCTCTGCCTCCAAAAATGCACAGAAAAACCTAACTCTGGGGGGGGCTACATTTGACCTTTCTAAAGTCTAATTCTGCCACCTCCATTCTAGTCAAACTCATTGAAGAAGTGGTTTACATCCACTCCCCTGTCACCTGCGTCATTCTCCCTAGCCCACAGAAATCAGCTTCTGCCAACCCCAAATTAAAATGCAACTGAAACGAGTCAAACGACAATCTTAGCACTAAATTAAGAAATGTGAACCCTGGAGGGAAGTCTTAGTTCAACTCCCTAATTTTGGAGGCAATTAGGACCAGCCAAAGTGGCACCATGATCTAGGAACGGATGCTAGAATAGTCAACCCAAACATACAACCTCAGTCCAGTGGGACCGCCCAGGCCTCACTCCGCTATGAACTTCAGGGAGCCTAGCACTGTTCCATTCTCCCTGGCATCCCCAAATGAAAAGTGCCACCCTTCAGGCTAAAAAGCGGTAAGAGAAAAGGATGCGGTCATCAGGTAACTGAGGGAAGGTGGCTATGTCTGAGAGTAAGTCTGATCCGGCTTTCTCCACCTCCGCACGACTGACATTTGGGGCTGGCTTAGTCTTCCTTGTGGGGTGTGTCCTGTGCACTCAGCATCCACTCACAAGACAGGAGTTCTCCTCAGGTGTGATAGCCAAAAATATTTCCAGACATGGCCAAATGTCCCCTGGGAAGAAAACGACCCACCCCGGCTGAGAACCAACGGCAGGACAAGAGGTGCAGAGGAAAGAAGCTAGAGGTTGTAAAGTAAAGAGAGGAAGCTGTTTTCGAGGTGATATGTCAGAAGGAAGGAGAAAGCGGCTGTAGACAGGTAAGGAATGAGGCGAAGGGAGGGCAGTTTGCAGTATTTCCCCAACTGCGGGTGGCTCTTCTGTGCTTTATCCTTGTTTTCCAAAGCAGTAGAAGGCAAGGTCACGGGCGGAGAGTGAAGGGCTCAGAAAATGAGTTAAGAATATCAGAGTCTGAAATAACCAGAGTGCAAAAGGGAGCTTTAGAGAGCACCCCTGACATAAGAGACTCCATCTTGGAAAAAGACTCCATCTTTCATTTCAAAAGGCATCAAGCCAACAGGATACAGACATCTGCCTAACCAATAAAGACAACGCCCAACTAGATAAGGGCATACTTCATTACTATCAGTCCTCAACAGAGGACTCAAGGACCATAAGATGAGCAAGACTTCACCAGCTAGATATGGCTGCTTCCACAGACACTGCCTTGCTGTCCCTCATGAATCAGCGCCTGGCATCTGTCACTGAAGACTCTGCCCAAATCAAAACTCTCATTTGCAAGCCATTCATATCCATCGGGATCAGGCCAGGACACTCTCCTGGTCCATGTCCCTCTCCTTGGACTGGTTCACTAACCCCTTTTTATCTTGATGGTCAGTGTTGCTCTGTTTGCAAATTCTAAACTACAGCATTGAAAATGTGTAGTATCCTACTATGTGTGGTTTGCAAGATTGACTGACTCGTGGATTGGCTTGAGCCTGTGGCTTGACTCTGTGGATTGGCTTGGCTCTGACTAGGAGTGACTAAGGAGAAATGCCTCCTTGAGAACTCCCTGCAGTCCACAGCTTTTATGACTGACGTACCATCAATTAAAGTCTGATCTTGTGAAAGACACACGAGTGTGTGGCCTGATTATATTTGACCTTGTGCTGTCATGATGGGAGCAGAGCTGGGCTAAGTCAAGGGCTGTCAAGCACCACTGAGGGTCAGATGGAAGGAGGTACCCTATGGCAGGGGCAGCCCCAGAATGACACTGCAGGTTCCCCCAACAAATTGGAGGATCCGGGAAGAGGGTATGGAAAGCTGGTTGGTTGAGTGTCAGTGGGGACCCTAACTGGATGGACACAGAGATGCCACAAATGTGCTTAGGTTTTCAAGGTCACTGTGGTTAGTGGTGGTGCAGGGTAACCTGGAGTGAGGAAGCTAAAAGCCAGGAAACCTGCTAGAAATCTTTTGCAATAGGAAACACAGGTGAAGAAAGCCCAAAGAAGGAGGTATCAGTGAGAAGAAAATAGAGTCTACAAACAATCTAAAGAGCTAAATACACTCATCCCTTTGACTTCATAATTCCAAACCAAGGATTCTTTCCTAAGGAGACAATCTGGGATATACGTAAGACAAGAAGCTCATCGCAAAAACAAAACTCAAAAACTGTAAGCAGACGGGGCACAGTGGCTCACATCTGCTAATCTAGCACTTTTGGAGGCCAAGGTGGGAGGAGTATTTGAGACCAGCCTGAGCAACACAGCCAGGCCCCATCTCTACATATATTTTTATTTTTAGTTTAGCTGGTCTTGGTGGCAGACGCCTGTAGTCCTAGCTACTCTGAGGGCTGAGGCAGGAGGATTTTTTGAGCCCAGAAGCTCGAGGCTGCAATGAGCTATGACCACACCACTGCACTCCAGTCCGGGCGACAGAGGGAGATCCCATCTCTTTAAAACCAAACCAAACCAAACCACTAAAGCAACCTTAACATTTGATCATGGAGAAAATAAGTCACAGATATCTGTTCATGTCCTCAAGAAATATTTTAAAACATGGGAATATACAACATAATGTCAAGTATAAAAATGTAAGCTATGAAACTATGTAAAACATCCCCAATTAAAAAGGATGTATATGTTTACATGTAGAGGTTTGTTACAAGTTATGAATCTTAATCTCTATTTCCAAGGCAAATAGGGAAATGTGATTAGAGTCAAAGAGGGTTAGAGGGAAAGTGGGGGGGAGCGCAAGACCAGGAACCTAGAAAGTAGAGGGTCAAGGGCCACATGAAGATTCTGGATGCATGTACCAAGAAAGAAAAGCCTCCAGATTCCATGAACACAAGGCTGCTGGTGTCTCAAGACAGATACTTCTAGGATGAACAGACTAGCTGCCCTCACTGACTAAGGAGACACCAGAGAAAGGACACCTGTCATGACCAGGGTGAGTCTCCCAGATGTCTGGCAATAGGAGAGAATGTTTTCATTCTTGTTTACTACCCTTGGGTAAATTTTTTTCTAAATTTAAATTTCAAAATAATGTTCCTCAGTCATGACCTTTCTTTGATTCTGTGATTCTTTCTTTGATACTGAAAATGAAAGGTGCAGCTTTGGATGGCTGCTGCACTTCTGACATTATTACCCCCGAAAATGCTCAACAATGTTTATTATACTTAGAAGACTGGAAGGTTTGTAGGGTGGGTGGGGTTTTATGAACTAGCACAAAGGGTCACATTGGATCAGTTTGTTCCAATGGAAAACAGAGGAAGTATATAAAACAGTTAATTAAATTTTAGGTAATATAACCAAAAAGAATAAGAAAAGCATGAAGGCTGACTTCATTCAAAACAAGATTTTATTAAGGACATAAAATTTGAATTTCATAGTGGTATTCCAAAGATGGTTCAGTTTTGTATTTTGTTTGCTTTTGTTCTTAATCTTAAGAGGATTTGCCAGTTAATGAGATCATCCTGAGATCTAAAAAAAACTACCATGAATTTACCATACTCTGCAGCTTGCAAAAAGCATGTCTTTAAAAAACAATATTCAAGCTATCATAAAATTCTTACCAAAGAATGCTGGTTTAAAAGCATCATTTTAAGCAACACTGTTGTATGACTTCAAATTCATAAACTATTTTGATATACACAAATACAAACGTAGCCAAAGGACTGGAATGGTAACCAATTATAACCTTCTGGCTATTTGGATTAACAGGTAAGTTCATTGCTTTATATTTTGTCTTTTCCAATGTCTAAATCTGCTATCATCAGGGGAAAAAAAAAACTCCTAAAAATTGCTAAGAATGTACCGTCACTTATTTAAAAAGAATGAGTGACCAAATGAAAAGAATCCAAATGCTAGTGGGAAAGAGTGGAACCGAGTGTCCCCGTTTTGTGCAAAACCAGCTACAGTAGAGGAGAAACTGGGACACTTGGAGGGGGAGGAATACATTGAACAAAACAAGGATGGCATGACATAGGCAAAAATCTTTACATAACACAGGCAAGGCTCGGTGATGATATCGTAAGTCTTGGGTTTCCCCACAAGCTCTTAAAACGAATCCCTCCTGACTTGAGTTAGCCTTTTCTTTCAATGACTCACCAAAAAGGACAATGTGTGGTTTACAGGCTTCATAATACAATCAAGTTACTCTATCAAAGAGTCTGAAACACAGATTGTCTCATCAACAAGGGGAAAAGGTCTCTTGAATCTTTAAACATTGCTCAGTAAACATAATATCATCTGTCTCCTCAGCTCAAAGCACTAGACAAGACCCAAAGGTTTAAACCCTCAAAGCCTTTGTAACCTGGCAGCTTACAGACAGTTTCTAATTTATGAAGCCGTGTTGAGGGCTGTTACTTAGGATCCTGAATACATTTTTGCTTTTCTTTTTTTGAGTCGGAGTCTCATTCTGTCGCCCAGGCAAATACCTCAACCTTAGTGATGGCCTCCAGTGCCTCAGGCTGTAAAATTCACGTAAATCCAAATGACTCCCAAATGCCTACTCAACACTGGCCTTTCCTTTGATCTCCATTTTCACTTACCATCACCTCCTTCAGATCTGTACTACACGCTCTGACTTGGCCTCCACACTGCCCTACAGCTAATTCTACCTATCTCAGGGCCACCAACCACCGGCCAGCTAAAGTGGAAATTTCTTCAGTTCAGCTCTTCTCTTTATCTCTCTCACATCCAGTCTATCAGCAGTCTCTAAATACTCCATCTCCAAGATGAATCCCCACCCATCTCCTCCTCGCCATCCTGGCGTTCAAACCATCCTTGCTCACCTAGGCCACTGGCCTCTAGGCCACTCTTAGCTGCTACAGTAAATCACATCAAGCCACTCCCCTTCACTGTAACTCTCCAAATCAGTTTCCCACAACCATAATCATAAAATGCAAATTCATCATGGTGGCTGCACAGCCCTAATGAGAGCCATGCATGGCACCTGCCTGCTCCTCAATCCCTCCAGCCCCACTGACCTCCTGGCTACCTCAAACCTCTCAACTCACTTTCATGAGTCTCTTCTTGAATGTTCCTCCCTCAAATCTTCAGGGTAGCTCTGACTGAGAGCGTGGTGAGTCCTCACAAGCTACATAAATGTGTACTACATTTCAGGGAAGCAAATTGGTAATATGCATCAAAAGTATTTAAATTTTAATAGTCCTTGATTTGGAAATCCTATTTCCAGGGAGGATTAAGAACATAATCCAATGAAACAATTTTGGAGGGTGAAGATATTCTCAGCATCTTTTTTTTTAGAAAAGACTGGAAACTTAAACACAACAGACATGATTAAATAAGATAGTATACATTCAAAAAAAATGGAAGGTTGTATACCACATAATGGAATAAGTGACAAAAATAGACTACATCTATGTTGTGATGCTAATTATGTATAAATACACATTTCCTCCCAAAAGACAACCAAAAGGAAAGTGCCAAAATATTAAGAGTGATTGCGGTTCTTTCTGTTGCTGATAGTTCGTTCTTGTTTATTTTTTCTAATTTTTTTCAGAGACAAAAACATCCAACTTTCACAACTGGAGTGGGAAAATCCCTTCTTATTTTTAACAGAAAGAAATTATGCTACAAACAGCTGTTAGCTTTCCAAGTCACCAAAGAAAGACATATTTAAAAGTACAACATTAAAATTAAAAGCTGCTATACAAAGTATGCAATAAATCAAATGAGAAAAACATACAGAAGAAGTTAAAGCCCCTCTCTTACAAATAATTCTTGTAAGTCAATGAAAAATGAATAACCCAAGGGAACAATGAGCAAAGGATATGAATTAGCACTTCACAGAAGTGAGAACACAAGTATGTGAAGACATACATGACCTCACTGATTAAAGCCATACAATGAAATATTTTTATCTTCCATATGATCAAAGATGAAGAGACTGATAAAATGAGATAATACTGACCTTGGGGGGAAAAACGGTGTTCTCATCCATTGCTGGAGCTGATGGAAACTAGTCCAATACTAGGAAAGGCCATTTCCTGGCATCTATGAAGGCTACGAATGCTCCTGGCTTCTGATCCAGGAATTCAACTATAGAAATTGAGCTACAGGAACATTCGTATATAGATATATCAATATGCATCGCAGAGCTTTCAAAATATGGTAGGCGTCAAAAGATGTTCTAAGTCTATTAAAAGGGGGGGACCAAAAAACCACAAAAACACACTGCGATCCGTATCTCCAGCATGACCCCATTTTTTAAAACAGCAGCCGCTAACGTTGTATATGGAATCCTTTCACATGACAGGCACTGCTCTAAGCCCATTGAGATCATCTACTTTGATCTCCACGGAGGCCCTAACTGTACCAGATAGGCACTGTTAGTCCTGCTCTAATAGATGAGCACACTAGGCTTGGAGAGATCAGTAGATGTTTCTATCCAGATGGCCCTCTCTTCCAGACAGACAAAATATCACATCCATAAGGTTCTGGGAAAGTAAGAAAAAAATAAACTGAACAGAAATAGGATGGGCCAGAATGGAAAGAAAAACAAAATCAGGGAGTGCTGCTGTACAGGTAGAAGTATTCTCCAGGTGCCGAGAGATTCTCCAGAAATCCAAGAGAAATAAGTCAAGATATCCAAATGGCTGGAGTGACTGACCCTGGGGCAACAGCCATGGTGATTTATCAGGAAACTTCATTACCTCTTCGTTTCCCACTGCTACCTTGTATGTCATGCAGGCCAATGGAAGTATGGTCCTAAGACCAGCAGGGCAGGCAGCTAAAGAAGGGATGTGCAGGAGACACACCTGTAAGGCCACCTGCTGGAGCATCTGGCCAAGCCCCACACACTGCCTCAAACTGGCATATGCCAGTGAACAAAGGGACAAGAGGGAGGCACAAAGAGAAAGACCAGCAGACCACCAAGAATTGCCAAAGATGTGAAAGGGGCATGCAAACAGTCCTAGGATAAACGAAAATATGAACGCTAAATACACCTAATTAATATACTCATAAAATCCAGGAGAATGTCAGGGCACCAAAGCCCGAGACCTAAGAGAAGGGCTGGATTTTTAACCTCAAGCCACAGCACTCTGCAGCTGGGGATGTGGTTAACACTCCACACTGATGAGTGGCTTGGAAATCCCCGTCCGCCCCTATCCCCCTCCATGGCCTCACCCCCTCCACATCAACCTCTAACCCACCCTCCTTTAATTTAGAGAATGAGTAATTTTCATCTATTTCTTCACGGTCACATATTTATACACCTGGGTCACATACAGGGGAAATGTGTCTGGTTTGACAAGTGGTTATTACATACTTTTCGGCCTCTGGCTTCTCGTTCATCAAGTTCTCATAGAAAGCCCTCCAAGGCCAATTCTGACATGGTTCCAACTCTTTCATAATATTTCATAATACAAATAGACCATGTGTTAACCATTTTTCAATTGACAGGCCTTGCTTTTTTCACTGTTTTGCCACTATAATAGGAATAAATGGATGTTTATTATATTCTTATACATAAGACCCTGTGTGCACTTTTACTTCTAAAAAATAGATATCCAGAACAATGATTGCTTAGAAGAAAGGTCTCAAAATTTCTAATTTTTAATGCACATTGTCAGTCTGCCTTACAAATAAGGTCATGACAATTCATATTTCTATCAGTATTAAGAAGAAAGAAAACCACCTCAACTGCATCCTTGCTAACAAGAAGTGGTATTCTCTATTTTTACCACTCTGCTGGTTCCAAAGTAATATCTCATTGTTGTTTTAATCTGCATTTCCCTAGCAAATATGAACTATTTTCATAGGCTAGCTGGCTGTCTACATTCACTCTGTATGAATGGCATAGAATTTTTTTTTCCATTTTCCTTTGTGCTGTTCTTGCCCGTTTAAAGGCGATTTGTATATTACAGACAGTAACCTCATGTCTGTCATAAATACCCATCCTTGATTTACTGACTTAATCATGTATCTTGTGCCATAGAAAAGTTTCAAAACACACGTTTAGCTTATCTGTCTCTTTTCTTTAGCATGTGGGAATCAAATCTTGCTTAAGAAGCCCTCCCTCACCCCAAGACTATACAAGTAGTTCCTTATATTTTCTTGTAAAATTGGAACTATCGGTTTACATTTAAGTGTTTGACAATTCTGGGGTTAAATGCTGGTGATGAGGTAAGATAGAGGTCTATGTTGCTTCCCCGTTCCCACCCCAGATACAGAGATAGTTATGTTGGCATCACGCACTAAATAACGCCTGTTTTTTATGTTTCTCAGCGGTACCAAACTACTGTCTTATTACATATTAACTCTCCTACTTAATGAGACACAGTCCACTGAACTATTTATGTAATTCTGGATCAATACCACGGATCAATACCACATCGCTTTGGTCACAAAGACATGTTGTCATCACATGTGAGCCAAGTCTGCCCTCCCTGGTTTTCTTTTTTATGTTTGTCTGTCTCTTCTCAGTTATACTTCTATAAAGGCTTTAGGAGTTTATTCAGTTAAAGGGGGGGGGACAAACCCACCAACTCTAACAGAAATCATAAGAGATTTGCTTATTAATTTTGTAATAGGACATATTCACATATTACATATTTTCCTTGCTCTGGATTTTATTTCACATTCATCACTAAAAGGATACAGATATTAGTTCAGTTTCTTCCTATGTTATCTGTTGTACTGGGAAAGGAATATTTCAACTTCCATTTCCAGGTGCTTTTCTTTAAAACAGGGAAATGACAATTTCTAGAGACTTGTTTTTTATACAGCTGCCTTGACAATTTTTGCAATATTGAGTTTAGATTCTTTTTTACTAGAAGCTCTTGATATTTCCAGACATGTGAACATTTCATTGTCTTACTACACTCACAAAAACCTCTAAGAAAATGTTCAATAAAAATTGGAAAAGACGATCTTCTTCTCTCATTTCTAATTTTAATGAAAAAGTTTTCATGTTTTGCCATTTAGGAAATATCTGATATTGTGTGTGTGCGGATGTACACCTATACCAGGGGCGTCAAAAATATATATACACATTTTGAGATGTTACTTTGCATTACTTTTCAAAGTTAAACTGAATTACAGTGGCGATGTGTAATATAATGTTTGCTCAAAAGATGGCATTAATCAAATGAATACTATCATCACCAACTAGGAGAGTCAAAGAAAATGGAAGAAGCATGGTAGCCGTGCAAGGAGCGTGAGACCATTTTGAAGTGGTATTTGAAATTCGACTGAGCCGGGCTCGGTGGCTCAGCCTGTAATCCTGCGCCTTTGGGAGGCTGAGGTGAGTGGATTGCCTGAGCCCGCGGGTTCGAGACCCACCTGGGCAGCGAGACCTCATCTCTACAATAAATCAAAAAAATCAGCCGGGCGTGGTAGCGCGCGCCTGTAATTCCGGCTACTCGGAAGGCTGAGGCAGAAGGATCGCCAGAGCCCAGCGGGTCGAGGCTGCGGTGGCCGGGAGCGGCCACTGCACTCCAGTCTGGGCGACCGAGTGAGACTCCAACTAAAAAAAAAAAGAAAAAAAAAAAATCGAGAACCTTGTGGAAGTACAACAGCCATGGAGGCATGAGTATGCAACAGAACCTCCAACACGCCTAACAACTGCACACACTCATGATAAGTTTGAGATGCAGGGTACTGTGTGTGATGTACACAAGGGAAGATCAGGGAGGACTCACAGAGCAACAAGTCCTGCGGTCATTCCGCATCCTCAGAAGTATGTGGAAGCTGATGGGAACCACTTTGAGCACCTCTTGTCATTGCAGAAGTCAAAGGTGGCTTGTATCCCTCTTTTGTTACCAGTATATATTGAGTATACAATTTTAATAGTTTTTTCTTTCTTAAAATGTGAGTACATTTTTGGGCATCCTTGGTATATGACCTTCCTGAATAACTATTTTTATTCCTAGTTTGCCTTTTCAGATTGTACTGGACTAGGACTGGCTGCTAAACTTTTTCAAATGGTTTTTCAGCCTCTACCGACCTGGCCATAAGCTTTTCCCCTTCCATATGATGGTGAAACAATGGATGAGAGTGATGAATTTCTAATAGGTAATCATTCTGATATTAGCAGAAAAATCTACCGATTGTAGTGCATTAGCCTTTTGATGCACTCAAGTTCATTTGTTACTAAATTAATTTAAATGTCTACATTTACTTTCATAAATAATATTGGTCTATATTTTATTTTTAAAACTTTTTCAGATTTTTAAATTAAAATTTTGCTGGTTTCACAAAATGAACTGGGAACCTTTCCATATTTGACAACGTCCTAGAATGGTCTAAAAAATTTACGTTTTCTAGTTTTTTCATGATTAGATAAAATGCAAATGAAAATCCAGAGTCTGGTGCCTATCCCAATGGTAACTTTAAACCAAACCTTTCTTATCTCTTCTACGCATAGTAATTGGTCTGTCCAACTTCTCCATGCTTCTTCAATCCATTGTGGTAATTAACATTTTACTAAGAAATCAGTTCTAAGTTTTCAAGTGTGTTGCCATAGAATTGCACATAATGTTAATACAATTAATAGTCTATTAATCCCATCTGTGTCTTTTTTCCTATTATTCATTTCTGCTTTCCCTTTTCCTAAGTCAGGATAATGGGAGTTTATTTTATTGGTCATTGCAAATAATCAATTATTTAACCTTTAGATTATTTAACCTTTAAATCTTATCTTCATCTCTTAATTTCTCCATCCTACTTAAAAAATTTTTGTTGTTGTTTACTCAGTTGTTGCTTTTGTAATTTCTTATGATGCATACCCAATTCCTTTATTTGTCACCTTCTTTCATAATGAAGTCAGCTCTTCCTTTCTAGGTGGCGTACTGTATATTTAGAAACTTTGCGAAGTACAAGAAAGAAAAATACCTAAGATGAAACTGTTAAGGGCCATAAGGCAAGCAAGCAATGGAATTCACAGGCTAGCTGGCATTCCAGAGAAGGGGATTCATAAACCAGGCATGGGAGGAAGAGGATGGGAAGGAAGAAGAAGGGAAGAGGAGAAACATGGGGTGGGAGGAGGAGGATAGGGAGGAGGAGGAAGTTGGGGAGTAGAAGGAGGTGGGGAAGGAGAAGAATGGGGAGGAAGAGGAGGAACAAGATGGCGGGGAAGAGGTGGAGGAGTCACTGTCTCCATTTCCGGAATGCAGGTCAACTCAGTTAACCATCACCTCAGGCAACCCTCTCGGGTCCCCTCCCACTGTGGGAGTTTTTCTAAACTCTCAATAAATCTTGCTTTCAAAAAATACAAAAAAATAAACTATCATCTCTTATCTATCACCTCCTTTACTGCATTATTAGGTTTTCACCCTTTTTCCACAGTGTGGAAATATACACGTTTAAAACACACACACACACACACACACACACACCGCCAGAAGTAATCTAGCCTAATTTTAAAACTTCTAGGGGAGTGTTCCAAAGCTAAGACACCACAAGGACCTTGAATAGGTGAAGAAGCACTCCCATGGCACTACAGCAAGCTCACTAATGCATGAGTGTGGCCTAAATAGTTGAGGAGCATTTTCAGCACTGACAATCAGAAGAGTTAGTCATTTGGATCCCGCTCCTTGTCCAAGTTCAGCAATGTGTCCTTCTAGGAAGTGACCTTGTCTACGTGACAGTTTCAGACAGCAACTCTCAAAAAACCGATGCTGAAGGGGCAAAGAGAGTCTGCTTATCCCAGGGTAAGAGGCTCTGACCTAATTAGAAAACTGTCTAAGGCCAGAAGCAAAGCTGCTACCATTTTCTTAATCCTCACTACGAGGGGTTTTAGAAGACTTAAAAGGTCCCAGGCTGGCCTGGGGAACTTGAAAATGACACTCAAATAAAATCACATTCATTTACGCTCTACTAATTCAGAACCATTTTTATGATCTGGAAAGAGTTTGGGTCATGTTTCCATTTTTAGACTCTATGACAACAGTCTGAGAAGGACACTCAACCTACTTATGGGAACAAGTTTTAGACGCTCTGACTCATCTATAAACAACGAACGTGCTAATAATTTATCTGTTGGTCAAAGCAAACACTTCTACTTAGGGCCGCTACCCTAAGTTCTCGTAAGAATAGAACCAAAAAGAAAATTTTAATATGTCCGACATCTAATTTTTCCCGTTTGTTCCTAAATACTTTCCCCGATAAATCCCAATAAGTAAAATGTCACTCTTAAACCCCACTATAACAGGAATTCTTTGGTGGTAGGAACCATTGAACACTCCTAAGGAACTCTGAATGCAGGGAGGAAATAATGCATCCCTTCCCTTTTAGGCTATGTGTACTTTTGGAGGGGGAAGTACAATTCCAACTTGTATGCGCAAAAAAGTTGAACCATGTCCTGCCTAAGTAATCTGCAGAATATGACCAACAGCCAGATGTCGCACTACATGTGAGAGTACAGGGGCAAGGTCAAGGGTGTGAGTGTACCCTGAGAACATCACTGGAAGGGTGGGCATGGGTACCACTGCTTCTAAGACATGGAAACATTAAGAGAGGGAACAGGGTTCGAGGCCCTAAGCTACCGAGTTTCTTAGAACCTACTGGCTGGTTCTGCACAAAATCGACAATCCAAGTACCCTAATATATTCCAGGTGCACCGGACATAACGATCCTGGGGACAAGGCCCTACACCTCATATCTATGCACACAACCCTACCTGCCTAACTCATTTTTCAGGGGGAAAAAAACGCTACCCCAGAACTACAGGTCAGAGAGAGTCAAGGTCCTGAATTGGCTATAAGCAAGCACTGTTTCCAATTTCCCCAGAAAGAAAATCTTTAAAATGAGAAATTTGGTTGACTTCCTCCTGCCCCTGACCTCTCCCCCATCCCCTGCCCAGTATGGCTCTCTGGTTTTCATCTGTGAAAATTAAATGGAATCATCTGTGTTCTGAAGTTTCATGACAGTCGGCTACCTGTCATGGTTAAGAAATAAAATGGTAAGATCTCCTGGAATTTCTAGATATCTTCAGATTATCTTTGAAAGCGCTTAAATTTCATGTCCTGGTGAAAATACTTCTAACCGATTCCCTTCTTAGCGAACAACTGCATGCTAAAGCTTAAAGAGAAAAGAGTGGACAGTAGAACTAATGTGTGTTCTCACCGTAGCAAGGACAAGAGGGGAGAGAGACACTTCATAAGGGTTCTTCTTGCGCACAGAGTGGGTGAGAGGGCTGAGTGCCCAAGGATCACCCCATATTCCATCACAATGCAGTAGGCGGTATGCCCAGGCAGCCTAAGGAGGTGCCCAGGTGGGAATGCAACCGGTTCCTGTCTGCACATGAGTGCAAGACAAAGAGATCAGCGTATCTCCCCCAAATAGCCACACACCTCATGCCTCCCATCTCAGCCAGCAATTCTGCTACCTGTTACTTCTGTGACCCACCTACCCTTATCCCTCTTCGTCTCCCACCTGTGCTCTTTCTACTTCTGGAGAATCATTTCTCCCACGTATCTTAGGCTAGGGTGTCAGATCTCTAGGCATAAGTTGCCATGTCAAGCAAAGATGAATTTGTCGGCCCCTTAAGCAGTCCTGTCCTCCAAGGGCTTGTGCCTGAGGTCAGGAGGTAGACACCCCGTGCAACCACAGCTCTGTAAACTGTTTCCGTTTGACTGGAAAACTCGGTGTAATCTTCAGACTGACCTTGCTGAGCCAAACCAAGCCATCCTCATGCTGGAAGTGTCCATGGATCCTGCACGCAATGCATAGGGGAACACTGTTCATTCCTCTACGGAGAGCCTTATTTCAACTAAAAGAAATGAAGGGATTAAAAGGAAGCCTTCACATGGAAGTCAGTCTCACTAGGTAAGCAGGGTTGAGACACAACAGACAGAAAGAAGGCACCAGACACTGGGATTCTGAGGCAGAAGAGGCATGGAGGAAAACAAGCATCAGACCATCAGGGAACGCAGGCAGTTCAGGTTGGCTAGAACAAAGGGGTGGGAAAGTGAGAGGAACCGGGCTGGACCAGAACCATATTCTACCTGAACACCAGGAAAAGGTTTGGGACCTTTTATCACCACAATTTTATTTCTTAATTACTGGTGGGTTCTACCATTCCCCTGTAAGTTTCAACTAATGACTAATGGATGGTCCTGAAACTTCAAGATTCTCTTTCCTACATGTTTTCTATTCTTACCAACTTAATCATCTTGTTTCCCTCGCCCAGTTGACATACTCCACAGTCCTTTTCATCTTCTTACCTCTCTCCCTTCCCATGCTCCCCCCATAACACACACACCTGTAGTCAAAATAACCCAAGCTACTTATGATTACACAACAAACTCTCAAATATTTTTACCAAAAACATGTCTTCTAAATATAACTCACTGAATTTTGAGAAAGAGCAAATAATTTTGCCAGGTAACTCTATTTACCCTTCTTTAATCTCTGTTATTCCTTTGGCCATTTGTGAACACAACAGATCACCAGGCATGTGAGTTCAGGGCTTTACTGCTCACACCTCTGTCAACCCACGACTGCCATGTACCAGTTGGAAGCTAATGACCACAAAGCCTCATGAGTTCGTTAGGAATTAACGCAAAGGACAAATGATCTCAATAGCAGGAAACACAATAGGACATAATAAAGAGGACCTCTATGATTGATTCCACATCGCTCGCTATACCTGGTAGCTCTTAGAATATTCTGTGGTTATTGATCAAAAAAATATTTACTCAGTGAGGTGAACTCTCAACCCAAGCATCGTTTACTGAAGTGCTCAGAGCCCATCAGGTACTTGCATCTGATACACATTCGACTTGAACGTTGGTATGATGCTGAGTTTATCTCTTTCCTGCCTTAAAATTTTTTTTAAAATCTATTTTTATTTCCTTTGTTCATTGTACTGTCAGATTTCAGAGTTGGCGAATTTCATTTTGTCTCGCAAACCATTTGATCTCTTCTCTAGTGCTTTTTATAGCACCTTCTTGCTTTTTTTTTAAACTTTCACATGGGTGACTCAGAGAGACATACGATGCTTATAAAGACTTGCATATAATAACTGCTTAGCGTCACAAACATGAAAATTCTGAACCTACTTTAAAAGATGAATGCTCAGAAGCATATGCAATTCCCATATGTCATGACCTGTCGCCAGTCAACATGATGTAAGTATCAGTAAAGTAACAAGAGTTATTTTCATCTGTCTAGATGCCTGTTCATTCATCTGGCTGGAATGATCTTGAGAAAACCCTGTCCAGTGGAAATTTCAGGGTTTCTACTCAACTAGACGTATCTTGAAGTCAAGGGACTGACTTTAATGCTTTCTGTATTCCACATAACTCCCTTGTCACACACACACCAAAAACAAAACAAATACTTATTGTGACTAAATGAATCACCATGAACTATTTTGTAAATGAATGTATTCGATCCTACATGATGAAGTTCAGGTGGATATCATAACAAATCTGGGATTAAGTAAAAAACAGTTGAATATGTATTATAAGTCATTCTATGAAGCTGGTTGTTTTCTGTGGTTAAAAGCAATGACTTTCTCACAGCAGTTAGTTTGAACTGGATTCACTAAAACCAAGCTGAAAAGATTAGTACAAATCTTAAAATACTGGAAAAGTTTCTCTAATTAGTCATGCCCTCATAACTTGCAGTACACAGTAGTTATTTTTCAAATGCTATATGTTTTTAGGGTCTGATTCACTAATCTTCTCAGACAGTCTGGCAAGACTTAATTTATCTGAGAGATCAGCTACCAAATGGAGAACTTCATTTAATTATATAAAAAGTAAAAAGAATTTGCAAAATGTTTTCACCAGTCATGGTTATTTTAACATTTACTAATTTGGGTAGAGCTAACATAGCCTGGAAAAAAATATCATCTGTTTCTTTGTATAAAAAGTTTTTTTTTAAAGAAAAAAACTCTATACATTCACCAACACTATATATTGTTATGCTAAAACCTCTCCTACATTGTACTTAACCTCATCACTGCATCTAGAGATATTATTACTGCTGCGTCCCAAAAACTGACCTTCCAAAATTGAAATTCAAGAGACTGGAAATATAGAATCCAACAATAAAGGATTTTACTTTTATTGTGACAATGAATTTACTACTTGTAGTCACAATAAGCTCCTAAGTCAGTTTGTGAGTAATTTAAGAAGTAAATTAAGTTGGCACAGCGGCCGGGACAATGGCTCATGCCTGTAATGCCAGCACTTTGGGAGAATGAAGTGAGAAGATCACTAGAACCCAGGAGTTAGAGGCTGCAGTGAGTTATGGCTGGACCAATGCACTCCAGCCTGGTGACAGAGCAAGACCCTGTCTCCGGGGGGGGGGGGTAAAAAAGTATGCATTAAGGCCTAACATCATCAGTTACTAACATATGCAAATGCATACACAGACACAGCCCACAGCAACAGTAGAGCAAAGAAATGGAACTAGTAACTTTTTTTTTTTTTCAGTTGGAATCTCACTCTGTCACCCAGGCTGGAGTGCAGTGGCACACTCACGGCCACCCCAGCGTTGATCTACTGGGGCTCCGGTGATCCTTCCGCCTCGGCCTTCCGAGTAGCCAGATAGCCAGAACTACAGGCACGGGCTACCATGCCCAGCTAATTTTTTGTTGATTTATTGTAGAGATGAGATCTCGCCAAGTTGCTTGGGCTGGTCTCGAACCCGCGGGCTCAGGCAATCCACTTGCCTCGGCCTCCCAAAGTGCTGGGATGGCAGGCTGAGCCACCGAGCCTGGCCGGAACTAGTAACTCTTAAGGGGTGGTATATGTATTAACAAGCATTTTAAGGCCCTTAACATCAATGACGAGAAAGTAAAGTAAGGGAAGGGGGCTTGACAAACAAAAGGAATATGCCATATCAGAGATAAATCACGAACCATGAAGACTGTGCTGAATGTATACAACAGCCGGAGTGGAAGGCATTGCTGCCCAGGAAAGATCCCACCACCAGAGGGACCAAGTCTGAACTCCTTAGAGGGGGAGGTCAGTGTGGAACAGGAATAGGCAGGCTGGCAGGGTGCATCAGGAGAAAGGGAGGGAATCCACGTGCTGAAAGGGAGCCAGCACCATCCTCGGGTTAAACCACTGCTGCATTCTCTCCTGCAGGAGGCCACCAGACCAGCACTTCTGCAGCCTGATTGTGCACAAACCTCCTGGGGGATCCAGTGAACAGCAGATTCGAACTCAGCCCATCGGGGGTGAGGCCTGACATCCTGCATTTCTAACAAGCTCCCACGATGCTGCTGGCCTATGGACCACACTTTGAGGAGCACTGTCCTAGATGCTAATGCAGGGGTCGCCTACCTTTTTTGGCATCAGGAACCAGCTTCATGGAAGACAGTTTTTCCATGGATGAGGGGTGGGGAAAATAGTTTCAGGATGATTCAAACGCATTACATTTGCTATGTACTTTATTTCTACCGTTATTACATTGCAATATAATAAAATTAATATGAAATTATTATTTTGATATGAGTGTGCAAACAATCGATTTATGATGGTCTCTGTGCAGTCAAACCTCACTGCTGATGTGAATCTGTATCTGCAGCCGCTCCCCAGGGCTGGCATCACCACCTCAGCTCCACCTCAGATCATCAGGCATTAGATTCTCACAAGGAGCACACAACCTAGATCCCGCCCACACGCAGTTCACCATAGGGTTCCTGCTCCTAAGAGAACCTAATGCCGCAGCCGATCTGACTACAGATGGAGCTCAGGCAGTAATGCCAGAGATGGGGCGTGGCTGTAAACACAGCCTCCTGCTGCATGGCCTCCTGCTGCGTGGCCAAGTTCCTCTCAATCCTTGAACCGGTACCGGTCTGTAGCCCAGGGGTTGGGAACCCCTTTCCAGAGGATGGTCTGGCCAAAGGCAGGCAGAAGGAAGGAGAATTTAACAGAAAGAATTATCACCAGACAGGTAGGGAGCAGGAGACCTGGGCTCATGGCTCTCCATTTCCTGGTCTTGGGTACTTCATCTGTAAAACTTGATCTTGTTCTACTTGATCTGTACAACAAGAGGAATGAGCCCATCTCCAGGGTTTCTTTCTAGTTTAAAAAACTGGGGGCAGGGCTTTACCGATCAGCTCACGCAAGGAGCCATTAGCTGCAAAGCACACGTTGTTCAAGGCAGTGCCGAAGTCCTGCCTGAGGGAACCCACGCCAGCACCGGAAGTTCTTGGAGACAGTGGAGCTGCAGATAAGCCTGAAGAACTATGACCCCCAGAAGGACAAGTGTTTCTCAGGCACCGTCAGGTTGAAGTCCACCCCTGGCCCAAGATCTCCGTGTATGTCCTGGGGGACCAGTGGCACTGTGGAGAGGCTACATGGATGCGGAGGCACCCAAGAAGCTCAACAAGAATAAGAAGCTGGCCAAGAAGTATGATGCCTTTTTGGCTTCAAGGTCTCTGATTAAGCAGATCCCACAAAATCCTCAGCCCAGGCCGGCAAGTTCCCTTCCTAGCTGACACGCAATGAAAATGTGGTGGCCAAAGTGGATGAGGTGAAGTCCGCAATCAAGTTCCAATTGAAGAAGGGGCTGTGCCTGGCTGTGGCCACTGGCCACGTGAAGATGACAGGGAATGAACTTGTCTATATAACATCCACCTGGCTGTCAACTTCCTGGTGTCACTGTTCAAGAAGAACTGGCAGAATGCTGGGGACTTATACATCAAGATCACCATGGCCAAGCCCCGGCGCCTATATGAAGGCACATCCTAATAAGTCCTGTTGCCACCAAAATACAAAATAAAACAAAAAACTTGGAACAGGAAGTAAGGTTTATGGCCTAAAGAACTGTGCCTCCTTAAATCAGGGTTTAAAGAGAAGGACGGAGATTGAGAAAATAAAAAGTCACTGAGCTGCACGTCTTCCAGGCAAGAGAGGAGAAATTTGCTATCTTTATTGGAGTGCTTAGACAAAAATGCAAAATGATATATGCCGGAGCTATTTATCGCAAAACAATGGACAAGCCTGGGAACAACCCAAGTGTCCATCAGGAGGGGACGGACTGAATGAACCACAGTATACACATAGCAGGAAGCTATAAAAAGACACAAAGGAGTTCTCTGTATATTGATATTGAGTGAGCTCCAGGATACAGCGCTAAGTGAAAAAAAAAAGAAGAAAAAAATAGGATTTAGAACAGTATGTATCATGTGCTACGTTATGAGTAAGAAGGAATATAGGCTGGGCTCGGTGGCTCAGCCTATAATCCCGTGCTTTGGGAGGCCGAGGTGAGTGAATTGCCTGAACACGTGGGTTGGAGACCCACCTGGGCAACTTGGCTAGACCTCATCTCTACAATAAATCAAAAAATCTAGCCAGGCGTGGTAGCACACGCCTGTAGTTCTGGCTACTTGGAAGGCTGAGGTGGAAGGATCGCCGGAGCCCACTATACTCCAGTCTGGGTGACAGAGTGAGTCTCCAACTCAAAAAAAAAAAAACAGGAATATAAATAGTTCCAAAAAGGACAATGAAGGAATAACCCCAAATCTAATAAAATTGGTTACCAACAGGGGGACAAGGATGAAAAGTCGCTTTAATACACCTAAACATTACAGTTATGGCTTGATCAGTGTTTTATTGAATATAAAAAGAGAATCAAATTTAGGAAAATCAAACAAACATAAACTATAGTGGTGAACCTATACAGAGAGACATTATTTCACCCAACTTTGAAACCTGTTTTCGTTGTCATGCCAAGCCAGATATTAGCTAAATAAAAAAGGACTGCAAAGAAATATTTAACTTCAATAAAGATAGCAGGCGTTAATTGTCGAAGCTGGGTGAGGGAGCTCCATTATGCTGCTTGCTATCATGCTGTCTCCTCTGTTTTTGTACATGTTTGAATAATAATAAAAAATAGCTTTTCAAGTAATCTTCTTTATCTAACATTAACATACACACAGACCGAGCAAGAACACAAGAGAGTGCAAGTTTGCACCAAAGCCAGCCTCAGTCTACCAAGGTGAATGCCAACATACGATAAGATCTACCATACAAGTAGGCAAAAAGGGGAGGGAATTACCCACCCCTGACTTCTACTGCAAAGTAACATACTTGGCATCTGTATAGACTTTACTGCATTCAAATACGTTTTATATTATCTCATTCTGTTCTCACAACAAAAGTGCAGGATGACTACCATGTCCGTTTATAGCTGAGGTTAAGTGGCTCCAACTCATCCAAACTCAAATTCCCTTTTTTTGCCCTGAGTTGGAATCTCACCGTCGCCCGGGCCAGAGTGCAGTACAGTTGCATGCTCACGGCTACAACAGCCTGACCTGCTGGGCTCAGGTGATTTTTCCACCTCAGCCATCCAAGTAGCTGGAACCACCAGAGCACACCACCACACCTGGCTCATCTTTTGATTTATTGTACAGACTTGGTTTCACCAAGTTGCCCAGGTTGGTCTCGGACTCCCGGGTTCAGGTAATCCTCTCGCCTCCACCTCCCAAAGTGCTGGGATTACAGGTAGGAGCCACCATATCTGGCCAAACTCAAGTTCTTTGACCTCCAAGTCTAGTGGTTTTCACACTGTCCCTCTGGAAGCTATACCAAGGGGTGGAGGCCATGAACCTAGTGCCAAAGGTCTCAAGTAGTACCTTAAAAATTCATGCCGGTTTATTTTTATTCTATAATATACCCATGTTTGTTTTATGCAAGAATAATATATTTATGACTTATCAAATAACATAGACCCACATGTGTGTCTTGTGGCTTTATGGATGCAGGAATCACAATTCCTTATGCTGGTTTCAGAGGCATTGAATTACTCCAGGCTGCCCTGAGACAGTGTTATCTGTCACCCAGATGCTTCTGGAAGCCCAGGAGGAAAAAAAAAAAGGGAGCGTCCCATTGTCCAACTAGCGTATCGCTGGTAGCATTCCCAGCTGATAGTATTTCAACTGGCACTGACAAATATACTTTCTGTTGATGTAACTTTTTAAACCTTGAAAATTCTGTCTAGTCTGTTAAATATGACACCTAGAAATGAGTCAGTGAGTACAATGACAAATGAATTTAAATCACATAATGTGGTTTGAAATGGTTCAAAATTCTTTGGGCGCATTTTGGAAAGGGGTGCCTCATGGCTATCCTGGGCATAGAGCTCAGATGTCAAACCAGGAACACAACTTTGCAGCAGCCTATTTCAAAGAAAAGGAAACAACGCTTACTACTATATTCGTTAACAAAATGGCAGCAACTTTGTGCTATTTAAGATAAACTTTTTGATGGTTTTAGACTTAGAGTATGATTGCAAAGACGGCAGGGAGTTTCCAAGTCCCCTAGGGCCAGTTTCCTCTATTATTAACACCAATATGAGTGCAGGACATTTCTCACAATTAACGAATCCAGGTTGACTTATTACTATTAACACAAGTCCATACTTTATTCAGTTTCCTCAGATATGTCCTTTCCTGTTTCAGGATGCAATTTTGGTTTTCTTTGCATTTGAATTTCAACTATAGGAAGGCTATTTAAGCTACTATAACAAATACAAGCCTAAAAGACTAAAATGCTTCTCATGTCATCCTAAGCCAAAGAAAAATGCAAATGTTGAGTGAAACACCAAAAGTCAGCTCTTCAACAAACTAACCTTCATCTATAGCTCCAAGGCCACCACTTTGGAAAACTCACCCTCCTCATACATGTAACAAGTTTCCCTGTGTGAAAAGTGGGTGAGTCGAGGCATGAAGATTGCCGTTCCAGATGTCGGTTTCAATTCTCACACTGGCTCAGCAATGCCAAGTTTGCACATGTGTCATTTAAATCAGATCAACAAATGTCTTTCCGGGGTCTGGAATTAGAATCCAACGGTGTGCAAGCCATTATCCCATTCTCAAGGTTAGTTTAAGGAGTCGAAAAGCCAACCAACAAAAAGTTAACCTTGAAGATTTCAAAGAACAAAGCAGGATGATAATAAAAGGTGTCAGAAATGCATGCATGATTAACTGGAAAGTGAATTAATGAAACAGGCAAAAAATTGCCCTAAGAAGAGAACTGCATCGGGATGGATTAGAAAGTTAACCTTTCTAAGCTAGCTTCTTTATCTCCAAAGAGAAGGTATTAGACTAAATTAACTTTGAGATCTTGTCCTGTTTCTAAAATTCCACAATTCCTTTTTATTTTAGCCTCCAACAGCACAGTGAGGTAAGCAGCACAGGTCTTCCTATCCTAGCCCCATCAGAGAGATGAGGAAATTAGCCCAGGGCCTCTCCTCAGCCCCAGAGGAACTCTGGGACAACATGGCCACCACCAGGTTTCTCACCAGCTCGGACTGAGCACCTTCCGCCACAAATGAGGGAACTCTGCCTGCCCCACAGTACAAGACGAAGCCTTTCTTCAAGCAGTGGATACTAGCAAACCACCCAGAAACTCTCTACCATGTCGTTTACTTAGCGGT
Source organism: Cephalopachus bancanus (assembly GCA_027257055.1). Classification (NCBI taxonomy): domain Eukaryota; kingdom Metazoa; phylum Chordata; class Mammalia; order Primates; family Tarsiidae; genus Cephalopachus; species Cephalopachus bancanus. Next base: position 636,013 of record JAPVLO010000557.1, read on the forward strand.
ACTAAAATAAGACACAATCTGAACCTGAAAGAAATATATTTTATTAAAGTGATGCTTTATAATTCATAGGCTCTACTCATGTGTAATTCAATCAAGCTCCACTGAACACTTTTTACAAAAGCAACAAACATTTACCCCTTATGGAGTATTTCAGATTTTCCATGGCACTTCTCATTCTGTACACCTTTTCAAGTACAGTTTCTCAACCTTGTGTCAGTAGTCAACCACTCCGAATGCTATGGGCTAGATATCTGCAAGTGGCAGGAGCCGTCCTGTGCAGTGTAGAAACCGGACCAACATCAGGGTCTCTTCCCACTAGGTGCCAGGAGGAACCACTTGCTGGCCCCACGCCCCACCTCCAACCCCACGAATTGTGACAACGAAAAATGCCTCCAGATACTACCACATGTCCCCTGTGGGAGAGGGTGCAAAATTGTCACTGAGTGAGAACCACTGCCTTGAAGCAATTCATGATGTGGATAAATCTAGTAAGATTTCAACAGCAATGCAAGCTTTCGGTGTGGCTTAAATGAATGTTTTCTAAAAACCTTTTATTAACTATAGAAACCAGCATTTGTCTCAGAAAATATAATCAGTATGGAAGACGGAAGAAGCAAACTCATAGCTTCCCCTTTCAACAGCTGTAATTAGTGCTGCTTAGAACAATAAATATAATGTATGAATTTAATAACTCCCTAGAAACGAGGAATGTGAATCAGAAATCACTCTTAATCCCTTCCATCCCAAGATTCTAAAATAAACACCAGATTCTACCATGAGCAGCCAAATTAATCAAGCATGAGGCAGAACTTGGTCTGGGCAAAAAGCCAACACGGACAACCATGACCACTGTGTGTCACCAACTCCCCCACATTCTGCCTCAGAGGACACGCGCTCCCCAGGGACTGTTTTGCCACCAGCAGTTAAAACAGGCCCCGTTCCCTAAAAGAAAGTTAAGGCCTGGGAAAAGGAAAGACCTAGCTGGGAAGGCTTTACCTAGTAAATGTTCCGGGCTGATACCCCAGGTTCTTAGATCACTCTGCTTAATTTGGGATTGAGGGCAGAGCAGAAGCCATCAACAATCAACAGTTAAACAGGATTAGTGCACAAGGGAAATCTGAGTGACTGCAGATGGAGGCCATCTGATTTTTAAAAACTGATTTGAAAAGTCCGTTAACATCATAAAAAGAGACATTTCTCATTTGGGCAGCTACGAAAGCTACTCGTCATCTTTTTTTAGGTACCAACATGAACATGCAGAAATCACCATCACCGCATATCTAGATCCGAAGAAAATGGCTAGCTGCTCTCTGAGCTGCAAGGCCATCCAGACAGCTCCTTCCCTTATGGGGGTGCCCCTGAGTGTTCCAGTAGAAAGGTGAAACAGGCAGGTGACTGCCAAAGAGACCCAGGCAGACATCAGCTGTGGCTGGGAGCAGTTAATCGCCTGCCACCACCCTCATTGGGAGAGAGTGCAGGGTGGTGCCCCTCCCTAAAGCAGGCTTGAGGGCATGGTTCCCCAAAAGGTATTTGGATTCCTTGGGCCCTCCACCCAAGACGTTCTTCTGCCTCCAGCTTCTGTCTTCTGCTAAATGGCTTTGGTTCCACCTCATATATCTCAGCCCACATTCCACCCAAGAGAAAGAGTACACATAAAGAGAAAACTGGCCATGCCCAGTTCCTACAGGTGGGCCGGTGGCTGGCAGGGCATGAATCACATGGGAGGACCACAGAGTTCCACTGGCGAGGGACCAACCAAGCTCAGTGTTAATCAAGGCATAGAATCATTTACATTAAAGATCATTAACCAGGAGCTCAGGCCCCTTGGCAAGAGGTGAGAGTTCACAGGCTGAAAAAATGCATTTGGGGAAGGTGGCAGCCTCTTGTTACCAAAGAGAGGTTTGGGTCATTTCGGGAGAAGGGCGCGTCAGTGGTGAGGACGGAGGAGAACCAAACGGGGGCTTCTGGGAGGGGGAACATGTTTTCTTCTTCCATGGCTTTTTCCAGCTGTGGCTGCATTTCATTCCCTCAGGTGTATGTTCTGTTCCTTCTTAGCCCCATGGGGTGTAACTATCACCTCGTGCAAACTGCTTCCAGGTAAAGAATTCTAAACAGGTGAGGAATTCTAAACAGGTGAGGTTTGTGGCATTTGCCTCGCCAGTTTTCCATGTCTCAACAGAAACATCTCCTTTTAAGGTGACAGTTTAGGCTCTACCATTTCAAATCCCACACGAAAAGGAAGGCATGTCCCAATTCACCAAACTGCTGTGCTGTTTCTCCCACGCCCAGGGACCCGGTGCCACACAATTCTCAAGCAAAACAAGTCACCATCAAGCAAACAGGGTCACAAGTTCAATTTCACACATTACAAGTCGCCACGGTTGTGAAGATTTCGGACAAATGTTCTTTTTGATATGCTTCAAGTTTCAGCACATGTTGGGCTTCTTCCTTCTCAGTCACCCCCGCCCCACCTCATCCCACCCCCCCACCTCATCCCACCCCCCCACCTCATCCCACCCCCCCCACCTCATCTACCCCCCCACCTCATCCACCCCCCCCCCACCTCACCCCCCCCCCCCCCCACTACTTTGTCTAAGGCAGCCTGGGAGTTTCTCATTGTTTATAGAATCACTCAAAAAGAGCAGGCCCTGCCCTGCCCTGCCCTGCCCTGCCCTGGTTTCTCCATTCCAGTATTACATAATTCAATTTTCCTCAAATCAGGTATTTACCATAGAGCATTCTATGTGACTGATGTTTAAAAGAAAAAGAAAAGAAAAGCCCATTCTCATTGCTAGTGAGATTAAGGTCAAATGGGAAGACAGGCCATTCCTGGAGATCAATGTCCATGTTTTAACATAAGTCCTCTTTAACTTAAAGAAAATCCAAGCGCCAGTCTTATTTTCTCTTACAGTGAATAAAAGTTTCTATGCTTGAAGGGTGACAAATGTAGGAAAAGACGATGAATAATAATCTAACTACAAGACGCCTAATCTACAATTTTTAAAAGTTCCTAACTGAACATCTAGCCATATAAGAGCAAAACGATTTCATCTGTGTGAACACGTGTGAAAACTAAAGTTAGGAGTCATGTGACTCAGCCCCACCCGTTTCCTGTAAAGGTTATAGAACAAATGTGTGTATCCCAGGAGGTAAATCCGAAACAATCAAGGAAGTACACCTGTCCCATGACGACCTAGCCGGCTGCACTAGCCATGCTTTAAATTGAACTTAATACACAAGGAAGGTGAAAAAGAATAAAATTTTAAATAAAAATATCTGTCCTCGTTTCACCTGGGATTTTGTACCAGATTTCTGAACCCTGCCTGACAGATTCCTTCACTGTGTCTATTTTTGACATCTCAGGAACACAATGATGACAAATGCAGTAATTGATGCATGGGGGAAGGGGCGCAGAACATTATCTGTGCAATTTTTCAGTGAACTACCCTGAAAAAAAAAAGAGGTTTCAAACAAGATGACAGAGGTTAAATACCTAAGGAATTAAACATTTTCCCAGTGCGCCTTTTGGTTTTTAAAGCACGCCCCCCCACCGCCCAAAAAAAAATTGTTGAATGGACATCAAAAAAGAAAGAAGGTTCAAATAATCCCCTAAATCCTGGCACATTTAGGTTAAGGCTGATGGATTTGTCATAAGAGAACATTCTCTTGAGGCTGAAGGCACAAATCCAGTGACAAGGAAAACGGAACCTTTGGTGGCACTTACCAGATTCCAGGCAGGAAGAGCTCCTTTGAAAAGGGAGCGAGGAGAGACAGGCAGGGCTAGACGCAGATGGTCTGTTTCCCCTAACAACAGCGACAGCGAAGAGAAATCCTGGTGTCCGCCAGCTCGCTGCCAGCCAGGTAATCAACAGCCCGGAGCGGGAGGCGCCGTGGTCTGGGAGGTGCCACGAGGGGAGGGTTCGGCGACAGCTCCCGCCCAGGTGGGTCCCGGAGCAGCCGCCCAGCTGCCCACCCCGGCACCCTCGTGGGCTGGAAGCCAGTCTGGGCTGGAGGGTGCTGCGGATGGCTGCCTCCCTGAATCAGGAGCAAATTCAAACGTGGGCAAGAGGGAAGCGCGCATGAGCCTATAGGAGGAACTCGGTGTAGTCAAGAGGCACACAAAAACCCAATCAGGCCGCAGCCCCACGATACTGCCCCGCAGCAAAACAACACTGTGAACGTGAACGGCCAACTCACGGTAGGAAGTGTGCACACCTGGCTCTGCTGGGGGGAGCCTGGGAGCTCAGGGATCCACTCCTAAGACATATGGCATGCCCCTTTTTGAAAACGAATGGCATTTTCCTCTAAATGTCCATGCCAGTGTTAAGACGACAAATATTCAAGGGAATAAAATGTCTAAATAATTGCTCCAATGTCCTCATATATATGGGATGAGCCCATATTTTCATCAGTCACAACTAGCTTCAGATTCCCTCTTCACTGCAACTGAGCATGGACAAAGCATCTTGACCTGTCCCACCTCCAGCTTCCACTTCCGTTAAATGGAGGCTTAAATCCTCCTTCATGGGCTGCTGAGAGGAATCAAGGCGATCATGGCTGTTTTACAGACCAACAGTCCTCAAGCCTTGGTCCTGTCTACATTTAATTACCTTTCAGAGCTTGAGGCTCTAATAAAAGCATTGTCCTGAATCAGGCATGGGCACCCCTTTCACATTTTCAGATCTTCAAAAACAGATCCAATGCATATCCAACAGCAAAAGACTGTGTCTCTTTACTCTTTTATTTCTTTTAATCAATTTCTCCAACAGATTACGGAGGCCAATTTTGAAATCATTTTTGCAGACAACAGTCAGAGACAGATTCCAAGAACCCCTCAGCCCAAATCCTGCCAGGGACAACCCAGTCGCAGCCCAAGGCAGAGAGGGTTTCTGTTCTCAATTCCGAGTGAATTCTCATTTCAAGGTCAAGAACGAGCCCACCTTTTAAGAGCCAAGAGTGTTGAAGAAAAGAACAGGCTCTTTATTGAACCAGAAAGTCTTTTTCTTTAATGCTTCCTTTGAGAAGGCAATGCTTTCTTACAGTGGGCATTTGCAGCTTACTTATATCGCCATCTTTAATAAGAATGATCAGGTTCAAGGATTATCAAGTGACCTTCCTTGGGAGGGGGAGACCCAGCTTCCCACCTGGGGCCAAGAAGCCGCCGTCACCATCTGGTGGTGGCTCCTGCATATTACAGTCTTGCACCGCCTCCAATCCATTCTCCAAGACACAGAGCCTCGGCATTCCTGCTTTATTACATCTATCAACCTTTGCTCTTTCCCACCAGATCTTCTTTCCAACCCTTCATTCTTTCCCAGATTCGTGATCGGGCCTCTAAATCCACGACGGAGGATAACAGTTCTGTTCCTCCCTACCCGCCTAAGAGTGACGTTGCGGTGACAGAGAATGAAATTCCCGGCCGGGCTCGGGGGCTCAGCCTGTAATCCCGCGTCTTGGGAGGCCAAGGTGAGTGAATTGCCTGAGTCCGCGGGTTTGAGACCCGCCCGGGCAACTTGGCAAGACCTCATCTCTACAATAAATCAAAAAACTAGCCGGGGGTGGTAGCGCGCGCCTGTGGTTCCAGCCACTCGGAAGGCTGAGGCGGAAGGATCGCCGGAGCCTGGCCACTGCACTCCAGCCTGGGCGACAGAGTGAGACTCCAACTCAAAAAAAGAAAAGAAAAGAAATTCCCAATGCACGTGGGAAAGAGAACTAAAAAGCCAATATGTTTCCGGAGCGTAACAGCCAAGAGCCACCACTGCTGAACAATATGAAGCAGCTGTTTCCTCTAAGTGAAGTGAAAGGATTAGTTGACCCGGGAAATATGAACAGTCTTTGAGCTGGGTCTTCATCAGTGAACAGTACTTGGCTGGGCTCAGTCAAATTGCTGTGTGCTGGCAATAATGGGTCACTGAAAGGTACCTACAGAAACCTAGAAGAAACTTAGCTTATTCTTAGTTTAGTCTTTTTGCCTCCACATAACCGTTAGAAAGTATTTAGACATTCTACTACAGAACAAGCAGCAGCCTGTCCCATATCCCCTCAGCAAATCTTCATCAGATGCAAGACCAGGACAGCCATTTGTGGTTTAGCATAGTAATCTCTAGTCAACTTTTAGGTTCCTTGTCAAGGCTGAAGATCAAAGATCACTCTTTGGCTGGCCCAAGTCATAAAAGTGATAATACGACCACCTTTGGTCAGGGAGTCTATAAATTACAAATGTCTGAGTTTGTGAATTGCAAATGCCTAACAAGTCTCTGGCAGGAACCCCCACACACACACCCAGGATTAACCTAATCAGCCCTTTGTGACCTACCTGACACAAATAAAACCCACCATGGCAGCAATCATGTGACTAACTCACCCATCTCCCTGCTGTCCATCACCTGAGGTCGGTACCTGAGCTTACTTGCCTCTTTGTGATGCCGTGGAGCAGGCCACCACCCAATCACCTTAATGATCTTCCCCCATCAAGGGGAATGGTTAAAAGAACTCAACTACAAGCAACCATCGGCCATTGCCTTGTTAGACTCTGGTGTGGTCATGTGCTATTTGAGCTATGGCTGTCCCCACGCTTCCTGGCTTTGGTCCCCTCCCCCACCTTGGGGAGGTGAATCTTCTCTCTCCCTTCTCTTTCTCTCTCTAAATTACTTTTATGTATTTTATTTTTAATTATTTATTTATTTTTTCAGTTGGAGTCTCACTCCGTCGCCCAGACTGGAGTGCAGCGGCCGCTCCCGGCCACCGCAGCCTCGACCTGCTGGGCTCCGGCGATCCTTCCGCCTCAGCCTTCCGAGTAGCCGGAATTACAGGCACGTGTTACCAGGTCCGGCTGATTTTTTGATTTTTTTTTTTTTTATTATTGTAGAGATGCGGGCTCGCCAAGTTGCCCAGGCGGGTCTCGAACCCGTGGGCTCAGGCAATTCACTCACCTCGGCTTCCCAAAGTGCGGGATTACAGGCGGGGCTTCTAAATTACTTATAAACTTTTCTTTCTTTGCCTCTAGTTGTGTTGCAAATCTTTGTGTGACGGATCTCTGGTTACCGGTGCTTTGCCTCCCTTGCTGCCCCCACCCCTCCAACAGGCCCACCACCCTCACCCTCTCCGTACCCTAACAGCCACCGATCGGGTACACCAGGAGAAAAGTTCCTAAGCCTCTTCACTTCTCCTAAGCCTTCATCCACCCCGGTGAATATATCCAGGTCCAGCAGGTGCTCAAAGGCAGGTGCCAACCTTAGAAGAAAATTACCAGAGGCTGTGAAGGCCATGGAAAAAAGAAGACAATGGAACATTCGTGTTTAAGCGGTGTCACTGGGCTACTCTCTAAAACGACACTTGTCGTTTCTCAGAAAGTTCTACTGGAAAGACAATAAATCTGGGATTTACAGGCAGCTGTAAAAAGGCCTGGGTGCCCAGCTGGCAAATGTGTCTGCACGTCGTAGCAGCATCTGTTTGCAGGATGACAGAAGAGGGTGGTTCTTTTAGGTACAAAGGAAGACAGGAATTATCGGAACTTTGGGCCACATAAAAGGTTCTTTTACCCACATTATCCCCGTATGTTATTTGCATGCCTGTAAAATTAAGTATCTGATTGATATTTAATTTTATATCAGAATAATTCAAGAGGTAAACTTCAGTCTTCCAATCAGATACACGCTCTCATGCAGAAAACAGTCCAAAGAAAAGGATCCTATATGAAATAGCTCGTATCAGTCCTCACATCTGACCTTACACACACCTCTTACACTGGCCTGGCTCTCTTCTTAGCCATTTTGCTTTAAAAACAAACAAGCAAGCAAGCAAAAAATTACAACTCTGCAGTCATCACTAGTGTATGTCCAGAGTCACACAGGCTTGTGCTATGTCGGAACATGACAATATCCCATTGGATAGCTGTTGTTTAAAATGATCAGAAATGAGGGAAACAGGCAGAAAGACAGGTCTATACATTAAAGGATCCTTTTCCTTTTTCTTTTATTTTTTTACATTTGGAACGCTATGGCCTTATGTTCAAGTGCCAGGCTGAGCTCAAATTAGCAATGATGATAAATTCCTGGAGGCCCAGAACTCTGTGCTCTGCGTCTCCCAGTACAATGCCTTTCAACCAAAACAGATGGTTGCTGAATTCCACTGAAAGACAGTACCTGTGGGCGCACTGCCATCACCACCAGCGAACCCAGCAGAAGGCACTGACACTTGTGTTCCGCTAGATAGAAGATGGACTCTGTACACATTGAAAGCATGTCAGAACAGCCAGGAAAAATCATTAAAGTGAGTGGTAAACGGTTAAAGACGCAACGTGAATCACTAAATCAACCAGGAAGCAGGAGACGTCAGAGTGAACCCTAATGATGTCCATAAACACCTTCCTGGCTTAAGATGATTTTACATGTTAACCTTTCAGAAATCAGCAAGCCTATCTCACAGAAAACAACAAGGAATTTCTCTCCATTGTCTCCCCCTGTTACTAAATTAATGATGTACCTTGCACACATTCCATAGTGTCTGAGAACCAAGGAATCATTCCTGATCTTGAACAATGCATTTAATATCTCGGTTTCAGAATGCCCGTATGTTGTGGTGACAGCTCTTATGCTGCAGTTTTATGATCCAGGCTCCCCGATTTAGGAACCCATGCTTGAAAAGTCACCTTAAGTGCTATCTCATTCAGCAAGTGTTTACCAAGTATTTATAAACCTTGTCAGCCCTGAGGTTTCCCAGAGGAAAGGCCTTGTTGGGGCTTGCCTCTCATCACAGCCAGGTGAACTCATCAACGCCTGTCATTGGTGCATACAATTTAGCACTTTGATTACACACCGAGTTCTACTGTTGGTACACTAAGTTCTAGCTTAATTGTGGTGGTTTTGTAATGAGCCTCTTTCACCAATAAAATGTTAAGCTGTACAAAATAAGACCAATGTCTTCCTTAGTAACTGACCAGTTATATTGAAGCAAGATTTCAGACAGACTCAGTCCAGGGAACTTAGTTGCAAAACCCAAATAAACAGCAACTGCCTCTGAATTCTGAAACAGTGTCCACCAACGGCCAGGTCCTTGAGCTCAGAGCTTCACTGACTGGCTGTAACACGATTCTGAACAAGCTTCATTACTAAGCCTCCCCTTACAGAGATTAGGCCTCTAACCTGCAATCGAGTGTGTCAAACAGCATTAGGCCTCTCCTACAGAAGCCAGACACACCTAACATCAGAAAAGAGGGAAACTATTCAATGACAACAAATGATAATTAAAACTCTCAGCCACTACAATCAACAACATTCCATTCAGAAATCAGTTTGTAATTATAAGCCCTTTTATTTTATTTTTATTTTTTATAGAGACAGGGTCTCACTATGTTGCCCAGGTCTTGAACTCCTAGCCTCAAGCATTCCTCCCACCTCAGCCTCTTGGTGCTGGGATTACAGGTGTGAGCCACCATGCCCAGCTGATAAACTCTTTTTATCATGGTTAAATCTTCTAATTGAAGGTAGAAGATGATGGATTTAAATGATGGGGAAAGGTTCTATTAGGAGGTATAAATCATAGGTTCTCACTCAAATAAAGAGGGACTTAAGACCAGGCATGGTGGTTCACACCTATAATCCCAACACTGGAAGGCAGAGGTGAAAGGATTGCCTGAACCCAGGGGTTCAGCCTGGGCTACTTGGTGAAATCTCGTTTCTACAATAAATTAAAAAAGAAAAAAAAATTAGCTGGGCATGGTGGCACAAGCCTGAGGCTCCAGCTACCTGGAAGGCTGAGACAGAAGGACTGCCTGAGCCCATCAAGTCAAGACTGTGGTGGCTATGAGCATGCCATTGCACTCCAGTCTGGGCGACAGAGTGAGACTCCAACTCAAAAAAAAAAAAAGAAAAAGAAAAAGAAAAGAAAAGAAAAGAGGTACTTTATTTTTAAAATCTACAGTACACTTTTCCAATTATTATAAATGCAATATAGATTATTCACAAGAAAATTGTATATAAAAATATACACACAGACACACGTGCATATTTAACTAGATGAAAAGAAAGTAACACCCATGGGCCCCTCTGAAGTAACACTACTCATACATTAGGGCACAAATACACTTTCAGATCTTCTTCCATATTTCTGTATTGTGTGTTGCTTACAAAAAGATGAGATCAAACTATACAAACCAATCTGCAACTCAGTTTTTCATTCAATGTTATAAAATGTTTCCATATTATTAGATATTTATCTGCAACATCATTTTAATGGCTTTATACTATTCTTTTAAAAAGACATACCATAATTCAGCTAATTTAGGTTGTTGGAACTTTTTCATTAGGCTAAACAATGCATCATCCTTATAGCTAATTATTTAAAACACACACACTTTGGATATGTAAGGATAAAATACATATTCATGACTTCCTTAAAATGGGTTCCTTTGAAGAATGTTTGCTAGATCAACAAGCAGGCAAACGTTTCTTTCCACATATTTGATAACATTAAATAATATTTTTATGGAAGAAAATTTAGAAAATACAAAAGCAAAACAATCAATATTCTTACGATGCTAACGTAATGTTTGTATTTTATTGTGCACCCTTTCTAATCTTTTCCAATTAGGTTGATCTTTTTTCCCCCCAAATAACTATTTAAAAAAAAAATTCTGCCTAAAATACTTGGGTTGGTTTTATTTTATTGGAGTTTTGACTTTTTAAGGTAATTCTACATAAAATATTCCATTCACCTACTTTACATTCAATAATGTGAATCATGAAATTTTATTCAAGAAAAACCCAAAGTAAAAGAGACCTGAGTTCTGCCCCATGACCCGACACAGAGGGAGGAAGGGCGGAAGGGGGGACATGAGAAGGGTGGAAACTGGAGGAACAGGGAGGGGGATAGACCATGGCATGCTGAAGTTCAACTATCTCACCACCGCTTTGGTCGGGGGCTTCACTATGAATTATCACTACCTTGAAAATCACACAGATGTCATGAGTAACCACTGATGGGTTTATGTAAAGAGCCAACGGCACTGGCCGAAGAGAAAATCAGCCCCAGCAGGGTACATGCAAGGTCTTCCTCAACACCTGGCTTCTGGCTTGCACAGCTAGTTATTGAACTTGATGGCTTCTAACTCCTTAAGCCAGTCACCATCAGAGGTATTTGGACAGCCCGCTGGACACCCCAAAGCTCATACCAGCCTAGCCAAATGGGTGAAAAATGTCCAGGGAAGACAGTGTGGCGATTTCTGAAAGAACTTGAAATTGACCTTCCATAGGACCCAGCAATTCCCCTAGTGGGAATAAACCCAGAGGAACTCAAATCATTCTACCAAAAAAGATACCTGCACACTTATGTTTATTGCAGCTCTATTCGTAATATCAAAAACACAGAACCAACTGTGTTGCCCACCGAAGACGGACTGCAAAAAAAAAGGTGGTACGTATACACAATGGAATATTATGCAGCCATAAAGAAGGACAAATAGATGGACTTTGCAGCAACTTGGATGGATTTGGAGTCGATGATACTCAGTGATTTATCACAGAAACAAAGAACAGAGTTCCATATGTCCTCATTCATAAGGGGACCTTGAACAATTATAATGCTATAAGAAAGGGACTGGCAGTAGTGGGAAACTGTCAGAGGAGGGGGCTGGGATTGGCAGTTAAGGGAAACTGCTAGGGGAGGGAGGGGCATACCTCATCCACAAGGGTACCTGCATGATCAGTGTTTCACATACCTAACCCTGAATTGTACCCCATATCTTTATAATAAAAATTTTTAAAAAAATGTCTAGAGGTTTTAAATCAGGAGTTTTAAGACACAGCAAGCCGGGCTCGGTGGCTCAGCCTGTAATCCCACGCTTTGGGAGACTGAGGTGAGTGGATTGCCTGAGTCCACGGGTTCGAGACCCGCATGGGCAACTTGGCGAGACCTCGTCTCTACAATAAATCAAAAACTAGCTGGGCGTGGTAGCGCACGCCTGTAGTTCCAGCTACTTGGAAGGCTGAGGCAGAAGGATCGCTGGAGCCCAGCAGGTCAAGGCTGCAGTGGCCAGGAGCGTGCCACTGCACTCCAGTCTGGGCGACAGAGTGTGACTTGAACTCAAAAAAAAAAAAGACATAACAATGTATAGGTTCATTGTCTGTTAGCTATTTTCTTCCTCCAGCCCTATTACTTGTGCCCTATTACTCCAGCCCTACTTTTGGTTTTGGTCAAATGAGTGAAGGGATATATCCCACAGCATCCCAGGACTGTGGAGTTCAACTGGGAACAGACCAGATGGGGCTGAACTTTTAAAGACAAAAGATCCTGTTGCTGTCTTTCCCTTTCCAACAGCAGGCTTAGCAGACAGAGAAAGGCAGCAGCCACGCTTTGACGTGGGCTTTATAAAGTCTAAAAATAGGTACTTGCGACAGAATGGCTTCTTTAGAGAACAATTTCAAAGATTCCCAGGAGGTGTCAGCTGTTCACCAAATATCAGATGAGAAGAAAGTCTTTTCAAGCTGTTAGGGGGTTGCAAAGCCCACAGCGAGGACACCCCAGACAGGAGAAGGGAAGGTCTTTGAGTATTTGTCATGAATTCTGCTCATGACAAAGCCACTGGGGAGAAAAGGCCAAGGCTGGCTTTATGATTCAGGAAAGGGGCACTGAATAGGAGCCAAGAAATAACTCCCTGCTTCCATCTCACCTCACAGACCTACTGGAAGGATATCGGGCCATCAACCTGCTTTCACTAGAAAGACAATGAACCCACTTGTAAGACTAATTACAGGTCACTTGTGAAACAGAGACGGTCTTCTCCATAATACAGGCATAAATATGCATCTGCTTAGCATCCATTGTTCCAAAATAATGCTGGAGGTGGGCAAGGCGTCACCGTCACCGAGCCCTGCCCGCCAGCATGCTGCCATTTGTAAGGTCAAGAGCAGAGACTATGAAACCGGAGCAGCTCTGTGCTTGAGAGGGCACAGGGACTAGGTTCAAGTTCAGTGCTCCCTGGAGTGAATACAGGCTGGGAACGTCACGAGGCCCAAGACTAGCCCTGCATTCCCCTGTAACTTTAGGTCCTTGAGGTAACAGGCAGCCTCTCTCATTCTCAGTTTCCCAGTCTGCAAAGCTGAACTTGTTCAGTGGTTCCCGACCTTGGTCACCCACATCTCGCTCTGGGCCAACTGAGTCACAACCTCTGGAATGAAGATCTGTCTGCTGAGAGGAGAAATGCTGTGCTGGGGACCATCCGGTGGGTGGCCTGGACATTACACACAGGTCCTGGGCTCTCTGCACTACCGCTGACCAGAGGCTGAACAAAGGTGCCTCTACATCCCTTATGGGTCGAACTCCATCCTGCTCACCAGCAAAGCCCCTCCTCAAAATCCATCTTGCGTCTCTCTGGATTAAATGGAAGCAAAGTCGCAAAAAAGTACAAAAGATCGACTAGGCCTCACGCACACACCCAGTTCTTTAGAAAGAAGGAACTTAGCCCTTCTGAGTCAGTAGCATACCCACATTCTCTCTACCTTGATTTCAGACCAAAGATAAATGAAGGCCGGGCTCGGTGGCTCAGCCTATAATTCCAGCACTTTGGGAGGCCGAGGCGAGTGGATTGCCTGAGCCACGGGTTCGAGACCAGCCGGGGAACTTGGTGAAACCTCGTCTCTACAATAAATCAAAAATTAGCCGGGCATGGTAGCACGCGCCTGTCGTTCTGGCTACTTGGAAGGCTGAGGTGGAAGGATCGCCGGAGCCCAGCAGGTCGAGGCTGCGGTGGCCGGGAGCGGCCACTGCACTCCAGTCTGGGCGACAGAGTGAGACTCCAATGCCAAAAAAAAAAAAAGATAAATGAAACCCTCATGGGGCTGGTGGTGAGGGACTTCTGATTTTTTTTTTTTTTTTTTTTGAGTTCGAGTCTCACTCTGTTGCCCAGACTACGGTCCCGGCCACCGCAGCCTCGCCTGCTGGGCTCCGGCGATCCTTCCGCCTCAGCCTTCCGAGTAGCCAGAATTACAGGCACGCGCTACCACGCCCGGCTGATTTTTTGATTTATTGTAGCGATGAGGTCTCGCTGCCCAGGCGGGTCTCGAACCCGTGGGCTCAGGCAATCCACTCACCTCAGCCTCCCAAAGGCGTGGGATTACAGGCTGAGCCACCGAGCCCAGCTGGGACTTCTGATTTTTAATGTGATGTCCGTATTTGCTTTAAGAATACAAGTTGTATCTACTTCTTTTTTCCATGAGAAAAAGAAATGGACCATTTCATCATCTTTGAATATTACTAATTTTATATTTCTATTTCAATTATCTGGTAATTCAATTTGCATAATTAATCTTAAAATGCACGCTAAAAAACATCTCCCTAATAACATGTAAAAAGAAAGGACGAAAACAGTTCTGCTTTTCCTGCCTACAACTACTACAGAAAATATGAAGTCAAAGTTTTTACCTAATGAAGCTTGCCAGATTTAAAGCTACTCCCATAACTTTTTTTTTTTTTTTGAACTGGAGTCTCACTCTGTCGCCCAGACTGGAGTGCAGTGGCTGCTCCCGGCCACCGCAGCCTCGACCTGCTGGGCTCCTGCGATCTTTCCACCTCAGCCTCCCAAGTCGCTGGAACTACAGGCGCGTGCTACCACGCCTGGCTAAGTTTTGATTTATTGTAGAGACGAGGTCTCGCCAAGTTGCCCAGGCGGGTCTCAAACCCGCGGGCTCAGGCCATCCACTCACCTCAGCCTCCCAAAGCGCTGGGATTACAGGCTGAGCCACCGAGTCCGGCTCCCATAACTTTTTAAATTGAAATTTCCTTTTTATGGCTCTTCTGATTTGCAAGACTCTAAGAAAAGACTTCCTTCCTTCCTGATAATTCCTCCCCAGTTCCTACCCTCTGTGTATCTGCTGATTTTCCTTCCAGAAGCTGCCCTCCTGTCCCCATTCCTGTCCCCCCACCTGCCTGGTTTAGCAACTTTGAGCAATGAGCAGGTGTGGAAAGCCCATGCCCAGGAGATGAGAAATGTCCAATGGTCACACAGTTCCTCGGGGTTCCCTGGGCCCTCTAGAGAGATCCCATGTGAAGCAGATAACTGCTGCCCAACAAAGACTGACAGCCAGAGACAGAGGAGGCAGTTCTTGAGGCCCCTCCGTGCACCAGGCTTCCTGCCTGGCCCTGTCTACTGAGTGGCCCTGTCCACTGTTCGCTGTTTAATTTCGTTCCAAGCACCTGTTACTTCTTTCACAGATCACCTTCTGGCATGAAGACAGCCCTGACGTTTGAAGAAGAGTTCTCAGCCTGGGTTGATTAATGGCTATAAATACATAGAAGAAATAAGACCTGGCCGGGTGCGGTGGCTCAAGCCTGTAATCCCAGCACTTTGGGAGGCTGAGGCGAGAGGATTGCCTAAGCCTGCGGGTTCGAGACCAGCCTGAGCAACATGGTGAGACCTTGTCTCTACAGCAAAAATAAAAAAATAAAAATTTACCAGGTGTGGTAGCAGATGCCTGTAGTTCTGGATCCTTGGAAGGCTGAGGTGGCAGGATTGCCGGAGCCCAGCAGGTCAACGCTGGGGTGGCCGTGAGCATGCCACTGCACTCTAGCCTGGGCAGCACAGTGAGACGCCAACGCAAAAAAACAAAGAAATAAGATCTAGTGTTCGACAGACCAGGAGGGTGACTATAACTAACAACAACCTACTGCACATTTCAAAACTGCTAGAAGAGAATAATTCAAATATTCCCAGCATAAAGAAAAGATAAATCTTTAAGATGATGGACGATATCCCAATTCCCCTGATTTGACCTCTACACATTAAATGAACGAATCAAATTATCCCAAGTGCCCCCAAAATATGTCCATCTATTCTGTATTCATAAAAATAAATACAATAAAGTTCTCAGCCTGGAAGCAGAGCACCAGCGATCCTCAAGTGACCCAGTGAGGGTTCGATCATCTACAGGGGGTGGAGACCAGCAGCTCACAGTTCCAGCTCTTTTCAATCACCTGGGGGGCTGTAAATGCCAGCACCGCAGACTGAGGAATGGGAGCGTCTACAGGTACGCAACGGCAACCCGGTGACGGGCATGCTTGGGGAGAATGAGCAGAGTCCGTGCAACAAAGCTGAGGCTGACTGTAGCCCTGCGCCTGTGCGCTGCGACTTGAAGCAGCTTGCTTGGCCCTTCTGATCATCTGGAAGTGCAAATAATCATTCCTACCTCCTAAGAGTGACCGAGGAACCACGATTCAATGACACCACATAAGGCACGACAGTGTCTTAAAGCCCAGCGGTCTCAGCCCCCGCGGCTTCATCCAGAGGATGCTGACAGGGAATAGAGAGAAAAGAGATTTGCTGGGGACTTGAGGAGGGAATGAGGGCAGAAGGGAGTGTGAGTCACAGGCGCTGAGTTTCAAAAAGAAATTAATTCATGACTGGCCAGGGGCCAATTTACAGAACACCCCATTCTCCTGCTCACATCAGGGGTGACCCAAGGCAGTCCAAGAAAACACAAGCCCTAACTCTGCAGCCCCCTGCCCACCCCACTCTGAATGGAACTGCCATCCAACAGCGAAGGCCCAGCTGAGGATAAAACCCAGCAGAGGGCCGGGCTAGGTGGCTCAGCCTGTCATCCCGCGCCTTTGGGAGGCTGAGGTGAGTGGATTGCCTGAGCCCATGGGTTCGAGACCCGCCTGGGCAGCGAGACCTCATCTCTACAATAAATCAAAAAATCAGCCGGGCATAGTAGTGCATGCCTGTAATTCCGGCTACTCGGAAGGCTGAGGCGGAAGGATCGCCGGATCCCCAGCAGGTGGAGGCTGCGGTGGCCGGTGCTCCAGTCTGGGCAACCCAGTGAGACCCCAACTCAAAAAAAAAAAAAAAACCCAGCAGAGGGAAGAGGGAGGGAGCCAGGGCAGGAGAGAGTGAGAAGGAAGCTGATGCCAGAGCACGGGGTCAGCTGTTATTCCAGGGACCCTTCTGTTGTTTCTGATCCCCTGTGACTGCATCAGCCAGGGAATACATGGTCTTGTGTCTTTTTTTTTTTTTTGAGTCAGAGTCTCCCTGTGTCACCCAGACTGGAGTGCAGCGGCCGCTCCCGGCCACTGCAGCCTCGACCTGCTGGGCTCCGGCGATCCTTCCGCCTCAGCCTTCCGAGTAGCTGGAACTACAGGGGCGCGCCACCACGCCCGGCTAATTTTTGATTTATTGTAGAGATGAGGTCTCGCCAAGTTGCCCAGGCGGGTCTCGAACCCGCAGGCTCAGGCAATCCACTCACCTCGGCCTCCCAAAGCGTGGGATTACAGGCTGAGCCACCGAGCCTGGCTGGTCTTGTGTCTTTCACTACTTATCTGTTGGCTAAACAGACAGAACTGGGAGTGCTGAATCTAGGACAGGCAGTTGTCATTTTGATAAATCTTTCCAAACGGCTGGAGGCTATACCCCCTGATTTGCCCTCCATCCGGAGTTTTAGGGCAGCTCTTTTCCTCACACCCTTCTCAATGGTAGCGTGCTATTAAAATTTTAATTTTTGACAATTTTATGGTTGAAAATGGTATTTCACTGGAGTTTGCTATTTCCTTTATTGTAAGTGAGGGTAAGTACCTCAGTCTGTTTAATCGTTACTGATACTACCTTTTCTCTAAACTATTTACACTCTCTCATGATCGTTTTTCAACTAGGTTATTGACCTTTTACTGATTTTCAGGAGCTTTTTATATATTAAGGAAATCAGCTTTCTCTGTGATAGAAACTGGCAGTATTTTCCCATTTGTCTTTTTTTTTTTTTTAACTTTATGGTGTTTTTCTTTGAAAGACATTCATCATTCTGGCCACATATAACTTTTCCAACTGGAGGTTGTTATTAAGATGAAACCACTTTAAACATCCTTTTTAAAAACTTAAAATGCAGACATCGATAGCCTGAAAGTGTTTGATGTGGCAAAGGAATTATTCCTTTTGATATTTGGTTCTAGCGACAGTGCTAACTCCAAGCCCTGTATCAGGCACCCAGGGAGGCGAGCCAGTCTGATGCAATCTAACCCGAGTCTGGCATGCTCAAAGCCTCTCTGTCCTTCCTGTGGCATTTACCATCAACACGTGCTCATCGCTCAGCTGCACACTGAGCCATCCCTCCAAAGTACAGAGCCATGAGAATAAGGACCATGACAGGGGCCAGACATTCCAGGTGCTGATTCCACTGGAAACCAACATGGCCTAGTCCCGTCTCCCTCGCAGGGTAAGGAGAAGAATGCCTTCTTGTACCAAAAATGAAGATGCTGTGAGCCAGCATTTCTGGACTACCCTGTGCTCCTCCCCTGGAGAAACTCTGAGACCTGACTCAGCTCCTCTGAGAAATATCACCTGAGGCACCACTCCACAAGCCTGGCAAGGCCTCTGGAATGGTCCCGGCATCTCCAGCCAGGCGTCCGCTCCACATTCAACACCATCTGAGCAGCTGCTGGCAGAAGCCCAGGAGCAGGAGGGAAGGGTAGCGTGTGCCATGACCTCTGAACCTTTTCCCCACAAGATCAACAGAGACACTAAAGCCAGACAGACCTACAAGACACCAGGACCCCGTTATTCCCTCCTACCAACATATACCATCCTTAAGGCGCAAAGCACAATCCACTTCCTTTAGGTAGTTGTTTCTCCTTTGACAACTAATTTTTTTTTCTTTCTTTCTTTCTTTTGAGTTGGAGTCTCACTCTGTCGCCCAGGCTGGAGTGCAGTGGCATGCTCATGGCCACCGCAGCCTCGACCTCCTGGACTCAGGTGATCCTTCTGCCTCAGCCTTCCAAGTAGCTGGAACGACAGGCACGTGCCACCATGCCTGGCTAATTTTTTTATTTATTATAGAGATGAGGTCTTGCCAAGTTGCCCAGGCTGGTCTCGAACCCATGGACTCAGGCAATCCTCTCACCTCAGCCTCCCAAAGTGCTGGGATTATAGGCGTGAGCCACCGTGCTCGGCCAATTATTTTTCTCTATAGATGAACTTGAAACAACTTTTCACGCTAGAAGTCAAAACAAATAAAACAGGCTGTAAAGGGGGTCAAAGTTAAATAAAAAGAATTCACGATTCAGCACATTCTTACCTGCAATTTTTAGTATGCTCGGAAAAAGGTATGTTTGCAAACTTATGGTGAACCGAGCAAGACGTGGGGACCACAAGTGCAGGAAGTGGTCAGCTGTAGGTAATAGGCCTGTGAGCTCAGTACCAAGGTTTGAGGTGAATACTGGATCAACAAAACAAGATGCAGCACAAACAGTTCTCTCCAAAAGGGGGAAACTGGAGGGTGAGGGGGTCTGCAGAAGAGAAGCTATGGCTCAGAGACCGGGTGACAGCGTTCACCTAGCCAGACAGCATGCTGAAGTATCACGCAGCCCGCAAAAACTCGGCTAAAAAAAAATGCTCCAAGAACCCGCAATAAACGCCACCTTCGGAGCAAAAGGTTACACTAAGATTGGCCAGTGTGCTCTCTATTGTGACAGGAGACCCAGGGGTGAAGGGAGGGGGTGAGTATCTTTCAAGATGGCTTCCTCTGCAGTTGGCCAAAGACTTAGAAGAGGAAAGGGGTGCAGAATTTAAGCTCTGAGGAGTCAGGGACCCAGCCTAATGTCCCCTCCCTGCCCAGTGCTTTGCATAGCGCATGGGACATGATGGAGATTCAAAAAAATATCTAAGAAAGCAAGGCGGAAACCACACGTGTCCAGCCACGGCAACAGTAAGGGCCTCTACCAACACACTAAACGACAAGGACTTCCTCGAGCCAAATCCTGGCTGCTTGGGTTCTCAGGAAATAGCGATCTGTCCCTCTAATCGGTGCCTTCTGAACATTCCCAAATGCCATGCAGACACAGAAGAGACTAAGACAGACATACCTAGGACGTGACCTAGAAACATGGCCACAGTGAGACGTGCAGTTAAAAACAATGTAATAAGATCTTATGGTGTGAACCTCCCCACTTCCACTCGCACCCACCCCCCCACGTAAGATTTAGGGGTTATTCTCAAAGGGGTCGAGCTACTTAGGCTTAGGGTAGAGGGCTGAGAGGAACTTGTATTTCCTCCCTCATCCATGTCGACTGAGATTTTCACAGTAGCATGCAACATTTTCAACATTGTTTAAATAGATAAGTCCCAAGGCCAGGCTCGGTGGCTCAGCCTGTCATCCCAGCACTTTGGGAGGCCGAGGGGAGTGGATTGCCTGAGCCCGCGGGTTCGAGACCAGCCCGGGCAACTTGGTGAGACCTCGTCTGTACAACAAATCAAAAATTAGCCGGGTATGGTGGCACGCGCCTGTGGTTCCAGCTACTTGGAAGGCTGAGGCAGAAGAATCGCCAGAACCCAGCAGGTCGACACTGGGGTGGCCGTGAGTGTGCTGCTGCACTCCAGCCTGGACTGGAGTAAGACTCCAACTCAAAAAAAAAAAATCAATAAATAAAATAGATAAGTAAATAAGTAAATAAATCCCAAAGTAAACAAAAACTCCCCAAACCGCCTTCCTCGTTATCATACTGGGAAACAACTAATGATGTGCCACCCGCTGTCACTATTTGGTCTCACTTTGGGGGAAAAAGGCAGGAAACAATTTTTCTCTCTTTCCTCAGTGGACCATCAAACCATTTTATTTTTGATTCGGGGTCTCACTCTGTTGCCCATGCTGGAATGCAGTGGCATGATCACAGCTCACTTCAGCCTCTACCACCCAGGCTCAGGAGATCCTCCTGCCTCAGCCTCCCAAGTAACTGGGACAACAAGCACAAAGCATGCACCACTATGCCTGACGAATCTTTTGATTTTTTTTTTTTGTAGAAACGCTGTCTTGCTATGTTGCCCAGGTTGGTCTCAAACTCCTGGGCTCAAGCAGTCCTCCTGCCTCGGCCTCCCAAAGTGCTGGGGTTGCAGGTGTGAGCCACCGTGCCAAGCCCTATTTTCTTTAAAATGTACATTCTTAATATTTCAGCCAAATTTTAGGCCCTGCTTTACGGTATTTATAACATCAAACATGGCCACAGTATTAGCCACCTGTTTGAATAAATACTTTCTATCCAGTTTACTCTGCTAATAAAGCCTCGGATTCACCAAAAATGCCCAAGAAGATAAAAATCAGGCAAGAGGAAGACGAAGAGTGGAGAAAGAAAGGCTTGAGAGAGTGATACAGTGACCCCCCACACTGACGAAATGCGTCCCGCGACAATGACACGGAACAAACACCTCTGGACTTCTGACCATCTCTCTAGCCTGGGAAATCCCACCCCATGCCTCCTCTACTCAGTAGGTGAGGGCCATTCTGTCTCAACCACATTCTTCTTCTCAGCTAAGCCAGTTTAGGGTTTTCGTTTGTTTATTCATCTGCTTGCTTTGATGATTTGCTTTGGTCAAGGAAAGGGGTCCGAAGCAAATGAACAATAAGACCTTGTATTTCTAGTGTCTTGGCATCATCAAGGGCTGTCATGCAAAAACATTATTTCATGAGAACAAAGTATCTTCTAATAAAGGGAAGAGAAGTATTAAGAATGTATCCATGTTTAGGCCACTGTAAAGAGCTGTAAGAATTGTCCCAACAACCCTGAGAATAAGTCTTGATGTCTGCAACTGAAAAGAAACTTTAACATCGCCTCAAATGGACACGTGTCTCCCTAAACGCCTCCCCGATTTTCTGTCCCAGTGAAAACACACATAGCTTTCCTATCGCTTGTGTTTTTGTCATTGCGCGCAGACACGAAGAGATGGCAAAAGGAAGGATGTTATTGACAAAGGAGTAGATAAATGCCCCACACCACTTTCCTCTGTGGGTGTTTCAAGCACCCTCTCTCTGTGTTAAGCCCTTTGCTGCGACATATCCACGTAGGCAGTCAGCCCAGATTTCTTCCACCAAGACTTAATGGACTCCTTCCCCTGCCCCCAATGGAATTTTCATCAAAAAACCCAAAACTCAAACATCCAGAGAGAAAACCACCCAACCTTGCATTTTTTTTTTTGTTTTGAGTTAGCGTCTCACTCTGTCACCTAGACTGGAGGGCAGTAGCCGCTCCCGGCCACCGCAGCCTTGCTTGCTGGGCTCCGACAATCCTTCCACCTCAGCCTTCCAAGTAGCCGGAACCACAGGCGCGCGCTACCACGTCTGGCTAATTTTTTGATTATTGTAGAGATGAGGTCTCGCCAAGTTGCCCAGGCGGGTCTTGAACCCACGGGCTCAGGCAATTCACTCACCTCAGCCTCCCAAAGAGCGGGATTACAGGCTGAGCCATCGAGTCCGGCTTGCATTTTTAAAAAAGTTAAAATTAGAAGCTGCTGCTGTTATGATTCTTTGAGGGTCACTATTATCAATCTAAAAAATAACGCTGTCTGCATGCATTATTACAGAGTTAGCTACAGGGAAGAGATGAAAAGAGAAAAAAACGTTTAAAGACCTCTACATCCTCTGTGGAGTGTCTTTCCCAGCATGGATTGCTTCATTAACTTCTCTGCAATACTAAAAAGTCCTACAACCTCAGACAGAATCATATGCAAGGGGAAATTATATTCCAAAGATGATCCGTATCTGTTCCCCATAATTAGCATGGACATAAGCAACAATTTGTTAAGATATCATAACAATATTTTCTGGCCGAGCATGGTGACTCACACCCATAACCCCAGCACTTTGAGAAGCTGAGCTGGGAAGATCACTTGAAGCCAGGAATTTGAGACAAGCCTGGGCAACACAGAGAGACCTCATCTCTACCAAAAATAATGTATTTTTCTATATGAAAATTTTTTTTCTTGAATAACCCTGAAGGGGCTTAAGTTTTAACCCATAAAATTTGAAACTAAAAACGCATTATAATTAATTCTGTCTATGGGACCATACAGGAACCCATTTGAAGAATTTCATCTCTTCCTGGTATCAGTTAATTATTGTTTTCTAGTGAGTTGCATTTTATTTTGATGACTCTACAAGTTTAAGAAATAATCTGGTTGGGTGCGGTGGCTCATGCCTATAATTCCAGCAGTTTGGGAGGCTGAGGTGAGAGGATTGCCTGAGCCCGCAGGTTCAAGACCCGCCGGGGCAACTTGGAGAGACCTCATCTCTACAATAAAATAAAAAAATTAGCATGGTGGTGTGTGCAAAGTAATTCCAGCTACTTGGAACGCTGAGGCGGAAGGGTTCCCTGAGCCCAACCAGCAGGTCAAAGCTGCGGTGGCCATGAGTGTGGCACCGCACTCCAGCCTGGGTAACAGAGTGAGACTCCAACCCCCCCCACCCCCCCCAAAAAAAACTAAAAAAAAAAAGGAAAAGAAATAATCTGACAGAGGAAAAAAAAGAAAGGGGGGGGGAACAAAGTTTAACACTATGTATTGTCTACTTTACTAGCCATGCAAAAAGTAGGAACTACCTAAAGCAAAATCATTCTTTCCTCGGTATACGTGTCATTATTTGAGAATGATTTAAATATCTGCCAAAACAAGATGTGAATTAACGATGTCTTAAAAAACCACTCTGATGGATTATTATTACATTTGTATAGCATTGGACTGTCTAGACCAAAAAGGCACCTGATATCGCCACCAGAGGGAGCCGTCACTTTCCAATACACCTTGGTAAGGCCCACACCAGAAGCCATCCAGAGGCCTTCAGGGTTCCAGAGGCCGCACGAGTCCCCTCCTCCAATGAACTCCACATGGGCACAGCCCCTCTGGGCGAGGCCTTCCTTCAAAATAAAGGCCCCCGTGCTAACTTTAAAGTAGGGGGGAGCAAAAAGTAACGTGATGTGTGCTCAGAGAGAGTGTTTCTATTACTCAAACGCGTAACCTGCACTATTTTAAAAAACGAGAGGGTCTTAAAGATACCCGTAGACTAGAAAGTTAATGAAATGAAGGGCAAAGAATATAGGGGCATGTGTCAATCACCTGGCGAGCACAAAAGCAGGGGGCGGGGAATCAGCCTGGTGGTAGGCGGTGATCACGCCAAGTGGTCTGGAAGAATGAGCACTAGTTTGGCAAGCCCATGCAGGGGGTGGGTGGGGCATGGCAGTCAGCAGCTGGGCACCCCTGGGCACTGTGGACTACAGCGGGGTGCAGAGACCACCGAAGGCCTAGCGGCAGAGAATCTTCACAAGACGTGCCCAGCGCCATCACAGACATCTGCGAAGGCAGGTGGCCACAGAGCTCAGGAACACTGCCCAAGAAAGGTCAAGTCCACTGTGCAAAGAGGGTGATTCTTAGCACCAGCACAGCCTGGAGGAGGGAACCACAGGACTGAGCACCGCTCCTCGGGGAACCTCAAGGCGAGAGACACTGCGTGGCTTCACAGAGGCCTCTTGTGTTGAAGGGTCTGCCGGGTGAAAGATGGTCTGCCTGTGTTGTAGAGAGAGAATTCCGTACACGTGTGGAGGGACACTGAGAACCGGGCAGGTGTGGACACCGCTTGAGGAGTCCTCTACACAAACAATAAACCAGCATGGGGCAGGAGGGATGACAGTCAGGGATAACTCCCAGGATATGGATGCCTGGACAGATGCCCAAGCCATCAACTGAGATAGATCATTTCAGAGAAAGGACGGTTTCAACTATTTTGACATGCTAGCCCAAGAAGCTGCGTCAGCAACAAAAAAAGATCCCCACGAGCGGTCCAAGTCTCATTTCTAGAACATGATGGTTTGATTATGTATCCAATAAGAAGAGAAAAAGAAATCACAACACACAGGGAACCCGTAAACCATCCTGGAAGACAGGAATCTGCAGAATTCTCTTTTGTGGCCCAGACTTGCTAGATAACATAAAATCACTTCAACCAAGTTAAAAATGTCTGTTATCAATGAACTCCCAAGCGATTAAAGTGAGTTTGAGTGTTCTGAGATAATATACAACCAATACTACCACTTCCTGACTAGAGAGGGGGAAGAAAAAGAGAAACTGTGATAAAGTTGCAAGATTGGCCCATTTTGATTTCTCAGTCACTCCCAAAATGGAAATGAAATGTTTCTTTGAAACATGTCTCTACTTTCCTACCATGAATGCTCAGTTTTGAGCACCTAAAAATAACAGTGACTTGAAACAGTAATCAGTTCTTCAACAGGGGACACACAATATGTAACTGGAACAATGAAAGATAAAAATGCAAGCCACCCTTAAAGTATGTTTATTAAGTATCCCTCTCCGTTATGCCAGAAGGAGTGTGAGCACACAGTCATTAAGGATTGAGGCATATTTTACATCACTTGTGTTGATATTATACAGTAGGAATGCCAGTTCATTAATAATTTACTGAGGAGTTACACATTGTAGATGTCTTATCAAACATTACTTACACTAAGGTCCTAAGTCTAAGGAATATTCAGTAAGGGAAGCGGGCGATTTACTCATGTAAATTATGAGTCTGCAGCCGCTCGTATGCATATAAATCCATGGTTATTTGTTATTCATGTATTTATACACAAAGCACTGAAATCATAATTTTTCCTAAGACAAAAAACATGGTATAGTTGCATTCCTTTGTAGACCTTGACACGCATAGCACATAGTCAAAAGTTTCATGAGCTGTATTTTAAGCATGCTGCCCTTGACAAGAAAAAAAAAACCACTTTCTCCCAGCCCCAAAAGTCAATACTAGCAGAACTGCTGTCTGTCATCGACAGGCCAGCAGCTCTATGAAACAGTTTAATTTCGAAATCGTGACCAAATAATACTGACACTCCTGGTTCTAAATATATATGTTGTCGAGAATCAATGGCTTCTACTGTTAGGAGCCGGCAACCATGGCCCATGGGCCGTCAGCACTCAGACATGCCCACTTGTTTACACGCTGCCCAAGGCTTCTGCTGTTCTGCGGCTGAGACCCCAAGTCCTGCAAAGCCTCAACTGTTTACTATCTGACCTTTAACAGGAAAAAAAAAAAAAAGCTGGCTTTTGATGGAGATTACTTAGAACACCAGGAAAGTTTGCGTTTGCCATTTAAGAACCTGCCAGTCCACTTATAAATTAAAATCTTATCTTCTAGGCCTCCCCTCCCAAATATAAACATTAAATAATTTTATCAAGTCGACGACAATGTTTCTTAGAAGACTAAATCATACAACACAAGATATGTATACATATATATCTTGGAGTTCCAAAGTAGATTTGGGCTTGTGCATTTTTAAAGGCATGACTTTGAGGCATAAGGGCAACGTTCGCTTTCAACACTACAGAAGCACAGTAGGCCTCCAGATCACCCTTCTCACGCCTCCCCTGGGCCGTCCCACTGAGGACGGGGTGGTGAGCCAGCCCTGGCTGTCTGAAGAAGTCGGTTCCTCCCGCGGTGGGCCACCGCAGCCACCTGCAGTCATTCTAACACAGCGCCTCTCTCTACATAGCACCTTCCGGCTGTGTCACTGAAGGCTTGGTGGGTAGTTCCATTTTTGTGAAATAAACATTTCCCCACTGTCTTACACATTCAGAGCTGCTTTCATTTCTGACTCATCTCGAGATGGTAATATCCCCTTCCTTGCACTTTCGTGTCTTCCACTCTTTCTGTTCCCCCAAGAAAAGGAAGACGGTGAGAAAAATAAAAGGCATGAGGATAAAAATGCCAGAGTCAAGGCAGGAGGCTGGGGGCACGTGTCAAGACAGCTCATCAAGAAAGGAGAGGAAGGAACAGGGGGGACCGGCGGCTGGGGGAGAGGCTTAAGAAAGTCACGGGGAGCCAGGCTCGGTGGCTCAGCCTGTCATCCCGCGCCTTTGGGAGGCCGAGGTGGGTGGATGGCCTGAGCCCGCGGGTTCGGGACCCGCCTGGGCAGCGAGACCTCATCTCTACAATCAATCAAAAAATCAGCCGGGCGTGGTGGCACACGTCTGTAATTCCGGCTACTCGGAAGGCTGAGGCGGAAGGATCGCCGGAGTCCAGCAGGTCGAGGCTGCGGTGGCCGGGAGCGGCCACTGCACTCCAGTCTGGGCGACAGAGTGAGACTCCGACTCAAAAAAAAAAAAAGAAAGTCATGGGGTGATGGGGTGGGGATAGTGAGGCGGGCGGGTTCAGGACACAGTGTCAGGTGGAGGCCAGAAGCCCCCAGAATTGGCCTTGGACTTCTAGTCCTCTAAGTGCCTTTGTAATTCAGTCAGAACTCAGCCCTGCCACTGCTCAGCCGCTTAGAATTCTTCAGTTTTGTCAGGCTCCACTCTGAGCAGATTAACAAAATCTGTAGAGTAGCTGTTATGTGTCAGATACCCTCATCTTACTAAAACCACACCAAAGCCCCTGCCCTGCAAATGCAGTGACCACAGGATCGTTCCAGACTCTGAAGAAAGTGGGAGCAAGAAGTCCTACAGTCTTCCTTCCATTCTCTGTCAAACCATTGGGTCGTGCGAAGGATCCTTTGGTGACGCCAGTATAGCCCTGAATCAGGAGGCAAGGCCAAGCGGAAGAAGGTTCTGGAAAAGAGACACTTACTCATTCAATAACATCAGGAAATGGTATGGAAAGTGACGTGTTTGGTTCACCCCTTTATTCACCAAAATTGGAAAGAGAAAAAAAAAAAAAAAGCTTATATGGGCTGGGCTCGGTGATTCAGCCTGTAATCCCAGCACTTTGGGAGGCCGAGGTGAGTGGATTGCCTGAGCCCGCGGGATCGAGACCCACCTGGGCAACTTGGCGAGACCTCATCTCTACAATAAATCAAAAGTGAGCCGGGCATGGTAGCTCACGCCTGTGGTTCTGGCTACTTGGAAGGCTGAGGCGGAAGGGTCGCCGGAGCCCAGCAGGTCGAGGCTGTGGTGGCTGGGAGCAGCCACTGCACTCCAGTCTGGGTGACAAAGTGAGACTCCAACTCAAAAAAAAAAAAGGTTTATATGGAAATCTTTTAAAAGTGGATTGGCTATTCCCCGCATGCTCGGTGAGTGCATGGTGGACACAATCTTGCCTTTTCTCAGCGATTCAAGATCACAAGAATCCATAAATGTGGCATTGGCTACAGTAGCGCAAGCCTTGGGGTTCGACACGGAATGAAGACACATCTGCCCTACGCTTTTACACACCTGCCACTTCTGATGTTTCCCTCTGGGTAACCTAGTGGGCTGGATGGTGTGCCAGCTGGGATTGACATATTTTTAAAAGGATGCTGCCTATGTTCATATACTTAAAGACCAGGAGGTAAACACAAAAATGCAAACAGTTGTGTGGCTGTTCTGGAATAAAGAGGCTTGACTTCATATTTCGGGGAAGAGGGTTAATATCCTTTAATGTCATTTTGGTCTGGGGCATAGGGAGGAGTACAATGAGAATAAACAGCCTAAGAGCTAGGTTCTCTGGGACTCTCACATGAGTAATTGTTCGAGTTATCTGGTGCAGGGATTTTAAGGCAGACACTTTGGGGCCCAGAGGCCATTAGTGTTGATGTTGTGATTCTCAGCAATGCCCTAGACAGCTAAGGCTGCTCCAACAGGCCCCCAGAGAGAGATGCAGACTTGCAAAGAGCTTGCAGATCACGAATACCGTCTCTGCACAGTGTAAGGTACCGCCCTGCGATGGGGGAGGAAGAGGAGATGTCAGTTCTCAATGCTAAAGATACGGTGCAGGGGACGAAACCAAAGGCGAGCCCGTGCCTCAAGGGGCCTCACGGACACGTGGAAATACGACAGGAAGCATAGGGCTCACGGTGGCCTACAGGGCATAGTTCCATCTCAAGGACACATCCAGTGCACACCCTCTAGCTGTGCGGCCTGGCTTGGACACAGGTTCAGTGTGTCTAGACCATCAAGATCTTCCAGAAATGTGGAAATCTGGATTTTTAAAATGGAGTCTCCCAAATGTTGGATCAGGATTTATATTTTTGTTTTGTTTTAGTGCTTCATTAGCCAAATAAACACATCTGTGGATTCCATCTGGTCCACAGGGACCGGAAGTCTGCAAACTCTGGTCTGATCTCTGACCTGGAAGTGCTTACGGTGGAGTGAAGGGACTTGTGGGTACGTATAGCCGTGAGGTTTCTCCATTAGTAAAACAAGGAGGTTGACTCTGTATGGTGTCTTCAAAAAGGAAAAATAAAACCAAACCAAGCCAGAATTCCCAGTCCTTTGAAGAAAAAGCAAATCAGCTTTTCTTTAAAATTGTCTCCCCAATTTAAAATTCACATGTATATAGTACCAAAACATCACCTCATCAACTACTTCCTGGGAGCCTAGGGGGAAAATGTAATTATTGACAGTGGAGGGATCAGATTGCCCCACATTAGCCAGGGATCAATTTCAACACCATTGATTATGGCACAGCAAGACCTTGTATCCCTCCAGATGCACCAAGTATCCCCCGTTCCTGCCCCAAATGTGATCGAGTCTTTAGACCCAGCTTCTAATATAAAGTACTGTACAGGAAACAGGGTGAAAAAGAAGACATTTATTCATGTAATGATACCACCAGGAAACAGTCAAATATGGTGAGACAACCTACTTACAACCTACCTACAAGTCATTTGGGGGGGCTGGAGGTAGGGGAAGACTATTCTAGGTTAAGAGAGTCTTAATAGACCTACCTGCCAATCCAAAATGCAATACAGGATTCTCAATTGAATTCGGGTTTAAACAGCCCAGCTGTAAGAGGTCAGTTGGGGAAATTCAGATAATGGATCAGGTAATAAAATCCATTAGGCAGTTATTTTTAATTTTGTGAAAACCATACTGTAGGTATATAGAAATATGTTCTTGTTTTTTAGAGATGTGGGCTGAAGTATTTAGGAGCTAAACTCGTGATATCTGTAATTCACTCTGGAAAACTCCAGGGAAAAAAAAGAGACGAAGCCAACACAGCAACATGTTAACAAGTTTAGACAACGGAGACTGAGGAGGGCCGGTGTCACAGAGCCATCTTGACATGGTGTTACTTTCAATCACTAGGAGACAGGAGGACTTTTTTTGCCATGTCCCTCCAATGCCTTGAGCCCATGCGTGGTTTAAACTTTGATTCACCAGCTGCCAGAAGAAAAAAGGGTAGTAACTCAAACAGGGATAACTTGATGCCCCAGGGCTCACACTCACAATAACGAAGCAACTGTGTAAGGATGTCTTGCAACGCCCTAAAGAAAGCGGGAGATTCTAGGATTGGTTTGTCTCAGCCAGCATGGCTAAATTTCAAGGAGTGGCTTTATAGTCTCAATTGCATCCTGAGTAACCTCAAATGAAGACATTGACCAAAATTAAGGAGGAAAAGGGCTGTAGGGTAAGATCTGAAACTTGCGTGAAAATGACCCTATTCGTTGACCTTGCATTAAAATGGCCCTGCTTTAAGCCAATGGCAAAAGGTACAATGTCTTGAGATGCAGGCTTAACTGAAAATTAATCGTCTGACACTTGAAAAGCTGTCCCAAGTTTAGAAGAAAACTTTAAGTCTTACTTAGCAAAATGTACCTACTTTAAATCTCCTAGTTGATGACATTCTCTCCGATTCAAAAAGCTTAGTCAGCTACCATCAAATACAATGGCCAGTTCTTTAAATCTGCTAACCAAAGAGGCACCACAATCATCGGATCTCAGGTTTTGGAGGAAAGCTATTAATCCTCGAATCCAATGGCTCACCAAATGCCTGAACTTTTGTCCTCCAAGAAGAATGCTAACCCACCATGGGAAAGAGTGTGGCACAGAAGTGACAGAAATCTGGACCTGGTTGGTCCCATCATTCCCGAGAGCCTTGTTTGCTCTTGGGCTGATGACTACCTCTCAATGTCCTCACCTACCAAACGGAGACTCCCTCTTCAAAAAGTGAGGCAGAAGCTGATGGCTTTGCATTGGGTACCATGTACATCACCAACAACCTGAGTGAGCACTCAGATAATAGTCTGGAAATAAATTAAGAGCCTAGGCCCTGGCTCAATTCCCAGCTCTACGATGTGCTAGTGGTGTAGACTTGACGACACACAGAATCGTTCTTGCCTCAGTTTTCTTGTCGGCAAAATGGAAAGGACAACAGTACCTGCTGCATTCCGGATGCTGGAAGGATCCAGTGAGCTCCCGTGAGCACACGGTAAGTACTCAAGAAACCCGAGCTGCTTGGACTCACCATCCCCCTTCCCCAGGCCCACCTGAAGAAAGCAGGGCTCAACTACCCCTGACTGCACACTTCCCTGGGGCCAAGCACCAGGGCTGGACCCTGTCCCATCACAAAAGATCTGGAAGTCATCCCGGATGAGTCCAGAGAGCGGCCTGCGGGTCCTCACCTGCAGCTGCTGGTGAGGTTCCTGATGCAATTTGGGGCTCTGCTTCCCACACCTGCCTTGGCTTCGGCCCACTCGGCTGGCTGCCCGGTACCTGCCTTACTGCCTCCACTTCTCCTTGGTAGACAACGGCCACGGCGTCCACACGCCTGTGTCCTCCCCAGCCCATCTCCTGTGCCCTTGGCTCTCCTGATCCCGAAGCAAGGGGTCTAATGCGGGGCCCTGACCTTCCACACCCAGCCCCAGTTGGGCCTCGTGTACCCCAAAGAAGCTTCTGGGATCTGCCACAAGAACGTGTGCTCTTTCTGTGGGCATAAAACAGTAATTTTGCACAAACATCAGCATCAAATGGAGCCCATCCCTGCCTGCCAACCCACTGTCTTCCTGAGATTCTTTTCTCTGACCCCGGCCTTGAGTCTGCCGCCCTGAACCTCCGCTCTCCACACTCACCTTTTATCCTCCTCCTTCGCAGCCCTCTTCCGCTGCAGGTCTACAAAGAGCCTTTGTGAGAACAGGAAACAAGCACCTCCCCTGGATGCCTGGGAGAGGTGCTTGAGTGGCACCTCCATGAGAATGAGAAAAAAAATGCCCCTGCCTCCAGGCCGTCCACTCGGTGCCGCGGCATACCCTCTCACGGAGATGAGGTCTCGCCATGTCAACTACCTGAAGGAACTCGAGTTAATTTAGCGGGCAACTGCCATGGGCCAAGATCTCCAGGCTGACAAACAGCAATGAGACAGGACTACTGAGTCTCCCAACTCTGCCAAGTTGGGAGACAGTCCCAATGAGTCCCAATCTACTGTCCCAATGAGACGGGACAGAGTCTCCCAACTCTGCCAAGACTGGAGCCAGAAGGAAACACGGGGAGCCAAGAGCCCAGGGAGCAGCAGATGTTCTGTCCTCTTGGGCTGGGGGTGATAGGGCTAGGGAGCCATGGCAGGTGTGCTGACCCCTGAACTGAGTCTTGAGAGGTGAGTGACGAGCTGCCAGAAAAGATGGGAGCAGATTCCGGGCAGAGGGGAACATATGCAAAGGCACAAGGCAGCAACGGCATGCCACATTTAGAGAAGGATGAGTTTGCAGTGAAGGGGTTTAAAAAAAAAATAAGGAGAGAAAGACCAGGCATGGTGGCCCATGCCTGGAGTCCCAGCTACTTGGAAGGCCGAGGCTGAAGGACCGTCTGAGCCCAGCAGGTCGAGGCCGCGGCGGCCATGAGCATGCTACAGCACTTCAGCCTGGGTGACAGAGCGATTCCAAAAAAAGGGAGAACAGGCGTGAGGAAGTTGGGAGGGGATCTGGCCTACCTCATGTACTTTTTCAGTAAATACTTCTTGAGTAGTTAACTAGATTCTAGTGCGGCACTAGGCCCTGGAAAATAAAAATAGACAAATAAAATACAATCCTAGCCATCAAAAGCTTAAAGATCTAGTTTGGGAGAAACAATTCTAAGTGTAAGATAGCAAGCAAGCCCACTGATAGAACCATGCACACGTTACAGGCACAGCAGAACCAAAGGTGGGTTGCCGGGGGCCCGGGAGGTGGCCTGTGTCATGGAGGGGACAAGGACCCAGCAAACGAGCACCCAAGGGCTAACCACTGGGGTGAGGTCGGAGAGGGGGTGCATTCTCGGAAGGAGGGGCGGCAAGAACAAGGGACACGGGCACCCAAGGGTTTTGAGCAGGGCTTTGCTTCCCTTTGGATGTTTTAGTGGCATCCAAAAGCACATGGCCTGCTTTTCCTATAGGGTGACGTTTTCTTTTGTCAGCATTTTAAAAACTTGTTTTGAAGAAAATCACTTTGCATTTTTTTCATAGTAAGGATGATAAAGACTGGCTGGCGGCGACCTAAGGTGACCAGAGTCTCGATTTACATCTTCTGTCCTGACATCCCCTTTGATGTAGCGTTTGTTCCGGACAAAAGTGTCCCAGTTTAGAGGACAGATTATACGACTGCCCTTTTCTGACCTCAAGGTATGGTCCAGAGGGAAGCATCTTTCTCTGCTACTGCTGTTTGCTACTCAAGCCAGCTGCTCAGAGGCCCAAGTAGAGCAGAGGCTCAATTATCAAACCCTAACTGAACAAAAGCTCCCTTAATAAAGTGAGACTTGGCTGGAAGGAGCTGGAAAAGGATCTTGTAGCCTAAGCACTGGCTTGGGGCAGAGGGAGCTGAAACCGAGAAGCAGGACAAGTCAGGCACAGGCCTCCCAAGGGTGAATCTGCCACCACCAGCTAGGAGGGAGGCCTTGCACAGGGGATCTCAAAGCCACAGTCCTCTGAGCTAGAGCCATAGGCCGCTTCCGTCATCACCCAGAGGGGTAGGGAGAGAGTAAGGACTCTGTTCCCCACATCCCTGACCATCACCTCCTGCCACCCCCAACCACTAGCTCTCCCCACCTCAGGCCTAGGGATCCAAGGAACTGCCCCGGAGACAAAGGAGAAGGAGCCCCAGAGATGGCAAATTCCTGTCTTTCAACACATCCGTGTCCACAGCATTTCTATCACTTGAAAGTTTCTGACAATGCTTCTCAAGAAAACCACCCTTCTTTCTGCATGCATTATCCCATCTACAGGGTTCCAATGCCTATTCAGCCTCTTTGTGTGTGTGTGGAGAGAGAATGAGGCGTCCAGTCAGGGACAGAGGTAGAAGAAATACTCAGTAAAGAGGCTGGGGAGAAAAGATGCTTGTCGGCTCAGGGCTCGTGGACGCCAGAGGACACACGCTCCAAAATCTCCCATGCCGTGCCTGCTACCTTAAAACGTGTCAGAGTCACCAATCAGGAGAGCCATTTGGGGGTTCTTCTCTGACACCAGCATGCCAGTTACGAGGAAACTGTTACCTCTGCTTTACACTCACGTACCATGACATAGGTGGTTTTAACGAGTTTGCCCAAGATAACATGGAATGAGAATGCAGGTCATCTGGCAAAGTAAGGAAACGAGCGTGAGATACCAACATGGCATTCACCAGCACTGTCACCTCATGCCTGCTTTAGACCCACTGGTAAATGAGTCCCCAAAGAATTGTAGCACTTCAGAGGCAGCTGACAGCTGACAGAGGGGGAAAGGAAGGAGGAAGGCAGGTGGGGGAAGGGTACGTGTTTCTACTTATTAACCTAAGAAAAGGAAGAACAGAACGAGAATTCAGAGTTTCTGACTCATTTTCTGGCACCTGGTTCACCAGGTCACACCACTATTTATCTTTCGAATTAATAACTGGAAGTATAATTCCGTTCCACCCTGTTCCTTAGATATGAATCTGCCTGTTATCATAGAAATAGTAAAACTCAAGGCTAAAATTTGGGGTCTAATTCCACTATAATTTTAACCACAGATCTTCTTAACAGGCTGAGAAATACAATCTGAATCAATGTCCTTTTTCTTTTTTTTTTTTTTTAAACAAAAGGGTTAAGATAAAACAAAATTCAATCAATCTTAAAGAAGAAATTACAAAGATTTTCTAAATCCAACTTTTTCCTTCAAAACCATAGAGTTCATTGGAAACAGTAAGAACAATGGACATTTTTAATGTAAGTATACAATCTACTAGTCAGAATGCAAATGTTTAAATTACAAAAACAATCATTATTACTTTTTTGGGGGGGGTGCTGGGCACAGTAGCGCATGCCTATAATCCCAGTACTTTAGGAGTCCAAGACAGGAAGACTGCTTGAGTCCAGGAGTTCAGACCAGCTTCGACAACATAGCAAGACATCATCTCTACAAAAATAAAAAAATTAGCTGGGTAGGGGGGCACGAGCCTATAGTCCCAGAAAGTTGGGAGGCTGAGGCAGAAGGATCACTAGAGCCCAGGAGGCTGAGGCTGTGGTGAGCTGTGACGGTGACACTGCACTTCAACCTGGGTGACAGAGTGAGACTTCACCTCAAAGATAAAAATAAAAATGCGTTTGATTCTTTTTCTTGGATTTCTGGATGTTGTAGCAGGAGACAGATACTAAAAAGTTGCCTGTCCCTGGTACATTTCTAATCTAGTAATAGAAACAAGTGAGAGCAGTATCAGAAGACCACCAGATAACGAATCTGCAAATGCTAAACTGAGATTGTGCCCATTCTGGTGCCTAAGAGAGGAGAGGCATGCAAGCTGAGATTATCTTGAGTGGTTTCACAGAGAAAAGCGTGTCCAAGGTGGGTTTTGATAGGTAGGAAATTTATAAATTCCAGGAAACAGTATTTCAGGTTTCAGCACAGTTTTCAGTATTTCAGCACGTAGTGAGAAGAGTCATGAAACCAGCTGACAGCATTGCCCTGCGAGGGAAGAGAGGGGAAGCCCAGATGTTTCTGCCCACACCTCCAGTGCTGGCTTGCTCTTGCACAGTGCAGGCACATGGTAAACCTCTCAGTATGACTTCACGGTCGAGCGAAAAGAACCTTCAGGTGGAATCTGCTTCTCCCTGTGACATCACCAGCACCCTCATGCGAGAGGTGCCCTGTGTCCCAACTCAGAAAGCTAGCCTTGCATTTGCCATTTGAGGTACTCATAAGTATGAACATTTTAGGGGTGGGAAGTGAGGATGATGCCTGTTGGATACCCCAATCTGCATGATCGCCCCCCTCATGAAAAAAAAGAAAAGAAGACTTTCACCTTCTACTATGTGGCTCTTCAACCAG
The DNA here is from genome assembly GCA_027257055.1 of Cephalopachus bancanus. NCBI lineage: Eukaryota > Metazoa > Chordata > Mammalia > Primates > Tarsiidae > Cephalopachus > Cephalopachus bancanus. The sequence continues at coordinate 671,760 of JAPVLO010000557.1, forward strand.
GACCAGGAGTGAAAAGTTACTGGGAGATAACTTTGAAGGATTTTGCAACCAATCCGAGCTAACTCTGGAAATGGCTAGAGTGTAGTAGCATGATCTCAACGATCACAGCTCACCTCAGCCTTGACCTCCTGGGCTCCGGCGTTCCTTCCACCTCAGCCTCCTGAGCAACTGGGTATAGGCACACGCCACCACACCCAGGTCATATTTTTGTTTTCTTTGTAGAGGTTTTGCTATTTTCCCCAGACTGGTTTCAAACTTCTGGCCTCAAGCATTCCACCTGCCTCAGCCTCCCAAAGTGCTGGGATTACAGGCATGAGCCACACTACCCAGCCCTTTTCTTCTTTTTAATTCCACTAATGCTTGTAACACTATGTGTTGCAAATATTAGGTACTGTACGTAGTAAATGTTCGATTGAGCTATTCTGGGAGGTTGGACAATCTCTCTCTCTCAATTGCACCATGACCACTCCGTGACCACTCCCATCCCACTTGGGCTTGCAGTCTGACCCTTTTCAACAAATTTACTTTCACGTTTTTCACACTTGTGGATGATTTTATGTTGATTGCATTTATTACAACTTTTTATTTTGAAGTGAAAAAATAAGTATGAACATTTTAGAAAAGACTTCGCCAATATTTGCATCCACTTAATTTTTTATTTTTGGTAACTTCTCTAAATGCTATTCCAGGAACTTAGCAATTCCTTGAATGGACAAGGCTCGATTGTGCATGATGTATGACAGAGGAGAAATTAGAGATCTGTCTACCAGTGACAGCAAAAGGTTTCTACGGGGGTATGCAGGATGATACGGTTAGCTAGACAGAAAGAGCTTTGTTACTAAGGGTCTCCAGTGTCAGGCGGAGGTGCTGAAACCAGAGGGTCGCTGAGGGCAACAGGATGAATCCAGCAGCTGGAACTCTTGTCAGTAGTCACCTGGACTCAACATCACACTCACAGTGTTCCCAGACCACTGTGCCATGAAGTGAAACTGGCACCGGGCAGGGAACAGGAGGTCACTCTTGGCTTCTGTGACCTGGGCAGGTAGTTTAACCTTCCTAGATTTAAGCTTTGTCAACTATAAAACAGGAAAGTTGGACTCAATAATCATGAATGTCCCTTCTAGGTCTAAAGTTCAAAAGAACTTTGATCTCCAAAATCAGGTTCAAATCCTAGTGCCAAGAGACTCCACGGTCATCTGGCTACCAACCAGTCCAATAACTTAACGCAACACATCACAAACAGCCCATGAGAACAAAAGGGCCGATGCAAAGATATAGTCATATCATGTACAGTACTGAAAATAAAAAAGCTAAATGCCCAGAAAGATCAGGCTCCTTCCCTGAGGGTGCTTCTATAAATGCCACAGAAATCACCAAATTCACCCCAAATCAAGAATATCCAGCTCGTTCAGGACCAAAATTACATTTTTGTGTTTCCCTGCTTTAGGAATTTTTGAAGTATTAACATAAACACAGCCATAATTTCCAAACTGTATTTTTATACTAAGAAAAAAGCACCAGAATCTAACTCATGAAATCAGTTCTTAAGAGGACAAGCCCGCAGTGAGGCAAGGTTTAGATCATCTGTCCAAGATGTGGTCCCGGGACCAGCTATACCAGCCTTGCCCACTAAATCAGAAATTCTGGAGATGGGCCCTGGTCAGCTTTGTCTTAAGAAGCCCGTAAGGGCTTGTGATGCACACCTAAATTTGAAAACAGCTTGCCAACTTCTTCAGAAACCCACAAAAATAAAAACAAAACAACATACCTGGCTCCAAAGATGTCCTTTTTGGCAAGATCAATTCCAGAAACAACTTTTACTCTGAGAATGCGGGATTCTCCCTGTTGGAAGGGGGAAAAAAAACGGTTAGAAAACTCATCTTCAATGAACCTCTCATTCTCACCCAATATTAAAGTCATTTGATTCTGACCCAGTCCAGTACTGGGATGCAGAACAAATCAATTCAAGCATAGGCAATTCTTTCGTACATTGAAGTTCACAAAGCAACATTGCTGCTGTAAAATTCTATGACTCTAGAAACTTACAGCATCCAGGTTAATTAAGCACAAGTTTAATTCAAACTAAGTCATAAAGATCAATTATTCCTGGCACCTCAAGGAAGTATTTCCCAGTTGTACCAAGAACACAACCACATACATAAAACCACATAAATGTCCAAGTGCAGCAAGTTAGCATAAATATAACAAACAATTCCTCCTCTGAAGTTTTGTGTACCGGTATGTGTGGGCTGAGCTAGAAAGGAATTTAAAGTGGTAAAACGACCTTGCTTTTCAAAATATTGGCGTCAGCAAGCAAATACAATCCTCCAGTTCCAGTAAAAAGAACAAAAAGCATCATCCTGAATGGACACCATCCCAAGTGCCGCCAAAATCACTCAACTGCTCATGTGTTCATTCATTCATTCGCCCATCCACTCATTCATTCACTACATTCATTCTAGTATTTCCTAAGCAGTTCTTGTGCACTGGGCCCTGAAATACAGAGATGAATGTCCCCCTGGGTCTACCGAAGGTGACAGCAGGCCAACAGTATAGGATGCCAAAGGGCACAGGTTAGAGAAGTATTTAAGGGCTAAGACATCTAAGTATTTAAAGAATCGGCAAAATGGCTTAGGAGGCGGTGGTAGACAGAAGTCCAGGACAATTCTCCGTTTTCCAGTTTGGATCACTAACTGTTAACATAAATTGTCATAGAGGATTGAGGCCAAGGTGCCGAGGAAACAACCAGATGGAAAACATAGATGGCTAACTGGGAGAAACGTCTGGTCTGAGTTACAGACCTAGGAGTTATCTGTGTGGAGAGCCAAAGATCTGCAGAAACTTAGCCAAGAAGAGTGAGACTAAAACATCGCTCAGCAAAGGTTTGTCTGAGAGGCAGAGTTTTGGGGTAGAGCACAGCATCCAAAGAAGAGTATTTCTAAAATTAGGTTATTCTGTAGAATAAAAGCCAACAGGTCTAGAACCCATTAGAGTTCACGTACGACTTCCACATCTCTCTAGTTCATGCGTATAACATCTTATGAGTAAGGGGTTTTTCTTGCCCCCCATGAACAGATGGGAAAAACAAGGCTCAGATCACCTTAGAGGGACTTGTACAAGTTCTTCTCAAATAGAGTTCCTCTGATCAAACTTAAACACTTTTCCCATGATGTAAGATTGCTCTAGAAAAATGTCTTCCTAGCACTACAAATGAAAGTGTTGACAACATGCAACTCGGAGGTCTAAGTCAGCAGTGTCCAACCTTTTTGGCAACAGGGAACGGTTTCGTGAAAGGCGATTTTTCCATGTACATGAGCGGGTGTGTGTGTGTGTGTGTGTGTGTGTGTGTGTGTGTGTGTGTGTGTGTGTGTGTGTGTGTGTGTGTGTAGTCAAACCTCACTGCTAATGTTAATCTGTATTGGCAGCCGCGGTGTGTGTGTGTGTGTGTGTGTGTGTGTGTGTGTGTGTGTGTAGTCAAACCTCACTGCTAATGTTAATCTGTACTGGCAGCCGCTCCCCAGCGCTAGCTAGCATCACCTCCTCAGATCAGGGGCAATATAAGCGCTGGGAAGCGGCTGAAAATACAGATGCATCTTCACCCCCTCGCTCACCATTCACCTCCTGTTGTTATGACCCGATCCCTAACAGGCCACAGACCTAGGGGTTGAGAACCCCTGATCTAAATAGAAGATAACACATGAGTGTTTCTTTAAAAAGTAGCTTCGGGACTGAGAGCACAGTGGCTCTCACCTGTAATCCCAGCATTTTGAGAGGCTGAGGCAGGAGGATTCTTAAGCCCAGGAGCTCGAGACCAGCCTGGGCAACACAGTTAAACCTCGTATCTTAGAAAAGAAAAGTAAAAAAAATTTAGTCAGGTGTTGTGGTGTGCGCCTGTAGTCCCAACTACTTGGGAGGCTGAGGTGGAAGGATCACCTGAGCCCAGGAGGTTGAGGCTGCCATGAGCTGTGACTGTCGTGATTGTGTCATTGCACTTCAGCCTGGGCAACAGAGCGAGACCCTGACTCAAGAAAATAAAAAGTGGCTCGGGATGGAATCCTTGAGGACACAAGTGCTGAACAGCAAGAGAGAAGTAACCTGAAATCCATCTACTCGATATATTTCGTTGAGACCCAGGTGAGGCCAAGAAAACCTAAAAGATCAGGTAATGTCAAAGGAAACCGAGGCAGAACATGGAAAGAACAGGACAGAGGGCCTGGGGCAGTCAGACACAAAGATCAAACATACACATGTGCAATCAGCACGCATCCTTGTGATGATGTGCACTCTAGGATTCTTCCACGCATTCAGTCGTTGGTCCACCCACGTATCCCGGACACAAGGTGGCCCATGTGGCAAGCACAGGGGGGAACACAAAGTGACAGAGACAACGTTCTCAACTGGTGCATGCTTCTGATCTCTCGAGCATGGCCTGCATTCAAGTTTGGCAGGATGGAATGTGCTTGGCAGCCCTTGGGAATGAATGAAGAGATGCAAAGCCACACCAGAGAAGTCGGGGATAACAAAAACACAACCCGATGACAGAAGAGTGTCCCAGTGTGTTCACAGAGGCACAGTGCAGGGAGTGGGTTCCTTGAAGCGTAGTGGGGACCGCCCTGCCTAGCTCTGCTACACTCGCAGGCTGGGTGGCAGCCAGACTCATTCTTCAGCACGGGATGTTATGTAGGCCAAGATTCTTTTCTGTTGCTTGCAGCAAGGGGTACCACACTGCTCATCACCTGATGGCTGCCATGGCCTGCTCATCTCAAAGGAGGTCAGAGGCAGAGTATTTTTCTCAAGTGGTGGAAAATCTGGCAACGTACTTGTGTTCTCTGCACACCTGAGAAGAGTCTGTGGCCCACTCGTATCCACAGCGTACAAATGAAAAACCATGGGGTGAAACTAAACCTTTGTCTGCCAGGCAAAGGGGTTCAGGCTTGTCTTGAGAGGGAAGGAGGAATCATCCAGAAGAAGAAATGGAGCTGGGTTCGGTGGCTCAGGCTGTAATCCCGCGCCTTGGAGGGCCGAGGTAAGTGGATTGCCTGAGCTGGCGGGTTCGAGACCCGCCCGGACAACTTGACGAGACCTCATCTCTACAATAAATCAAAAATTAGCCAGGCATCGTAGCGTGTGCCTGTAGTTCCAGCTACTTGGAAGGCTGAGGCAGAAGGATTGCCGGAGCCCAGCAGGTGGAGGCCGCGGTGGCCGGGAGTGGCCACTGCCCTTCAGTCTGGGCGACATAGTGAGACTCCAACTCAAAAAAAAAAAAAAAAAAGAAATGGGTGACAGGGCACAGTCAGAGAAGAGCAAGCCTAAGTTCTCTGTCTCCCACTTCTTCCATCTCTACTCTGCTACTTCTTCAACCTCAAACACTTCAAACTAGCAATTCCCCCCCATGCTGCCATGCAGGAGGGAGTCCGATGGAGCCCACGGAGGGTGGATACAGGTCAAGGCAACTGGTAACTCTCCCAACCAACCCTCGGTGCTGGTTAGAGAAGCAGGAGCTTGGTCTGGCTGCGGGAAGGTGGACATGGTTTCTGTAAGGAGGATTTGCAGGACCTGCTAAGAGCACTGAGTCTGTGGATGACCAACTTGGACCCAGCAGCAATCTGTCTACACTCCACAGTCTTGCACTTGGGAATGACCTGGGGGGACTGTGTCTAGGGGGCTCCATTATACCATAACTGGATTTGAAGTCATAAGATAAGCACTGCTGGCTGGGCTCAGTGGCTCAGCCTGTCGTCCCAGCATTTGGGAGGCCAAGGTGAGTGGACTGCCTGAGCCCGCGGGTTCAAGATCAGCCCGGGCAACTTGGCGAGAGCTCATCTCTACAACAAATCAAGAAAGTTAGCCGGATGTGGTAGCGTGTGCCTGTAGTTCTGGTTACTTGGAAGGCCGAGGCAGAAGGATGACCGGAGCCCAGCAGGTCGATATTGGGGTGTCCATGAGCATGCCACTGCACCCCAGTCTAGGTGACAGAGTGAGACTCTGACTCAAAAAAAAAAAAAAGATAAGCACTGCTAACACCTCAGTTCCCTTAAGTTTACATTAATGCAGGGAGAATTCTCACATTGGACAGGTCTACCTTCCAAAAGCAGACAAAATCGGGCAAAATTTATGTGGATCAATAAAAAGACATTTGAATGAAGGCTTAATTTTTTAAATGAAAATAGATTAATTCATTTAGTAAATAAGTACCTATTCTAGGATCTAGAGATACAGCAATAGAGAAGAAAGACTCATGTTATTTAGAGGGCATTGACAGGGCTCTTAACTACAAGAGGAAATGGAATCCATACGTCTTCCTGTAGGGCAAACACCTGACAATTTTGTACACCACTGCTTTCACTTAACAAAATCTCATTTAAGAACCATTCCTAAGAAAATGAGCACAGACAGAAGTAAGCAAACAACAACCACAAAAAAAAAACCTAGCTAAAAGGATAGTCACCAAAGCCTGTTTTAAATTGAAAAAAACCTAAAAGCCCCTCAGTGGAAGGCAGCTAACTCCATGCAATGGGCCACAAGACTGTCATTAAAAATGGGTGAGGCTGGACAGGCACAGTGCCTCATGCCTGTAATCCCAGCACTTTGGGAGGTGGAGGCAAGAGGATTACCTGAGTTCAAGGATTCAAGACCAGCCTGGGCAACTTAGCAAGACCTTGTGTGGTGACACACAGCTGTAGTTCCAGCTACTTGGAAGGTTCAGGCGGAAGGATCGCCTGAGCCCAGCAGGTCGAGGCTGCGATGGCCGTGAGCGTGCCACTGCACTCCAGTCTGGGCGACGGAGTAAGACTACAACTCCAAAAAAAAAAGAGTGAGTCTAGACACTGTGGCATAGGACTATAGTCCTAGCTACTCATGAGGCTGAGGCAGGAAAATTGCTTGAGTACAGGATTTCAAGGCTGCAGTGAGCTATGCTTGGGCCTGTGAATAGCCACTCCAGCCCGGGCAACATTGCAAGACCCTGTCTCTTAAAAAAAAAAAAAAATGCAACTCACGAGAACCTGTCATGACATTCCTTCATTCCACAAGTATTTACTGAGGACCTACCACGTGCCAGATACTTTATCTGGGGACAGAAATGTGAATGAGACAGAATTTCTGCCGCAAGGAACCAACAATCCGGTAGGCAGAAAGACGCGCTGTCAGTACATAACACAAGTATACGCGAGCAGGGTAATTTCTGCTGGCAGCAAATGCTCTGAAGGCAATACGACAGGTAAACAAAAGCAATTGGGGAGAGGGAGAGGGATGGAAAGTGGATAGCTGAGGGTGTCGGGAAAGGCCTCTTTGGCGAGGAGACACTGCAGCTCAACCGCAAGAAGGCAGAGAGTGCGAGACACAGCGGAGAGTTCCAGGTGACCGGAAGCCCCGCGTGACAGAGAGAGCCGGTCAGGGGACGACAGAGTCAGTGACGGGCTGCGTGGGATTCGGTGGGGTCAAGAGTCAGAGAGGCCAGCCTCGGGAGAGGGAGGATATGATTCCAACCATCTGGTGAAGCCTTAGGGAGTTTGAAGCAAGGGCGTGACCACATGTGACTCAAGGCTTTGAAAGACCCACTGTGGCTGTCCTGTAGGGAGTGGGCTACAGAGAACCAGAGCAAGAGGGAGACCAGGGAAGCAGAGATTCTGCCAAGAGATGTGGAGCTTACACTAAGTGGAGACGGAGAGTGGACCAGATGAAGCACATAAAAACACGTCTGAAATAAACCTGTTTAAAAAAAAAAAAGTTTTGTCTAGGCACGGCGGCTCATGCCTGTAATCCTAGCACTTTGGGAAGCTGAGTGCTGATTGCTTGAGCCCAGGAGTTCGAGACCAGCCTGGGCCACAAAGCAAGACCACGTCCCTACAGAAAAATAGAAAAACGAGCTAGGTGAACCAGGTGTGGAATAGCATCTACTTGAGAGACTGAGGTAGGAGGCTCACTTGAGCCCAGGAGTGGGAGGCTGCAATGAACTGTGATCGTGCCACTGCACTGCAGCCAGGGTGACAGAATGAGACCCCATCTCAAAAAAAAAAAAAAAAAAAAGTTTCACTTTGGGAGGTCAAAGTAAGAGGACTGCCTGAGCCATGGGTTTGACACCGGCCCAGGCAACTTGGCAAGACCTCATCTCTACAATAAATCACAAAATGAGGGCAGCCCCTTCGGGTCCCCTCCCACTGTGGGGGCTTTTCTGTCCTCTCAATAAATCCTGCTTTCTCAAAAAAAAAAAGGAAAAGAAAAGAAAAAGAAGAAAGAAAATCACAAAATTAGCCGGGCATGGTGGCGTATGCCCGTAGTTTCAGCTACTTGCAAGGCTGAGGTGGGAGGTGGGAAGGTTGAGCCCGGCAGGGCAAGGCTGCAATGGCCATGAGCGTGCCACTGTACTCCAGGCTGGGCACAGAGGGTGACCCCAACTCAAAAAAAAAAAAAAAAAATTTCAAAATGGTTTATGTAAATGAAGTCTAGAGTTGGGCATGGTGGCTCACATCTGTAATCCCAGCACTTTGGGAGGCAGAGGCAAGAGGATTACCTGAGCCCACGGGTTCGCGACCAGCCTGAGCAACATGGCGAGACCTTGTCTCTACAGTAAATCAAAAAATCGGCTGGGCGTTGTGGCACATGCCTGTAGTTCCAGCTACTTGGAAGGCTGATGCGGAAGGATCACCTGAGCCCAGCAGGTCGATGCTGGGAGGAAAAAAAAAAAAAAGAAGCACTTTGAAGGCTGAGGCAGGTGGACTGCTTGAGCCCACAAGTTGGAGACCAGCCTGGACAACGTAGCGAGACCTCATCTCTACAAAAAAATCAAAAAATTAGCCAGGTGTGATGGTGCACACCTGCAGTTCCAGCTACTCGGGATGCTGAGGCAGAAGGATCGCCTGAACCCAGGAGGTCAAGGCTGTGGTGAGCCATGATCAAGCCACTGCACTCCAGCCTGGGTGACAGAGTGAGATCCCAAATCAAAGAAAAAAAAAAGAGGCCAGGCATGGTGGCTCAAGCCTGTAATCCAGCTACTTTGGGAGGCCGAGGCGAGAGGATTGTCTGAGCCCACGGGTTCGAGACCAGCCTGGGCAACATGGTGGGACCTCGTCTCTACAAAAAAATCAAAAAACAAGCCGGGCGTGGGAGCATGCACTTGCAGTTCTGGCTACTTGGAGGGCTGAGGCGGAAGGATCACCTGAGCGATCAATGTTGGGGTGGCTGTGAGCGTGCCACTGCACTCCGGCCTGGGCGATGGAGTGAGACTCCAACTCAAAAAAAAAAGAAAAAGAAATGATGAGGCCTCTTCCACACCAGGCCCATGGGACCCTCCCACTCAGCATCCTCCATGCTCCTCCCAATCCCCCTGCTAAATGATGAAGGCAAGAAGGGGGACTCACACAAAGGGAACAGAGCCAGCCCCCTCCCTGCGGATTCTCCCCAGAAATGAGCAGGAAACCGACTTCCTCCGTTCATTCCCACTGAAAACCGAGTGTTATGATAGCAGTTAGTTTTCCTGGAGTACAAGATAACATCTCTCTCTCTTCTAATGTCAGTGACATATCTGCAGAGGAAAAGACCTGGCAAGTATGATATTAGTAGTGCTGACCTCTGGATAATGAGTAACGTATCTGGGCTTCTTTGCATTTTTTTCCTTTTGAAACCTGAAATAATGTTGTTCGCAAACTAAAGTTTTATAGAAACTTCAGAAACTACATAAGAAAAGGAAAACAGAAATTTCAAATCACTGGTCATGGTGCCATCTGGGTTTGCTGCCTTTCTAAATGAGCAAACTTCCTTTTGTCTTAAAAAAAGAAATCCTACGAGTTATTTTTCCGCCAACTCACAAAGGTACAGAGCTGTGTACCTGGAAGATGTGAAAGGAGTTGGCTCATGAAATATTGTAGGCAACAGCTGGGAGGTGGAGAGTGGAGATGGACTTTACTGAGCACTTATTATTTACAAGAGGCTGTTGCAGACAATTTCACTGCTCTCTGAAGTTCAAGGAAAGAGAGCAGTACTCTATAAACATAGTTTTTACACATCAGTTTTAGACACACAGCAAAAATTTCTTATCTTTGTTTCCTCAAAATGCCAAGCCTGAATACAGATAAGCAGCCACAGTCATTCTGCAAGGAAGCCCGTGACAAGGTGAGTGACCACTTTATCAGATGCAGTGGGCCCCGGGCCGAGCAACAGTACTTTCTGAAGCATTTTATTACTTTCATAAAATCTACAGATGGTATTTTGAACCCTGTTTATGACTCCGGTAGAATTAAATATTTAACTAAGGTAGCTTGGCTCAGACAACGAAAGTATTATTCATCGACAGTACAATGCAGAGAAGGAACAGGCAGAGAGGAGACTAGGGTGAATCTAGCTTTCAGAGTCTCTGCCTGTTATTAATCTATTGTTTTGCACTGTTATTGTGTAACAGGGGCGATTCTACCGCCTGGCATGTGTTTTTCTTTTCCACTGTACTTTCTATTTCTTCATTAAGCCACAGAATAAGATAAGGTGTCCCAACAGAGAAACAGGTGGTATTCTGAAGGCTCTCTTTTGGACAGCTGTCTGGAACTCCTGCTCATATAAGAGGTGCAGAAGTGGTTGCTACAGCCCCATGCCCACCCAGCCCATGGAACACATCTGTCCAAACTGCTCCTACGGTCAGATAAATTTCAAGTTCCAACTCAAATCTCAAGATACTGGAGTGTACATTTTCCCCTATGGCTTTGTCTTAGGAAAGGAACTTCATATCTTTTCTCTTTGTTCTTGACAGTGATAGTTGCTCTCCCAGAAAGGTGATATCTGGGCTGTGACATAGTGCCCTTTCCTTCCACAGGGAGCCATTTTGACCCAAGTATCACATATACCAGCTGTCCATGTGGACAAGGGAATCCTAAGTCAGGGTCTTAGACATTTCAGTCATCCTCCCCTAAATTAATTTATGTGTTTACCTTCCATATTCTTTTTTTTTTTTTTTTTTTTGAGTTGGAGTCTCACTCTATCGCCCAGACTGGAGTGCAGTGGCCGCTCCCGGCCACCGCAGCCTCGACCTGCTGGGCTCCAGCGATCCTTCCACCTCAGCCTTCCGAGTAGCCGGAACTACAGGCACATGCTACCATGCCCAGCTGATTTTTTGTAGAGATGAGGTCTCGCTGCCCAGGTGGGTCTCGAACCCGCGGGCTCAAGCAATCCAATCACCTCAGCCTCCCAAAGACGCGGGATTACAGGTTGAGCCACCGAGTCCGGCTCACCTTCCATATTCTAAAGTATATTTATGGTGCTAGCCATCATCCCTAACACCTGCAGACTCACAGTAAACACGACCTGGATTACAAGAGATGTCTTTGGGAGGCCGAGGTGAGTGGATTGCCTGAGCCCGCGGGTTTGAGACCTGCCTGGGCAACTTGGCGAGACCTCATCTCTACAATAAATCAAAAAAAAGTAACTGGGCGTGGTAGCGTGCACCTTGTAGTTCCAGCTACTTGGAAGGCTGAGGCGGAAGGATCGCCAGAGCCCAGCAGGTCGAGGCTGCCATGGCCGTGATTGAGTCACTGCACTCCAGCCTGGGTGACAGAGTGAAACTCTGACTCAAAAAGTAATAAAAATAAGAATAAATAAATTAACATACGGAACACGCCCGCTGTGTGTCTGTTATACAGTAGGTTTCGTTATTCTTCCCACTCCTCCAACCTGGAACAGGACTCTATTTCATACTTTAAGACGGCATTTTTTTCTAGAGTAGCTTTGGGTTCACAGCAAAACTGAGCAGAAGGTGCATCCTACATGCCCTTTACCCCCTCGTGTGCACAGCCTTCCCTGTTATCAATATCCTGCACGGTGTGGTACTCTTGTCAAAACACGTCATTATGACTCCAGATCCAGAGTATACATCCAAGTTCACTCTTGGTGTTGCACGTGCTATGGGTTTGGCCAAATGAATATGACATGTATCTACCATCGTAGTCTCATAAAGAGCATTTTCACTGCCCTAAAAAATCCTGTGTTCTGCCTACTCATCCCTCCCCCGCCTGCATGTTTTTAAAAATCCTGCACACTGTCCTGTGGCTTCTGCCCCACACACACTCCTGTCACCTTCAACTCTTGCTAGGTCCCGTCCTCCTCACTTTCTGTTTCCTCACTTCCTGGTATCTCTAACGCCTCCCCTCTAAGCCTCTCCCTCTCTTCCTATGGGTTCCCCAACCTTACACGGCTTCCCCACTCCACTGAAATCCTCCCTCACTTCTCCACATTGACCATCTCAGTAGACACTCAACAAAAATGTGCTGGGTGACTATGGCATTCAAGGCATCGGGCCAGCAAAAAGGAGCACAAGGCTGAACCAGATATGTTATTCTCTGTCCCCCAGAGGCTTACAATCAACTGCAGAAGATAGATATATACACAAATGCCTCTTATCCAGAGGTGAAAGAGGGGCGTAAGGTATGAGAGGTAAGGACAAAGATACAAGATGATAATGAGACCAGCTCAAGCTCAAATAACACCGATGGCGCAGGGCGTGCTGGCTTACGCCTGTAATTCTAACACGTTAGGAGGCGGAGGTGAGAGGATTGCCTAATCCCAGGGGTCTGAGACCAGCCTGGGCAACTTGGCAAAATCTCATCTCTACAATTAAAATGAAAAAAAAACAAAAACAAAAAAACAGTTGTGGTGCTATGTGTCTGTAACCCCAGCTAATTGGAAGGCTGAAGCAGAAGGATCACCTGAGCACAGCAGGTTGAGACTGCATGCTGCTATGTTCTAGCCTGGACAACAGAGTGACACTCTGACTCCAAAAAAGAAAAAGAGAAAAAGAGAGAGAGACAGACAGACAGACAGACACACACACAGTCCCGATGACAGCAAACAGCCTCAACTCACAGGACCATCTGCTATGGCTGCCTGATCACCATGGTCAATGTACCATATGTGGTCAAGTTTCAGACCTACAATTTTATAAGCAAGCAGAAATCCCAAAGATACTAATTCCTGCACAACTCGATTATGCACAACTCAATTTCTCAACCTCTACTAAATAATGGCCGTTATGCCAAGGAGATAGAGAGTTAACAAATGGGAAGGGGCAGGATGGATCTCCAGAGCAGAATCAAATTTAAATGCTCAAGGTGACTCGATCATGTAGTGTGGTTTTAAAATAGATTCACAAATTCTTTTTTATTTTATTTTTTTGAGTTGGAGTCTCACTCTGTCGCCCAGACTGGAGTGCAGTGGCCGCTCCCGGCCACCGCAGCCTCGACCTGCTGGGCTCCGGCGATCCTTCCGCCTCAGCCTTCCGAGGAGCCGGAATTACAGGCGTGCGCTATCACGCCCGGCTGATTTTTTGATTGATTGTAGAGATGAGGTCTCGCTGCCCAGGCGGGTCTCGAACCCGCGGGCTCAGGCAATCCACTCACCTCAGCCTCCCAAAGGCGCGGGATGACAGGCTGAGCCACCGAGCCCGGCTCACAAATTCTTTATATTTCCCTCTTCAAGAGGTGGGGCTTAATTTCCCCCACTTGTGTGGGGGTTGGACTTAGTGACCCCTTTCTAATAATAAAATAGAGGCGGTGACAGTGTGACCTCAGAGAGTCAAAAAGGATATTATGAGAGGATATTCTTCCTCTCTCTTTTGAATCACTCACTCTGGAGAAAGCTGGCTTCTACCAAGATGTAAAGACACTCACACCATCCTGTGGAGAGGTCTATGTGGTGAAGAACTGAGACCTCCTGCCACCCGTCGTGTGAATGGCCCATCTTAGAAATGGAACCTTCTGTTTCAGCCAAGACTTCAGATGATGACAGCTCTGGCTGACATCTTGACTCAACCTCGTGAGTCAACCTCATCTTAGCTCAACTCCTTGAAAGACCCTTGCCCACTACATGCCAATCACTACACAAGGCGTGCATCAGACCCACCCAGCTAAGCCACTCTCGATTTCCTGACCTACAGAATCTGTCAGATAATATATGCTTGTTGCCATAAAGCTGCTAAGCCAGGGAATAATTTACTAAACAGCAATGGATAGCTAACACACAAGTGGAGAATCTCATGCAATAATAAAAAGTCTAATTTGGCTGGGGGTGGCTCAGCCTGTAACCCCAGCACTTTGGGAGGCTCAGGCGAGAGGATCGCCTGAGCCCAGGGTCTGAGACCTGCCTAGGGGAACTTGGTGAGACCTTCTCTCTACAATAAACCAAAAAATTAGCTGGGCGTGGTGGCACATGACTATAGTTCCAGCTCCTTGAAAGGCTGGAACAGAAGGATTGCCTGAGCCCAGCAGGTCAAGGCTGCGGTGACCATGAGCATGCAACTGCACTCCAGCCTAGACAAGAGTGAGACTCCAACTCAAAAAAAAACCAAAAAAAAAAAAAAACGTATAATTTATCTCTTTGCTAAGTCAAGACCTTTCCTATGTGGTAGGATGATGCTTAAATCAAGAAAAATACACTAGTGAGAAATGAAGACTATTGCCCATGTTTTATATCAAGTCAAAGCAGTGGCATTTTAAAGGCAGAACTTGGTGACTTGTTCAATGTAAGTACAGTAGATCTATTATTTTTAAGAAATATGGAACCCCATGCCCTAAAAACCGCAGTCAATATTTGAAACCGAGGCAGCTCCAGAAAATTGAGGATATATGCTCACTCCCAAGCACACAATTTTGAAACAAAAATTCCCAGAAGAATTATAATCAAGAGTAGCTGAGACACTTACATGTACCATTAAGACAACTCTAAACTCAAGTCCTCCTCCATTCTACAGTCTCAATTTATGTTACTACTAACAGCAGGATGCCCCAACACCACCAGCTAGCATAACCTCATTTGTTCGTTCTTTCAAAGCCTTCTGAGCACCTTTCATGTGCCAGGCTCTGTGTAGCTGCTGTCGATGTGAGGCAGCTTCTCCTTATCCCAATTAATTCACTTGCTGTCATGTTAGCCAATCTCCCTAAAAATGTCTCTTCTCCACTGCTCTCTGGGACCTTCCTATGAACAAATGGATTAAATTAAAACTCCCTGGTCTGGCATTAAAATAAAGGCTCACCACAACTGACTTATTGCTGCCTGTAAGAACTACCCATATTCTTCACTGGGACCCAGTTCCTTTCCCCCTGGTCAGTACCTGCCCATCCAACATCTATTCATCCTCTATCCCCTGCTCGGGTCCACAGAGTGACTCAATCCAAAATGTCTGCTCTGTGCTGAAAACAGTACAAGGAATAACAACTCAGTAAGACAGAGTTCAAACCCACAGGAATTAACTTCTATAGATCAACATATACACAAGTAATGGCAATATGAGATAATAAATTGAATAACAGTGATGGATGACATTCTGCCAGGGGTCAGGAGAGGGAGAGAGGGAGAAAGTTGAAGAAAGCTTCAGAGAGGAAGAAGACCGAGCCAGGCTTTCAGGAATGAGCAAAAAGGGGAAGGAGAATGCAGGTGGACATGCAGGGACCGGCTGGCATGTCAGGGAAGCACACAGGGACAACAGAGTGGCCTGTGCCTGGTGGCATTCTCAGTCTGGTGCAGGGCAAACATGCCAAACAGGCAAGCGCCGAGCTCAGAGGTGCTGTCACCCTGAATGACAAACACAGGGGAAGACGGAAGGGAGGCAAGCCTGGAGACAGAAGGACAGGGATGCTAATTAGATGGTCTGTTACAGCATCTGGCAGATGGGGGCGACGGGGATGGAGGATAAGGGACTGATTCCAAAGTTACTCCCAGGGGAAGAGTGCAGCTCGGCGACAGGTTGGCTCGATGACAGGCTGGCTCATCAAGGCCAAAGGGAAAGAGAGAATCTGCTCAAGTCTGCAGTTCCGGTGTGAGTGAAGCTGCTCTGATAGCTGGCAGACAAGGGTCCCTGTATAATGAACACCAGTCTACCTAACCCGGAATTGTACCCCACAGCTTTAAAAGAAGAAAATAAAAGAAAAAAACAGCCGGTAGAAAATAAAGGAAGAAGGGTGAGGCTTAGGCAAAGGGAAAGTTTTAAAGAATGAGGATTTCTTGAATTTGAGGTGCTCTTCCCAGGGGCAGGTGGAGCGGTCCAATGGCACTTAGAAGTCAGAAACCAGCACTTGGTCCCGAGATCAGAACCAAGCGCCGAGTGTGTTAGGCCTGGCTCCATGCCCTGGGCCTACCTCAGACCAGTCATTTATTCTGGCACTTAAGTAATAAAGCAACGTAGGTCTTATTTTCTCAGTTGGTCTCCAAGGCTGGACGGTCCAATAGGGTAGCCACTAGCCATATGGGGCACCTTAAGTTTCATTACATCAATTAAAACTAAAATTCTGTGGCCACACTATCCACATTCCAATTGCTCAACAGCCATACACGCCTGTAAGGTACCGCATCAGACAGCCCAGAGAGAGAACACTTCCAGAATCCAGAAAATTCCATCATCCAGAACAAAGCCGCACTAAGGGCACTGATGTAATGCAAGGGTGCGGCAGGATGCACGTGACTGCTTGTGAAAGGAAAGAAGCAAGGAAGAGAGGAGGCAGGGAAGGAAGGAGGGAGAGAAGGAACCCTGGGCGACCTTTAAGCCAATTATAACTGAGAACACATCAGAAGAGTTACAACTCCATGGAATCCAGCTATCTGAGGGTCAATATTTCCTCAGCAGTATTAAAGCCTAGCATACCCATTAAGTGCCTCTCACTTAACAGCTGAGAAGTCCAATCAAGCAAACACTGTATCGGCTAGTACAGCATTCCAACATCTAGGTATTTTAAAAATCATTACACAAACACAATAGCAGGAAAAGTGGTTTAATTGAGAGTGTGACAACGACCTGGGAGTTTCTGACAAGCCCAGCCCAGGCCGTTATCTTAATACGGTGGCTAAACCTCTAAACCTTGCAGAGTACTCACTCACAAAGAGATGGGAAGCAAGAACAAAATTCCAACAAGGGCTCCTCATCCCTTTAAGAGAACTATTGACATTCAGAGGGGAAGGAAGGACAGGTAGGAAAAAGGAAGTGAAACTCAGGTAACTGAGAACTGCTGAAGGAATGGGCATGGCCGACCACCTCGAAAACTGCCTCTGGCGAGGACCCACCAGGCCCAAAGGACTATGGGAGAAGCCGAGTGCGGGACAGAGAGGAAGAAGGCCTTCTCACAACGACATCTGTCCAGCGAGGGCTGGCAGAGCGGCCACGACCACATCTTCCTGCTCCAGAAAGGCGGGGCTCCCACAGGAAATAAGTTCCAAGAAATAGCTTGTGTTCGCGCCCCCCCTAAGGTGTCTGTCAATTCCAGTGTCAATTCCACGTGGCTTGTTCTGAATCACACAGGCAACTAAACAGTGCTTCGATCCATGCCTTAAAATCGCAGGTGTGACAGCTTTCTTCCAATGACATTATATGCCACTGTTTCTGACTTCATTGCAGGGTAGTAGAGCCACAGGAGTGGAGGTGTTTTTCTTGAGTTGTCTACTGACATCACTATTGCATATCGCTGCATCCACCAAAGGCACCACTGGCAAAGAGATGGGTCTGCATGTGGGATTAGGGGGAGTGGCCGGTTGAGCAGTTCTTGGTGGGTGAAGGTTAGGCTTGGTCTCAGGCGAAGGGACAAGTTCACCCCCAACGGCCTCTCATTTACCATGACACAACTGCGCGTCTCAGCAAGAACGCAAACTCTTCCACGTGTGGATAGATTTTTGAGAGTGGCTGTCCATTAGGAATGTTACATCTTGGCGTGCCAAGAATCCGCCGTAATTCGATGATTATGGGGAGAGGAGAGAAGCGTGTCACTGAGGAGGGCCCATGAAATGAAGAAGAAGCTGGCAAGAGTTCCAGCTCAAGAAACATAGTCATGCTCTTCCGCTAATTAAAAATTCTTTTTCCCAGAATAGACGGTAAAATTCCCTGTAAAAGGTCTTCAAAGAATCCATTTATCAGAGCTGCTTCTGTTCTGAATCTCTAAATCACAAGAAACATTTTTAAATGCCTCCAAGATCACTAAGGCAGGAATTATCACGTTTATAGTTCTAAAAACGATCATATAAACAATGGCACCTGTCGAAAGCCAGAATCAAAAGCTCTGGACCTAAAATTCTAGATTCTTCATGGCAGTCATAACTCTGACCTCTCACAATAAAGTGAAGTCTGGGTTTCTGGATAGAATGTGTAGTTTGAATAGAAGGAACTGAAAGAGGTTAAGGTTTCATGAGGCAGGGGCTGCCACGGGCCCTCAAGAAGGGGTTCATTCTGAGGCCTCAGATCTGGATCTCACTAAGTAGGATTAGAAGTGGGACTCGGGCAACCCCTCGGGTCCCCTCCCACTGTGGGAGCTTTTCTGTCCTCTCAATAAATCCTGCTTTCTAAAAAGAAAAAAAAAAGTAGGACTCACATATCAGTGTGGCAACTGAGCCCAGCATCTTGAAGGCACATGTCAAGTTGTCGATTAACAATGAAAAAATGGGCTGGACATGGTGGCTCACGCCTGTAATCCCAGCACTTTCGGAGCCTGAGGCAGGAAGACTGCTTGAGGCCAGTAGTGTGAGACCAGCCTAGACAACATAGGAAGACCTTGTCTGTACAAAAATAGTTTTTAATTAGCTAGGGTTTCAAAGTCGCCGTCCCGTGGTAGATGGACGCAGGCCACTTCTGGCGTAGCCATGGCAGCTAATGCTTGCTACTACCACCCCGTAGCAGCTGCTGCCCCTAGAGCTTGTAGACAAAGGTATAGGATCAAGAATTCACATCATGAGGAAGAGTGACAGGATACTGTTAGTTCTCTTCTAGGACTGGATGACTTGTCAGTATGGATGATGTCACTGAATTTGAAATCACACCAGAAGGAAGGATCACTAAATTAGATCAGATTCTGCTGAATGGAAATAATACAACAATATTCTAACAGGTCCTGGAGGAGAAGGACCTGAAGTGAGTGGGTTTCCCTGACTTATGCTAGATTCTGTTTTGTCTTATAATGGCAGCAAAACAGAAGAGTTTTTTTTAAACTTTTTAAATATTTAGATGCTATAAAGCTAAGTTTCCCATTAAAGGGAAATGCTTTGAAGACATATACCCCTTTTTGTAAATTAATCATGTTTATCTTGGAAGAGGAAGAATTCTTCTCTGAAGACTAAAATAAAGAGGTTTTTGGTTAAAAAAAAAATTAGTTGGATGTGGTGGTACACGCCTGTAGTTCCAGCTACTCAGGAGGCTGAGATGGAAGGATTGCCTGAGCCCAAGAGTTGGAGGTTGTGGTGAGCCATGATGTCCCAATGTACCTGGCCTAAGTGACACAGTAAGACTCCAACTTAAAAAAAAAAAGAAAGGAAAGAAAAAAAATGACCTGCCTCAAGGATCTGAAGGCTCAGGACCAATGACTAACATCTTCATTCTGCAGGCAAATCAAAATCAGTCAGAAGGCTGGCCAGGCTCAGTGGCTCACGCTGTAAGTCCAGCACTTTGGGAGGCCAAGGCGGGCAGAGTGCTTGAGCCTAGGAGTTCAAGACCAGCCTGAGCAACACAGTGAGCCGTCTCTACAAAAAAATAAAAATTAGCTGGGCATGGTGGCACATATCTGTAGTCCCAGCCACTTGGGATGCCTTACAGAAGGATTGCCTGAGCCCAAGAGCCTGGGTGACAGAGTGAGATCCTGAGTCCAAAAACAACAAACAAACAAACAAACAAAAACAAACAAACACACAAAACAATCAGTGGTCTACACAGAGAGTACGCCCAGAACTAGGGCTTAGTTTGATTATTCAAACACATGTGATACCTGTCTCCAGAATAGGGAGGCCCCTGCTGCTGGCTGAGTTCCCAGGTCCGGAACCAACCTTTGAAGGGCACTACCAATCAGAACCCTCTCTAGACTTCTATTTCCTACAATCCAGATTGCCATTCCCCTTCCATTCGCCAGTTCTGTCCTGACCGAGTCACAGAACTGACAAGATTTCTCCTCCACAGATTCCAATCAAATCCCAACCCTGCCTCTGGCAGACTACAACTCTTCAGTTATATATTTACAGATAACGTCTTGGTTTACTATTTGCTACTAGCTTAATCCTCAGAAGGCAGTTATTTCTAATTCCTGGGTAGGTATAATGCTCATGTTACAAAACTACCCATGCTTGAGCTACAACTGCCCACGCTGGAGGGCACCGGAAGCAGCAGCCTTGGAGAACCAAGGGCCAAGACACGGAGGAACCGCGATGGTGCCGAACACCCAGGATCTACAACTGGTTCTACCAAAGCACATCCCACAACGACTGGGAGAAACTGCCAGTCATTTCAGAGGAATTACAGAGATCAGAGATGGGCAAATGTCCCAGCTCTGAAAGAACCAAAATTATGATCCTATATATTATACAGACTCGGTTCGTGACCGTTCTTTCCTCAGCCAGAACCACCCATTGGGCTCAGATCTCCTACTTGTCCTCTGGGCATCAGTCTAAATGCCATTTTCTTTGAAAAGTCTCTCCAGGGCTCCTGGACTAGGTGAGTCCTCCTACAATACCCTATCATTCTCTCTTGTCCTTTACTGCTGCTGCTTTTAGCAGACATGCCCCAAAACGAAGCCCTGAGAGGGCAAGGGCTGGACAGACCACGGGGAGTGAGTGACAAGGACAGTGGGAGGTGTGCAGTCATTCATGGTCAGACAGCCACACAGTAATCCCTTGTCTTGCTTAACACAGACTTCCTAGACTGGCCAAGAGCTGGCCACCCAAATAATTTCAGGGGGAGTGAATATACGACATCAAACCAAACCAAAAGTTGGAGAGTGAATTACGACATCGTTTGTGAACATCTAGAAGAAGAGAACAATCTACAGCTAAAGTTTGCTAAGATAAGGCCCATGGACAAACTTACTTCCTTTCTGGATAAAGTTACTAGTGCCAGGATATGCTGCCTACATAGCGTCGGTAGACTTTGGCCAACCAGTGGGCGACACCCACAGCACACTTATACTTTTCTAGACAAGACAATCAAGTGAAGATGGATCGACAGTAAACTTAGGTGTGACTTAGTCGTACCCAGTTACTAACTCCTATCGAAATATAATCATTAGAAAACTCTAAGGAGGTGCCAGGGGGTTGTGTCACGGGACTCTTATTATTAGCACCATTCTGTGCAACATTCAGAGCCAGAAAAATTTGTATGAGGATATTGATGGCAGGCTAATCCAATTTGCAGCAGATATATACAACTAGATAAAATGTCAGATGACTAAATCAGAATCCAGAAAGATCTCATTAGACTGGGTGACAGGCCAAATTGTCCAGGATGGAGTTTTATAGCCGTGTGTATACTTGGCTCCCTGAGTGAGTGCAGAACAGGCTGGAACAAGCATGACAGGAGAACACCAAAAGTAAGGGAAGAAGTCTTAAAGGTCAACAATATGACCGTGTAAACCGCTTACATTAATAAAAGCCAGAGCAAGTAACATTATCATGCTCTGCTCAGGGCCAGCATTATGGACTAACCCAGGGGATCTGTTTAGAAGGGAGGTTGTGACTTTGCTTTTTTTTTTTTTTTAGTGAATAGGACAAAATCCATATAATCGAACATTAAGCAACCATAAAAAGAGTCATGGTGCTGTATATACACAGGTTTGAAAATCTAAGATAGACTAGCCCATGAAAAGAAGGCTGAAAAGAACATTCTGGAGAGCATGCTAGCCTTTCTATAAAAAAGAAAGTGAGGTGTGTGTGTGTGTGTGTGTGTGTGCGCGCGCGCGTATATTTGCTTGCAGAAATATTTGCTTGCATGTAAATAAATGCTATAAGGACACAGGAAACCAATAGCACTGGCTGACTGTGGGGGCAGAAACTGGTTGGGGACAGAGGTGACAGAAAGAGAAAGACTTCACTGCACAGTGTTCCTTGCCCTTTGAATTTAAAACCATCTAAATGTATACATAACTCAAAAAGCTGTATTAATGAGACAGGAGAGGTAATAAACTAACAAGCAAATACCCACAAGAAGAATGACTTAGGAATGTTTAACCTGGTTGAAAAAACGAAAAAGGCCCGGTTGTCTCAGCAGGAAGGAAGACGGGGCTGGCCGGGAAGCAAAGGCATTTTCTGCTACGAGGTTGCAGAGGGCAGGCCTCATCCAAGGGGCAACAAGTGCAGGCAAGCAGGTGCCCCTTAGTGAGGGGAAGGGGCTGGTGGACCTAACCCAGGCCAAACTTGGAGCACCGGGCCTTCCGAGGCCACAAGCTGGCTGGGAGGGAGCACAGGCTGGCGGCTTGTTGGAAATAACAAGCGGGCAGGAAAATGAACCTGCTGGTCCCTCATGTCCCTGCCCAACTCGGGGATGTTGTGATCTTAGAAAACCCGCACATGAGGAGCCAAAAACCCAATCTAAGGAAACCTGTGCGTGATCACACAACACTTTCGTGTGTGCATGTAACCTCTCCGCCCAACATACAGGACTACAACTACCATTCCCATTCACATACGCAGAGGAGTATTCATAAATCAGAATACTTTCTCCTTGCAACCTGTTTCAAAACATCACAATGGAAATTCAATAAAAGAATCTGTAAACAGCCTGGGTTTATTGTTACCCTGTTTATTGCTACCCTTCTTCCACACCTTGGTCTCAAAAGGATCGATGACGGCTAACCCACCCTACAAAGAATGTTAAAAACTCCTCTTAGGAAGGAACACTTCTGCTACGACGCGCTGGTCGCTAGTCTAGTTCTAAGATATGAAAACAGGAAGGGAAGGGCTACAGAAGAAGGTGAAATGGGTCACTGGCTCAAAGACTAACGACCAGCTCCAATCCTGCACACGAGCTAAACCCAAACAGCACTGAGAAACCAAACCGCCAGCTGGCAAGAGAGGAAAGACAAACCTGGCCTGGGCAAGAGCTGCAAAGAGGATTGAGCTGTCTCACTTGAAGCATCAGAAAGCTAGGAGGCCCAGGGCCTGTGCTGCAGGCTTCAGCCACAGGACAGCAGATCCCGGGGGTGAGAAGGATCACAGTACTCGTGCAACCGACCATGGCCAGGCTCCCAAAGCAACATGTACTTTGACCCCATCCCGGATTCCTTTTCTTTTTCTTTTTTGAGTTGGAATCTCACTCTCACCCAGACTGGAGTGCAGTGGCCGCTCCCGGCCACCGCAGCCTCCACCTGCTGGGCTCCGGCGATCCTTCCGCCTCAGCCTTCTGAGTAGCTGGAACTCCAGGCGCGCGCTACCACGACCAGCTAATTTTTGATTGATTGTAGAGGTGAGGTCTCGCCAAGTTGCCCAGGTGGGTCTCGAACCTGCGGGCTCAGGCCATCCACTCACCTCAGCCTCCCAAAGCGCTGGGATGACAGGCTGAGCCACCGGGCCCGGCCCATCCTGATTCTTTACTTCCCACCATCTGTGTAGCTGAAAGCCTGCAGCTGACCACACACTGTGAGTGATGGGCACTCTTATTTACCCACCAAGCACCTGGGTAGGGAAGGCCTGTCAGTGACTTCACATTAAGGAGAGACAAGCATGCCATTGACCTCACGGTGGCCAAAATTGTGCTTCTGGAGTTTTACTTCCTTAAAATGTATAAAAGTCCATCATCAGATTTAACTTGTCAGCTCAGCTCCAATGACCAGTAATGCCAGCGTATTGCAAAGACATATATCAACCCCTCATTAGCGAGATAACTACTCAAAAACTCTACTCCCTAGCTAACCTGGATTTTTCTTGTTTTGAATCATGTAATTTTTAAAAAGCAAAATAAAAATCTAATTATTTTTCGGTTTACTCACAACATACATGAGACTAAAGCATTTCATCTGAGTCCTAACTTGATTTGTTTTAAATTTAAAACTACCAAAGTCAAGTTGTCTGGTTTTTTTTGTTTTCTAAACCACAAGATAGTCTCAATTACTACATAGACGTGTACTGGTTCAAAAGAGATATAGAAAGGTAATACTTAACTGACATGACAAATGTTATGTTATTTCCAACAGAACACTTTGCAAGGAAAAAAGAATAACAAGAAGGTTAGGGAATCCTTTTTAAAGGCAGCTGCACAATGCCATATGGTGTCAGTAGACCAGATCTCTAAAAGGCCATCTATAATACATGTTTACATATTTATTCCTTTCACAGGTAATAACTTACGTGGTTTGATTATTTTTAAACTGTCATTGACACAGACTTAACATAATATAGGAGGAAGGAAACTCCAAAATGACAGAAACAATCTCTCCCACGTTGCTTTTGCTTTTCTATCTACTCGTACACAAGCATTTTTTCTCACATCACAACAGTGTCTGAAACATAGGAAGCCCTTGTTAATATTTGATGAATGACTGGATATTGTGATTAATTGTTGGGCTCGCTGATCCTGCAGTGGAAGGAGCTTCTGAGCTTCACTGGGTCCAAGGGGTGGTCTGGGTCCAGTGGATGCAAAAAGCAGCCATCACTGTTGCTAGTTTGGCCCCTTGCGTCACAAGATGCCAGATCTTTCCTCCTTACCCCACGGTTATCTCCCGTTGAAACAGAATTCTGCTCAAAGAAGTGGAGGGTTCTGGGCAGTCCAGTAAATAACTGAGCAGCCCTTGCTTTGCACAAACCTGAGTTCAGTTACCAGTGAATTCTGCAAAGCAAGAATTCTCTATAAAGCCTATAGTTTTCATGTTAGGAAACTTTTCTCAGATTTACAGTCTTTGAGGCCCATATCTCACGTCCATTTTTTACTTTATTTTTAAGGGGATTCTATAGAATATTCTTTTTTGGTTTTTGGGGGGTTTTTTGAGTTGGAGTCTCACTCCATCATCCCAGCTGGAGTAGAGTGGCATGCTCACGCCACTGCAGCCTCGATCTGCTGGGCTCAGCCGATCCTTCCACCTCAGCTTTCCAAGTAGCCAGAACTTGGGCATGTGCTACCACACCCAGCTAATTTTTTGATTTATTGTAGAAAGTAGGTCTCGCCAAGTTGCCCAGTCTGGTCGAACCCATGGGCTCAGGCAATTCTCTCACCTCTGCCCCCAAAGTGCTGGGATTACAGGCTTGAGCCACTGCACCCAGTCTATTCTGTTCATTTTTTAATCAACCTAAATCAACATTCTTTCTATAACATGAAATTAATGTTTGATTAATTAACAGCGATTAACATCAACAATGTTACACAAAGTTCAGAGTTGGTTTTCCTTTGAATCTTCAAACACACAACCTAGGAGACACAAATGTCAGCCTCTTCCACTTCCAATCTAAGTCTCTTCAGCTCCAGTCCCCGGGACATGTTCTATGACTGCCCACAAAACTTCTGCTGTACCTCAGGTCTTTCTACAAAGAGTCTGTTATGTTCAACAGGGTGATTTTTTAGAAAAAAAAAAAATCATCAAATAAGAGGTTGTAGAAAGACAGGAACCAATGATTGACCCATAGGACAAGACTTGTGGAATGGTTATTTCCACAGGCAAGCCCAAGTGAATTAGCCTGAGACCAGGTGTTGGGTCATCCGAGCCAGGTCCCTCCCACAACCTGGACAGGCTAGTTTTCTTACTCCCCTGTTCCCCTAAACCCTGAAGACACAGGAAAAGCATCAGTGCCCTGCAGGTGGCTGTCAACCATCATGAGATGCTGATCCCTGTTCTGCAGTGTTCCACACTGGACAGGTATTAGGGTCCCTGCATAAGTCTATGCCAGGTGATGTGCTGAAATCCAGCACGGGTATGGAGCATCTTCTTGGAGTATCCATTTTTCTGGAGGTCTCGGTGGGTAGAACAGTGGTTCTCAAAGTGTGGCCCCTCGACTACCAACACCAGCATCGCCGGCAACTTGGTAGCAATACAGAGTCTCAGGCCGCACCCCAGGACTCCAGAATCAGAATCCCTGGGGCCAGGGGCCAGCAATCTATGTTTACAAACAGCCAGGTAACTCTGAAACTGAGTAAAATGTGAGCAACAGTGTACTGCTAAAACAGGGAAATAGCATGGAGCAAAATACATATGCATGCACACACATCTTTAAGATTGCACATTTACAACTGGACTCCTCGGCAGGGTCCCCTCACCCCCTCATCCCCAGAGACAACCTGGGTGGAAACACATGAGTAGAACAAACTCAGTTTCCAAATTCAGATGACTCCCAGATCCGGAACCCCAACCGTAAGCCCTGTCCTGCCCAGAGTCCCATCTCTGAGTTGCGACACAGAGCCCGCATGCCAGAAGAATGACAGGATCTGTACAGAAAGCCGCGGGCCCTCTGCACGCCTCTCGCCCCAAAGCCTTGCTGCTTCTCAATAATCCTGATCAAGAATCCCTCTGTGTGAAGAGACATCCCGACATTAACAAAGATCACTTTGAGGTGGTGACAGTACACAGTGTTCTCATCTTGAAAACAATTCTCTACAATGTCTGAGTTTTTTCTTTTTTAATTTTTCCAAAGAGCATGGACGATGCTTTCATACAAAGAAATTAAATTATTTTCATGGGGAGGGAGAACCATTTGATCTCAAGCAATTTTTACTGAATCTTGCTGATTCTGCCTCTCTTTCTGTCCTATGGGATATATTATTTGATACTCCGTTGCATCAAAGATGGACAATAAATTCCATTCCCTTACCTGTTGCAATAATCACATTTCCCTCCTGTCCTGACCCTGAAGCCACTCAAGCAGTCCTGGTCCCCAGTCTAGGTCCTCCCTTTGAGCTCTGTGTCCCATCCCACCCTATCCTCTTCCCAAGTCTTCCCTGGCTCTCTAACCCCTCAGACTCTTCCCAAATCCATTCAATCATATTATTATTAACACTCAACACTGTATGTTCCAGCACTACTTAAAACGCCAGGAAGGGCCAGGTGTGGAGGCTCACGCCTAAAATCCCAGCACTTTGTGAGACCTGGGTGGGAGGATAGCTTGAGCCCGGGAGGTCAAGACCAGCCTAGGTCTCTTAAAAAAAAAAATTGAGAAGCGAGCCAGGTGTGCTGGTGGGCGCCTGTACTTCCAGCTAGTGGGGAGGCTGAGGTGAAAGAACCGCCTGAGCCCGGGAGGTCACGGCTGCAGTGAGCTGTGATCGGGCCACTGTACTTCAGCCTCGGCAATACAGTGAGACCCCAACTCAAAAAAAAATAAAAACAAACAAACACCAGTAAGCCTTCTCCAAGCAACACACACACACACGCACACACACACAATGGGTCTAAGACACACTTGCACTCATGCATCCACACAATATGTAACGAGTCCAGGCATTCGCCTGCATAGCACACAACCACCCTGTGAACCACCAGACTAGGATACTGTCTGTATTTTCACTTCGGTTCTAGGTCCTCACCCTCACATTTCCCAATCATTCATGAGCACCTACTATACACCAGAAGTCATTTTAGAATGGCTACGACTCATTCATGACCCCCTGAAGCTCACCATGATACAGGAAACACCCAGATAGAGAGAGAGAAGAGTAATGATGTCGTTAAGCCCAAGATAGAAAAAAAGGGAAACAGACAAACACTGAAGACAAAGAAACAGAACAAAACAGCAGGGGGGGGGAGATGAGGAGATGGATGAGGCCACCCAGCTCCCTGGAGAGCCATCCTTGAACGGTGCCTTTCTGTGCTCAATCATCTGGGGCTGAAGCAGCACCCGTCTTTCCCCCGACCCCACTCTGGGGCGCTGTACCAGGAAGACCCACCCACCCATAGGCACATTTTAAAGCATCATGTTAGGTAAGTACCTGAGGAATGCATGTTTGGCCAGGAAGGACTCCAAAAAGTCAAGGTTGTTAAAAAAGAAGATAACATAGCCGGGCACGGTGGCTGCTACCTGTAATCCCAGCACTTTGGGAGGTAGAGGTGAGAGGACTGCCTGAACCCAGGGGTTCGAGACCAGCCTGGGCAATCGGTGAGACCTCGTCTCTACAATAAAAACTGATAAATTAAAAAATCAGTTGGGTGTGGTGACACACACCTATAGTTCCAGCTACTTGGAAGGCTGAGGTGGAAGGATCGCCTAAGCCCGGCAGGGCGAGACTGCGGTCGGTGGCTGTGAGCATGTCACTGCACTCCAGTCTGTGCAACAGACTCCAACTAAAAAAAAAAAAGAAGAAGATAACACTGGAGAAAGTTATGAAATCCCCTGTAGAGGCCTTTAAAGTAGGTTAGATTCTAATCTCTCTGCCTGGTTGAGGTGTGACCTGAATTCCCAACAGAGTCAAAGTTCAAAGTCCCTTTCTAAGTGAAGGACTCAAGGATTTCCACCAACTTACCTGAGCCAGTGAGGCAAGAAGGGGAAAACTGGGCACACTACCCCACTGGATCCAGGTCCCCCGTATGGAAAACAGTGCCCTGGCCTGGGCGCCTGCCAAGTACAGTCACCATGGCAAAGACAGCCAACAAGGGCGGGCCACCCGGTGGCTAACCAATACAGCTCACAAAGGGGCCAGCTATTAAATAAATATATGGTACCCCTCTCAGAAAAGCCTCTCAAAAAAAGACTCCATCCCAGTCCCTCACCTGCCCTTCAGCAAATGCAGACTCAAAGCAATCTATCCAGCTGTCTAAGGTCTAACATGCATGTTGTCAGTCCAAATCGCTGGTGTTTTTAATTGTCTCCTTTTAAGCACTAGAAATAAAAGTTTCAAATCAGCCATTAAAATTTATCAAAAGCGGGCAACCCCCTTGGGTCCCCTCCCTCTAGGAACTTTTCTGTCCTCTCAATAAATCTGCTTAAAAAAAATTATTAAAAATCAGAAGAGTTGATGGTTCTGGCCGACAGGATAAATGGCAGGTAAATGAACATATTGATTCTAGAACTAAAAGGCACCACGCCTTCATAGGATACAGAATGTTGTGTTATTCGGCTAATTATATTGAAACCGCCATCAAATTCTTTTAACAGGCAAATAAAAGATAGTATAAAATCTAAGAGAAAAATCCACATTTCTTCCAAAAATAATCTAAGAATTCTACTTAATATTCAATACTAAAAAGAGCCTTACTCAGGCAAATGACATAGAAATAAATTACTATCCACAGTAAAGCTTCATTTCTCACTACACAATTTAAGAGAAACATTCACAGACACTCATTTCTTTTTTTTTAGGAAGAAAACAAATTTACAACTTTCATGGTGTTCTTACATTTTAACTCCATTCATTTTCCTAATTCATTTCCCCAAGTGACATCTTCCTTTAAGAAAACCAATCATACCACATGTTCTCACTTGTAAGCAAACCCTGAACATTTACCATAACACTCTAAGACAGGGATTGGCAGTAGTGGGACACTGCTGGGGGTGGGGGTGGGATGTGCACACAACATCGATAAGGGCAGCTGATCTCAAACCAGGTGAAGTGGGGACCAAAGGGAGACCCACACTTTACCTGTACAATGATCACTTGTATAACAAATCCTGACTCTTTAAAATATTTTTTAAAAAGAAAACCAATCAGGCACATACGGACTTGTTCCTAAATAAACCCTGAGGTTTGAACAGAATCCTTCAAGAAAGTAAACGAGGCCATCTATGTTAAAGATGAATTAATAGCTCCAGCATCTTGATATAATGTTACATGCTGAGGACTATGGCTGGATTAGCAGAGTTGTAGAATGCTGCAGAAAGGTAAAACCTCCTCCCCCACGGCCAAAAGTCTTACCAAGGTTTAGTTTCTCAAATGCGAGACGTCCCATTTAGGAGAACACACCAATGTTAAAGGTGAGAGAAAGCTAGAAAACCCAAGGGCATAAGCAAGTTTTGAAGAGTATGCGGAAGTCTCGCTGCAGCCAAGGGTAACTTTCCACTGCCAGGTGACAAGGTCAACGGAGAGCAATTTTCACCGCACAGCCGACAGCAGGGTCGCTCCTCTCTAGAAATGCCTTGCTCTGCTCCCAGCTTGAGAAAAATCACCGGTGTCTAAGGAACTTGCCACCGGACACCGAGGTTCAGACTCTCAGAGGCCTGCTGGCCAGGGTACCTCTTCAGGAAATGCAATGAATTGGACCCAGAAAACTCCGGTGACATAACATCGGGTGCCAATGGCCCTCCGCCTTCAGTAAACGTTTAGAGGTACACCCTGTCATAAAGAAACCTTGGTGATCGTTCATCTGTCCTGTATCAGGGCTTCCTTTCTGCCACTTTGTTTATGCAACCATACAGCTGGCTGGGAGTGTCCTCAAAAACAAGGATCTGCACTGTTCCAATCAAACAAATATTATTAGGTTCCTCATATGTATGAGGCCATCAGTTGGGTGTCATTCAGCCAAGTGACGCTGAAATTCTCACCAACATCTTAGAACAATCAAATACTGAAATCTTCAAATACCAAAAACATGGATTCACCTTTCTTCAAAGATTCGACAGTTTACTATTGCATTGTTCTATTCTCACAAAAAGCTTAAAGTGACCTTGGTGTTTTGGGGGGAAGTGTGTCCCCTCAGAATGCCTATGCCAAAGCTCTAATCCCTAGTACTTCAGAATGTGACTGTATTTGGAGACTGGTCCTTTAAAGAGGTCATTAAAGTTAAATGAGGTCACCCAGAGAGGCCCTAATCCAATCTGACTGCTGCCCTTACAAGAAGAGGAAATTTGGACACACAGAGAGACACACCAGGGCTTCAGGTACGCACAGAAGATCATATGAGGCCCCTACAAGTCAAGAGAAAAGCCTCAGAAGAAACAACTCTGCCAGTCCCTTGATCTGTGACTCTGGCCTTCAGAACTGTGAGCAATAAATTTCTGTTGTTTCAGTCACCAGGTCTGTGGTACTCTGTTAAGGCAGCCCCAGCAGAACTAATAGAGTTGAAAAGAGAAAATAAGATTTCAGTGATCAAAACAAATGAGAGATGAGGAAGAGGAGGACGTCTTGGGTCCTGTATCCTTCTTCTGGGCACACTGCTTACACAGAAACCCCATTCTGGCCTGGCCCCTTCTGCAGTGCACAGCGGGAGCACAGAAGCCTGGCTCTGGAGA
The DNA here is from genome assembly GCA_027257055.1 of Cephalopachus bancanus. NCBI lineage: Eukaryota > Metazoa > Chordata > Mammalia > Primates > Tarsiidae > Cephalopachus > Cephalopachus bancanus. The sequence goes on from JAPVLO010000557.1 coordinate 702,600, forward strand.
CCCAGAGGTCACTGGCGCTTTGGGCGACGATGAGGTGGCCCTGGCTGGACAGATGAGATTTGCTGGCGGAGAAGAAAAGGCACGGCAAAGAGAGGCCACAGGCATCCAGCAGGCGTGCAAAGCCCCAGTTGAGAACAAAACGAGACAACATCGGGGTGAGCGGAATCACCCCCACAACATGCAATTAGCAAATACATACATAAAACCTGAGTCGGTCTCTCTTCTCACCATACTCAAATCAAAGTGAACGCACTTTAATACCACTTCAATGAGCAAAGGATTAAACTTTTAACACGATGCTGTTCTACAAATGCAGAGCCTTCAGAGCAGTGGTGTCAATAACCACCCCAATGATTTACAGACAGAGACGCTGAAACTTAGGGAGAGAGACTTACAGCTCACGTGACTTTAAGAGGCAGCGGACAGTCAGAACACAGGTCTTTCCAGAACATTGCTTCTCAACTAGGGGATGATTTTGCCGCTCCCCAGAGGAAAATGTGGCAAGACATAGAGATATTTTTTACAATCACCACAAAGGAAGTTTTCTTGGCACCCAGTGAGTAGAAGCCGGGATGCCGGCAACATCCCAGAGGGCACAAGATGGTCCCCACCACAGAGAATGGCCCAGGCGGTGCAGTCAATGGTGCTACTATCGTTGAGAAACCCTGCTCCAGAGCAAAAAGCTAACATACCACCCTCTTGCAACCTTACTCTGATTTTGAAATAATTTCAAAATAATAAGTTACCAAAGCACACACAGACACACAAAGCTCTCAACCACGCTGCTAAATATTCTATTTTTTACCCAGAGAAAGCTCACGGTCACCTCCAGCCCTCCCCTGCCTTAGCCCACACCCGTGCCAAACACCTTTTTTTTTTTTGGAGTTGGAGTCTCACTCTGTCATTCAGGCTGGAGTGCAGTGGCCCACTCACAGCCACCCCGGTGTTGACCTCCTGGGCTCTGGCGATCCTTCCGCCTCAGCCTTCCAAGTAGCAGGAACTACAGGCGTGTGCTACCATGCCCAGCTAATTTTTGATTTATTGTAGAGACGAGGTCTCACCCAGTTGCCCGGGTGGGTCTCGAACCAGTGAGCTCAGGCAATCCACTTGCCTCGGCCTCCCAAAGTGTTGGGATGACAGGCTGAGCCACTGAGCCCGGCCGCCAAACACCTCTGACACAGGCTCTGCTCAAAGTCCAGACACCAGCTCGTCCCACCCTGGCCCACACGTCCTCCTAGGTCCTGCCACCAGCCGCAATCCCGTGGTCAGTTCTGCCGCCCAGGCAGCACCCCTCTGCCTCTCCTCCACAACCTCTGCACTACATCTTCATTCTTCCAGCTGCTTCCACCACTCCTTGTCACACTGAAGCTTGGGAATCGGGGCTGAATCCTACACTGGAACTTTCCACCACAGCCTCCAAGTCATGAAGAGTTCTTGCTTTATTCTTTACAGACCACTCAGTTGGTCCCTCAACACCCAGAACCCATCCCCTCTTCAAAGGTGACATGGAACTTGGGTCACCAGGTTGATACCAAAGGGGTCCCTGCCCACAGAGTGCCCTAGGTCCACAAAAGAGCCCCTGGACCCCAAGTATCTCTGCTGGCGTCCTGTCCATACGCATAGCCATGCTGGTTGGGGCCACCACGCACTGCCCCGTCTCTGGAAACCTCCACCCCAGGGTGCTTCTTCTGCATCTGGGTCACCCCTCATTTACTCTTCAGAGGATCAACACACCACACAGCTCCTGAGCATTAAGGTGAACTAGCATCTGCAAAAGCCCAGCACAAATTCTGTACTGTTTTACATCACCTCTTGGAGTCCTCGCAAGAGCCCTATGAAATGGGCAAAACCACCTCCAATCCCAGAGAGGAAAATGGTGCCGTGAAAGTTTGAGAAAATAGATCTCAATTTTCAAGCTCACAACTGGCTCCGTGCTCTTTTTATTTTATTCTATTCTATTTTAAAGATGTGGGGTACAATTCAGGGCTGGGTATACAAACGTTGATGACACAGGTACCCTTGTTGATGAGGTGTGCCCCTCCTTCCCCTAGCGTTTCCCTCAACTGCCAATACCACTCCCCCTTCCCTGGCAGTTTCCCGCTATTGTGAATCCCTTTCTTACAATATTATGATAATTGTTCAAGGTCTGCTTATGAGTGAGAACATATGGTACCCTGTTCTTTGTTTCTGTGATAGATCACTGAGTAAGACCGACTCTAAACCCACCCAAGTTGCTGTGAAGTCCAAATGTTTGTCCTTCTTTGTGACTGCATAATATTCCATTGTGTGTATGTACTGTGTTTTTTTTAATCCAGTCCAGCTTCGATGGGCAACATGGTTGGTTCCATGTTTTTGCTATTGTGAATAGAACTGCAACAAACATGTATGTGCAGGTTTCTTTTTTGTAGAATGATGCGAGTTCTTCCAGTTCCAATAGGGGAACTGCTGGGTCATACAGGTCAATTTCTAGTTCTTTCAGAAATCGCCATACTGTCTTCCAAAGAGGTTGCACTCGTTTGCATTGCCACCAGCAGTGTGTTCCTTTTTCTCCGCATCCTCGCCAGCATCTGTTATTTGTTTTATTAATGATGGCCGCTCTTACTGGGGTTGAGTGGTATCTCAATGTGGTTTTGATTTGCATTTCTCTGATGATGAGTGAGGCTGAGCACTTTTTCACGTGTCTGTTGGCTGCCCGCATATCTTCTTTTGAGAAGTGTCTATTCGTGTCTTTTGCCCACTTTTTAATGGGGCGGCTCTGCACTCTTAATCACAAAGCAGACTGTGTCCACTTGAGTCTTTGTAAAACACACTCAAGCTCACTAATAGATGCAGATAAAAAACATTTGTGCATCTTTTCAAACATCTGACCGACAGAGAATAAAAAGAATATCAAGACCCAGAATTGGTGAAAATGTGGGGCACAGGTACTCTGTTGGGGGTGGGGAGGGGACCCAAAATTGATAGTCTTTCTAGGCAGCAATATGGCAAAATATATGAAGAGCCTTCAATAGTAAAGATCTTGATTCAAACAGTCCACTTCTAAAAACCCATTTGACAGAAAGACTCAGACAAGAAGACAAAGACATATTTACAAGAATACTCATCAGGGGGGTGGGGGAGAACCCCGAAACCATTCTTTAAGCATCCACCTGGTGGGATTGGTAAACTTGGCTACAGTGTTCATTATGACTATCATTATGACCAGGTACTGTCAGCTAGGGTGGAGCACTAATAAGTTGACATCTCATTTTATCCTCACAATTTGGTATAGTTTACAAAAGAGGAAAACGCTGCCTACTCCAAAATCTGTTTCATCAAGAAAAATGATGAGGGACTATATTTATTGATAGAGAAAGATGCCCACAATATATTATTCACAGTAAAATATAAGTTCTGGCTGGGCTCGGTGGCTCAGCCTGTTATCCCAGAACTTTGGGAGGCTGAGGCGAAGGGGCTGCCTGAGCCCGTGGGTTCGAGACCAGCCCGGGCAACTTGGTAAGACCTCGTCTGTACAATGAATCAAAAAATCAGTCGGACATGGTAGCGAGCACCTGTAAATTTCGGCTGCTTGGAAGGCTGAGGCGGAAGGACTGCCAGAGCCCAGCAGGTCGAGGCTGTGGTGGCCAGGAGCATGCCACTGCACTCCAGTCTGGAAAACAGAGTAAGACTCCAACTCAAAAAAAAAAAAAAGTGTCACTAGAATAGAAGTTGATTCCAGATTTACTTATTTAGACTATCACATGGTCCGGGTATTTATTGACTGCTGTCTCAACTGTAAATCCATCCTTCCCTTGTCTGCCTGGTGACACTGGGGCTGGGACCCTACATTTCTCTGACTCCCTTTCTAGCTGGTTGCCTGCTAGGGCCTGCCACAAGGTGACCATCAGAGGTCGGCACCTCCTCTGTGCTCCCGGGCTCAGGTCAACCCAGCACTGGGGTGGGGGTGGAGGAACCTGCTTCCTGCAGACATTGTTTCTGGGCTTTCTGGTTATTCCCCCGTGTTCTTCCACACACGTGTTTGCAACTCCCTCTGTGAGGCCCTGCCTGGCACTGCTGGGTAGCTGTGTGGCACCAGGACTCTTCCTGGTGCTGGGGACCCGACACGTGGCACTGGAAAGACATGCCCCACCCTGCTCTCACATGGAGTTCATTGACTTGCAGCAAAAAGTATCTAGATAACCTAAGATAGGAGCTCCTCAGTTCACTCTAGTAAGATGCTGGGTCATTTTTATTTTCTCCTTTATCTTTGTTTATGGTTTCCAACTTTTCAGAATGCACTTGAATAATTGGAAAATTCGATAAGCAATTTTAAAATAAAGGGGCAAACTGCTCCTCTCTGAACTTCATGGTGCTTCAAAGAGACAAGATCCCCTTAAGACTAAACTAGAAAAAAAAATTTTTAAATTAACTAAGTTACTTTTTGAGTTGGAGTCTCACTCCGTTGCCCAGACTGGAGGGCAGTAGCACGCTCCCAGCCACCATAGCCTCGACCTGCTGGGCTCTGGCGATCCTTCCGCCTCAGCCTTCCAAGTAATCAGAATTACAGGGGTGGAGCTACCACGTCCAACTAGTGAATTTTTTTTTTCCTAAAGATGCTGCTCTCAATATAGAACCAGAGTCATAAAGCAATGTTTGTGGCAGAAGGTTTTCTGCTTCGGCCAAAGAGAACAAAAACAAGAGACCCAAGATACCAACACAACAGCAACAACAACAACAACAAAATACTAACTGAGGCAACTGCTGGTTCTAGCAAAATGGAAACCTATGACTAAATGACTCTAAAGCAATACTGTGGCCACCTAATATCAGGCATCAGCAGAAAACACCTATTTCTACATAACATGACCTAATAGCCTTCTTTCCTAGACATGAGAGAACACAGCACGTCATGGTCTAGTAGGACCAGTATTTGCAAAATCCTAGCCTGGCCCTGCCTCTCCTCTCTCTTCCTTGGACAACTGCGGGCATCCTTGGTCTGTTACTCCACCCAATGCTGTGACTTCTTTATAGGGAACGTCATCAGCAGGAACAATTAATTCTACTTCCCGCGGCCTTCATAAACCGTGCCATCCGCTGTCTCTCTGAGGACCTGAATGCAGAACACGGGGCAGACACGGGTCATGTGTTTATGCTTCTAGAACATAAACATCCGGCCATGCTCTCCCTCTGCTCGGCTTGCTTATCTTTAAATAGCACTGCACCATTGCTGGCACTGGGTTGTAACACGCCACGACACGGAGACCTTTACAGCTGGTCCCAGAGCCTGCTGGCATTACTGCAGATAAGGGAGAAACACAGAAGTAAACTAAATGGCCACCTTTCAAGAATACTTCTGAATATTAGACAGAAATTTCTAGTACTACTATAGAAACGACAGCTGATGCATCCCGATGCTTTTGAGAGAACAGGAGCTGAGCTCTGTCTAATGGGGTTGAGTCAAATGTCACATGGTGAGGTCAAGAGCATGGTTACTTATCAGTTGTAAGACTCTGGCAACATTAAGCCTCAGTTTCCCTATCAGTGAACAGGGATATAATATGCATATCTCTTGTAACATTATCTTGAAGGGTTGCCAGGAGACTTGAGAGATGCTTATAAATTGGCTAGGATCCTGCCTGGCACACAAATGACTTCAATACATATTTCCTTCCAAGCAAGTCTTGGGGCCAGCTCTCCAGGCCTCTAATCCAGATACCTGTTCACTTCTGCAATGCTGCTTCTTCTCTAACAAAGCAGTTTCAACACTGATCCAATTATGTAATGAATCTGAATTCCTCTCTCTCCTCTCTCACCCTCCATTTCTAAAGACTCTACTAGCCTCCAGATATCAGCACCTTCATCATAAACTTATGAGCCAGGCCCAGTGGCTTACGCCCATAATCCCAGCTCTTTGAAAGGCCAAGGCGGGAGGATTGCTTGAGCCCAGGAGTTCAACAGCAGCCCAGGCAACTAACTGTCCCTACAAAAAAAATGCAAAAAATTACCCAGTGCAGTGGCACATGCCTGTGGTTCCAGCTCAGGTGGAAGGTTCGAAGCTGCGATGAGCTGTGATCATGCCACTGCACTCCAGCCCAGACGACAGAGTGAGATCCTGATTTAAATGAAAAGAAATAATAACAAATCTGAGATAAAGACTCTTCTTAAGTATTAATGCTTAAAAAAATGTTTTTAAGTCATGGTGAAAGGTGAGGTTTGTGACTGCAATTTTCAAGCTCATTTTGTTGCTACATAGGAGATGGGAGATTAAATTCTCATTTCCAGAGTCTTCATGATCTGGTCTAAATGATCCTTAAATAACCGACACAAAAAGGGTTAAGAGGAAAGACCTCTTCCTGAACACGCAGATGTCATTAAGCCAGTAATGAAAGATATATTAAACACAGTTGTTTCTACAAAACAGAGCACAAGGCCAGACTTCAAAAACTTCTTTCATACGGCTTGCGTTTAGAGCTGTCACTCAGCAATCCTCCAAGGTTTGGGAGGTGTTTGAGCCCCTTTGCGAGGCTATAAAATGTCAGTGGAATCTCTGTCAATAACCAGTCCCCAAAACACCTCAACGGAAAGATACAAGCCATTCCTTATGAAAACTGAAGAAAATTACACAGACATCAAAAATCAGGATCGGAGCTTACAAGCGGGAGGTTGAAATTCAATTGGAAATGTTGTAAGGGGAACAAAAAGACAAACAACGGGCCCCTGATCCATGACATTCATTTTTTTTTTTTTTTTTCAGTTGGAGTCTCACTCTGTCACCCAGACTGGAGTGCAGTGGCCGCTCCCAGCCACCGCAGCCTCGACCTGCTGGGCTCCGGTGATCCTTCCACCTCAGCCTTCCAAGTAGCTGGAACTACAGGTGCGCGCTTTCACGCCCGGCTCATTTTGATTTATTGTAGAGATGAGGTCTCACCAAGTTGCCCAGGCGGGTCTCGAACCTGCGGGCTCAGGCAATCCACTCACCTCAGCCTCCCAAGGTGTGGGATTGCAGGCTGAGCCACCAAGCCCGGCTCATAACATTCATTTGAAATTTGCCACGACCATAACCTCTTCCTTGGCTTTCACAAGACAGGGCAGTGTTATTTTCACAAGCCCCTGTGAGTTTCATCAGACACTGGCAGGGAAAATCCAAGAGCTGGGCCATGTTTACCAGCCACAGGCTAAGATTATTTCATATTTTTAATATGGAATTTAGAAATTGGGGACAGGCAAGGGAACCTTTTAGAATATATTCATCTGAGCTACATTCAACCTAAATGAGATATACACACATGTAGAGATTATGTGCATTCATAGCGCTTGTCACATAACACACATATGCATAAACATATTCCTAAAACCAGTTAGAGGGGGAGACAGAACGTCATATGAATCATGATTGTACACACAATCAGGAAATCAAAACCTGCCTTCAGAATCAGAGTAGGGATGACGCCATGAGATTAAACCGTCGCCAAAGGAGTTTTAAAAAAAGACAGTCTTTCAAAGAAGGGGCCAATATTTTGCCTTGCTTCCATGCTACCTACCTCTTGCGTATTAGAGGAATTTTGTTTGATTTTATTCTGTAATGCAAGGTGACTTTTTTGATCCCCTCCCGAGAGACCATACTTGCCTCTATGATAATATTATAATAGGAGTTCACATTAAATATAAGTTCTGTGATAAATCACTGAGTATGATCGACTCCAAATTCATCCAGTTGCTGCAAAGTCCATATATTTTTCCTTCTTTATGGCTGCATAATATTCCACTGTGTATACGTGTATACCACATTTTTAAAATCCAGTCCAGCTTTGATGGGCAGCACGGTTGGTTCCATGTTTTTGCTCTTGTGAATAGAGCTGCAACAAACATACGTGTGCAGGTATCTTTTTGGTAGAATGATTTGAGTTCCTCCAGGTATATTCCAAATAGGGGGATTGCTGGGTCATATGGAAGATCAATGTCTAGTTCTTTCAGGAATCGCCACACTGTCTTCTAGAGAGGCTGCACCAGTTTGCATTCCCACCAGCAGTGTAGAAGCGTTCCTTTTTCTTCACATCCTCGCCAGCATCTGTTGTTATTTGTCTTATTAATGATGGCTTTTAAACACTCCCCCACCTCCCCGCAGGAGGGGAGGCCATTTCCAGTCGCACTGACAGTTCACAGGAACCAAAGCAGCTCTGTGATGGGTGCCCACGGTGTGACTGGCCCAGCCTGGCAGCATCTTCCCACTAGCCTATCAGGAAGAGTGTCACCGTCCTCCTCCTCCTCCTCCTCCCCCACTTAAGGACACAAAGGCTCAGAGAAGAGACACAACAGGCCGTGGGTCTGCCTCTGGTGGGGAAGCGTGGCCGCAAACCCAGGTCTCAGCCCACAAAACCCATGCTCTTCCTCATTGCTCTCTCACCAGAACCACACTGTCGCCCACTTTGACAGTCATCGGAGCACAGTGAGACCCTGAATGCTTCCTCTAGGGCCTCCAAAAACCTCAAAATAGGAGCACCAACTCGGAGCAAAGGCTACTCCACCTGCCTAATCTCCAGCGGAGTCACGCGAGTGGTCATGCACAAAGGTCTCATTCAGCCGCAGAATCCTGCTGCAAAAAGGATGGATTACACCAGAAAGGCATTCCTTCTCGGAGAAACACGCTGAAGACACCACTCGACAGGAAGGAATCCTTTGCTTGGAAGGGGACAAAAGGAGCCATTGATGACTACACAAAGGACCCAATCTGACTGGCATCTGTGTAGCGGGCAGCACCAATATGCATTTTTGTAATATGATGAGGGAACATACTGTGTACTTCCTCGTTGCTGGTGGCTCTTTGCGGGGCTAACAGAGAGCTTTTAGAAGCCTCGTGAATCACCGTTTCAATCAAGTAGCAAGTTCACCAGCCGAGACCTGAGCAGCTCCTGGATCTCTGCGCCAGGCCGACGGGTGCACACTCCCTCCCTGTGCCATCTGCACGGCCACTGCTAGACCTCACTCTCTGCCCTTAGCTAGTCCGGCACCCTCTGAGACTGGGGACAGGCACGACACAGCTCCAGCCGCCCTCAGGATGCATCCGTCCTACTCCAGGCTGCCACCACCTCTCACCTGGATCTCCCAGACAGCCTCCTCGCTGGAGTCCTCGTGCACTAACGTTGATCCGCAATGAGAGCAAAATATCCATCCGATCACGTCACACCAGAAACCTACCAGCCCCCACCCATCTGCTTGCCTGGCTTACCCTCCCGGCTCTCCCCTCCCGCCCTCAAAGCACACAGCTGGGGGCCACACGCCCCTCGTGGGGGGTCCTGCGGTGGTTTCCTGAGCTTCCCCACTGCTGGAGGTTGGCAAGGCGGCAGCTGGGTGAACACAGCTGTTCTGGAGCCGGGCTCCCGAGACCCAGCTGTCCCCACTCAGCCAGATCTCGACGGCTCCACCAGAATGGAGCGTGACTGTGGCTGTTCCCAAGCAATGCAGACAAAAGACACCCTTGACCCTTCGTCTGGCCCCAACAACCACCAGAATTAAGGGTTTGTCGCTTTCCATTTTGCTTTCCTCTGTATTTGTGTGGTTATTTTTAATAAACAAGCACTGCTTTAAATACAGTTTTCTGATTCTGAAATTGGTAAAATAAATTGTCCTGACTGTATCGGCCCTATTTTCTCCCTGCCATCAAAACAGAGCTTCAGTTCATTAAGTGTTATGCCCCCCACAAAGTACATACCTGAGGGTACCGACAGAAATGCCTTTGGGGGGGGCAGATACTAAGGAACCCTCTTGGGGCCAAATTATCCTCTCTTCCCAAGAACATGCGCAACAGTCAGAGAAAGTCTATAAACAACATCTTGACTTTCTAATAGGATAATACAAGTTTAATTTGCATTGTTCAATGGCCAAGTATATTAAGTGCACAAAAATAAGTCTGAGCATTTTAGCTTTAAGGGACGCATCAGGTAAAATGCAGGCAAAGCACTGAGAACACAGAACAATGCCCGGAAGGGAGCAGAGGCGGGTGGATGATTCTTGGCCAGCTGTGAAATGGGCCCGTGTCCCTGTGGGACTTGTGACATCATGCTCTTGGTCAGCCATGGGGTGCCCAACACCCCCCCCCAAAATGTATGTGTTGAAATCCTAAACCCTACGGTGATATAGTATTAGGAGGTGAGGCCTTTGGAAGGTGATGAGTTCATGAGGGTGGTGCCCTCCCGAATGGGATTCGTGCCCTTGTATAAGACACTACAGAACATTCTCATTCTCTCTCTCCCTCCCTCCCTCCCTCCCTCTCTCCTTCTCTCTTATATGAGGACACAACCTGCATACCACCATTTGCAAAACAGGAAGCGGGTCCTCTCCAGACACCAGATGGGCGGGCACCTTACTCTTGGATTCTTTTTTTTCTGGAGTTGGAGTCTCACTCCATCACCCAGACTGGAGTACGGCACACTCACAGCCACCCCAGCCTCGACCAGCTGGGCTCTGGCGATCCTTCCACTTCAGAGTGAAGGATCTGAACTAGCCAGAACTACAGGCGCATGCTATCACACCCGGATAATGTTTTTCTTTATTGTAGAGATCGGGTCTTGCCAAGTTGCCCAGGCGGGTCTCAAACCCACGGGCTCAGGCAGTTCACTCACCTCGGCCTTCCAAAGGGGTGGGATGACAGGCTGAGCCACCAAGCCAGGCTCCTCTTGGACTTCTCAGCTTCCAAACCCATGAGGCATAAATGTTTGTTGTTTGAGCCACCCAGTGTGTGGCACTCCGTCATAGCAGCCAGAGCTAGGACACTGCACCTCAACCGAGGAGGAAAGAGGGCTGGGAGCTGTGTATTTCTCACATTATTTAGTCATCGGTCAGAAAAAATAAGTAACAAAGTTTTGTTTTTCAGGCTAGGTAGGTATCAAAAATCAAGACTATATCTATGCGCATGCTTCACTGGGCAAGATGGGGGTGGGGTAGGGGGGTGGAATGGGTGAGGGGGGAGCAAAGGAGAAAAGAAAGAAGTTAGCCAGGCTCAGTGGCTCAGTCTGTAATCTCGCGCCTTGGAAGGCTGAGGTGAGTGGGTCGCCTGAGCCCGCGGGTTCGAGACCCGCCTGGGCAACTTGGAGAGACCTCATCTCTGCAATAAATCAAAAATTAGCCGGGCGTGGTACCGCGCGCCTGTAGTTCTGGCTACTTGGAAGGCTGAGGCGGAAGGATCGCAGGAGCCCAGCAGGTTGAGGCTGCAGAGGCCGGGAGCAGCCACTGCACTCCAGTCTGGGTGACAGAGTGACACTGTGACTCAAAAAAAGAGAAAAGAAAAGAAAAGAAAGAAGTTAGCCAAGTTGTACTAGGACAACACCATGGTGGCCATCTAGTCCTGTATTCCTCAAGATGCCAGTCACACAGCACCCGGTTATGAAATCCACTTGGTGGAGCCTACTTACTTAACGAAATAAAAGAGAAGTCCATCAGGACGGAGTAAACTAGTACAACTCCACCCGAAAACCCCAGAAACCAAGAAAAAAGGAAGAGGCCATCCAACAGGGACCCCAATGGCAGAAAGACGGAGTCCTCGGGGTGGTCGTGGGAGAATCCGGGGGGGGGTGGCAGACCCGAGTGCACCCACCTAGATCGGGGCACCTAGAAGGTTCTGGGGAAGACTTCCTCACCACCACGGACGGACGGCAGGCCTAACGAGGCTGAGTGCACTGAACAGTGGTGAGTGCGGCTGGGGACAGCTCGGGGAAATCTAGCAAATAAAATACGAGGTAGAAAAAGGCCAAGTCGGGCGGGGCGGGGAATCGCAGTCTGTCTGCATCCTAGCTCGTGTCATTCCAAGGTCAACACAGAAGCCCGCGTTGACCCCCACGATGAGGACTGGACTGGACGTGGTAGGAACAGGGTACGGGGCGGAAGAAAGCGAATTCCTCACTTCCAAGATGGGAATCAGGTCTGAAAACTCAAGAAGCTGCACCAAAATCATGTTTAGGAGATTTGAAGATAAAAACGGAGAGAATCAGTCAAAAGAGATGGAGTGGTTGCCTCTGAGAAGTGGGGAGAGTCCACAGTCTGGGCCCTGAGTCTTTTCTTCCCTGCTACCCTCCCAAATGCAAACTTCTCTTCCAGCTAACAAACCCACTTTCGACTGCGACCCCAACCCTCACCTCCACCCTCCGCACAGGGGAAGTCTTCACTCCTATTCCTTCACTGCTCTCCAGAAACGCCCTGTTCTTGCAAGGGCTTCTGGGCCCACAAGAGGTACCCAGGGTCCTGTTGAGCGACAGACAGAAGGCATGTCGACAGTCTTTAAGATGGACTGAGCCTTATGGCATGATGTGTATCTACTTTCCACCATCATGAATGAATCCACACCAGTCACATGGGATGCATTCTCTCAGCAGGATGACCAGACCACAGTTCCCAAGATAGAACTTTTGTGGCAGTTGGAGTGATTTTTCTTTTTGTTGAGTCGGTTTCCCTCTGTCACCCAGGCTGCAGCGTGGCAGCACAATCACAGCTCACTGAAGCCTCGACCTCCTGGGCTCAGGCAATCCTCTCACCTCGGCCTCCCAAATGGCTGGAACTACAGGCGCATGTCACCACACCTGGCTAACTTTTTTACTTTTGTAGAGACGAGGTCTCACTTTGTTGCCCAGGCTGGACTCTAACTCCTGGGCTCAAGCAAACTTCCTGCCTTGGCCTCCCAAAATGCTGCGATTAGAGGTGTGAGCCACAAAGCCAGCTGGTCTTTGCTTTTGGAAAGCCACTAAATATGACTCAATCACTTAATGCTTTTGTCAGGTCGTGTGACATATTACCCTTGAATTAAGTGTACACACACAATAGCAGGTAGCAAAAGTTTAAGATGAAAATATGTAAGAGACATTCTTTAAATGCTGTTTTCTTCAAAACATCTGCTTTTTTATTTTCTTCTCTGTGAATTAAGAAAAATCAGGCTAGTATTCTGCGTTTTAGTAACAAAACCTGCCAGTCAGGGCACACAACACTGGTCAGGCCACTCGTGAAACAGCATGCTCAGTTCTGGGTTCCACATTTTGGAGGCGTTGATTAAACAAACCAACAAAAAAGTGCTCAGAGGAAAGTGCTAGAACAGTGCTGGGTCTGAACTGGTCTCTCTTCTCAGTCCCCAGATCCCACTGCCTGCCTTCCTTGGCTTTTCTGGGTCCTTCTGAAATGCACATTTGCTGTCCGTTGGCCTTAAACCTGAAAAGTCTGCATCTGCGCCTCACTCCTCAACCTTGCCCTTACTACTTCAAACCGCACTCAGAGCTTTCCTTCTGTGAACCCACTGCAATCGCAGTCACTAACTCCCAGGTTCCTTCCTAATCATTCTCCGCCGGTAAGTTTGAAGACACTGACTGCAACCTCTTTGTGTCATCCCAACCCAACCCAAACCCAGTTTCGAGGAGAGAAGGCATTTAGTTTAAAAAAAAAAAAAAAAAAAGACAAGGCCGGGCTCGGTGGCTCAGCCTGTCATCCTAGCACTTTGGGAGGCCAAGGTTGAGTGGATTGCCTGAGCATGCGAGTTCAAGACCCGCCCAGGCAACTTGGCAAGATCTCATCTCTACAATCAATCAAATTTAGCCAGGCGTGGTAGCGTGCGCCTGCAGTTCCGGAAGGCTGAGGCGGAAGGATCGCTGGAGCTGAGCAGGCAGAGGCTGCAGTGGCCGGGAGCATGCCACTGTACTCCAGCCTGGGTGACAGAGTGAGACTCCAACTCATAAATACATACATACATACATACATACATACAAGACAAAACAAAACCCTGGGCATGGTGGCTCATGCCTGTAATCCCAGCACTTTGGGAGGCTGAGGTGGAGAGAAGATCACTTGAAGACAGGAGTTCAAGTTCAGCCTGGGGATTACAGCGAGACTCCCTCCCTACAAAACAAACAAATCAGTGTCTTGTGCCAGTCTCCAAGTAGTGAGACTCCTTCTCTACACCCCCAAAATTAATTAAATAAATAAATAAAACAACAGTATATTCTGCCAGTCCCCAAGCAGCAAGACCCCTTCACTACCAAAAAGATAACCAAAACAAACAAATAAATAAATAAAAACAACTGTGTTTTGCCCCAGTCCCCAAGAAAGAAGACAATTTGTAATGAAAACCACTTTATCGGCAGCTAAATCAAAAAGACAGTCTCCACTCACTGGTGGGATGCAGAGTGGGGTTCTTGCTTGAAGCTCTGCTCCCTCTGCTCAGGTAAGAACAACCTTCCCTGAAGCACTTTCTTTGCCAACTGACTAAAGGTAGGAACCCACTTCCCACGGAGAGCCAAAATGGTTATTAACAGTCACAATAAGACACAAGAAACAGTCTCAGCATGCGAGTTGGTATCTTAATTATTTTCTTGCCTTACCTCTAAGCCACAAAAAGTTTCAAACTGGGCTGACATTTATAATCTTTTTACTCCTTAGTAGACGCAGTCACTGACTAGTGGGCTTGCCCGTAGAACTACCTAAATGGAGCCACAGGAGGGAGCAAACACCCAGCTTCCTGGCCAACCACACAACGGGTAGGGCCGTCAAAGAGCAAAAATGAAATCCAGCATCTTCTTCAGGAAATGTGGGCCGAGACTGCCCGAATAACCTGGGCTCGCCCCACAGGAGACACACTTCCATTCTTTCCACGCTCAGTTTGGCTGTGGCTTTCCCCTCCCTGAAAAGTGTGACCCAGAGACAAAACAGTCCCACAAATCAGCCGGTGAAGGATATTCCAGTCCACGCACCAGGAATACCAATGAAGAGAACTTTGCAAATGTGTTCATTCCACAAGAAAAGCCAAGAACCAGTGGGGAATTTACTAGAAAGAGGTCGACTGTGGCCAAGTATGCGGAAGGTTAGTTTTTGCAGAATGTCTGAGATAACAACTTGGAATTTCACAGCCTGCACTGACATTGCTTCTAGAAAAGAAGAAAGCGGTTTTGAACTCTCAGCACGGGTTCGGTGGCCTATTTGTGGATGTTAATTTACAAGGAGACAGTAGGACAAACCACACAGAGACGCCAAACCACAACACCACACGGCCTCTGCTCTCAGAAGAGGCGTGTGCCACACACATTTACAACAAACTGCAGCTTGGGTAAATCTTCAATATCATCATTCCTTCTTTCCTGGTTCTGAAAGCTTAATTACTTTCTTTCGTTCATTCATTCATCACATACTGTCTCAAGGCTTTCTCTGGACAAAGAGTGGGGGTGAATAGCAGACAAATAAAGCCAGTCTTTGCCTTCAAAGAGCCGGAAATTCACTAGCAGGCAATATCAATAAAATGTGAGGCCCCTGTTGTGAGACTACACCCACAAAGTCCCATCACAACAACCCTAAAGAAATGGAAAGAGAGAAAAGAGGAGACAGGAAGGAAGAAAGGGAGGGAGGGAGAGAGGGAAGAAAAAGAAAGGAAGAAAGAAAAAAATAAAAATAAAATTCTGAGTTTTCACTTAGGACATGGAATTGCTTTCACTGACTCGAGTGACAAATGACAGCCAGATTCTCATTCCTAAAATGGAGATAAAATAACACCTATCCCTTAGAGTTGTAATGAGAATTAAAGAGCTCACACTCATAAAGTTTTCAGAACGTGGAACAGCAGAGAGTAGGGTTGGTTCCATTAGATCTTTCACCATCACCACGATGGGACATATGGCAGACAGTTTGCATGGAGGGGAAATGATACGCGTGTATTACGGGCATTAGTGCATCAAGAAAAAGGTCCCTTGCACTTCAGGTGTCTTACTCCTTATTGAAATATATACCTCCCACACATACTCATTAATGCAAAGAGTAAAATATGTGCAAAAGAGAAAAGGCCTGAGTTCAAGTCCTGTCCCAGCCACCAAATGCAGCACAGTAACTGTGCACAGATATCCTTGTATTCCTCTGGGCTCCAACCTCATCTGTAAGAGGCTGGTGACAGCCCCCTTACCAGGGCAGGATTCAACACGGGGCTATAGAGACCCCATGTAAACGCTGGAGATCTGCAAACAATGGATTAGTGAAAACAGCTGGCACAGAAACTTCAAGAGCGCATTCTTCTAATTATCCCTTTTCTCAAAAAGTTCACAATGTTAACTTAAAAAAAAAAATGTAATCTCAGCACTTTGGGAGGCAGAGACAGGAGGAACACTTGAGTCCAGGAGTTCCAGACCAGCATGGGCAACATGGTAAGACCTCACGTCTGGAAAAAAAAAAAAAAATCAATGTGCCTGTAGTCCCAGCTACTTGGGAGGCTGAGGCAGAAGGATGGTCCGAGCCCAGGAGGTTGAGGCTGTGGTGAGTGGTGATTGTACCATTGCACTCTAGCCTGAGTGACAGAGTGAGACACTAACTTTAAAAAAATTAAATTAAATTTAAAAAGCCAGTAACATTTAAGCATTTAAGCGCATAAAACCATAGGTTTCTATTAGGTTCAAAACACAGGACCTCCAAATAAATCAGAAAAGACATTCAATTTCCACGCATTCCTTCCATGAGTGCATTTGATAATCAGTTCACCATGCCAGGCATATAAGGAAAGCAAAGTCCCGTAACACCACGAATAACGAATCAGCAGAGAAAAGAGACCTCCCCACTTGGCTCTGGAATGTATACCATGGATTTCAAGGCCAGTATTAATCTCGTAAGTAGGACCACGTTAACTCACATTTTTCTATCTAAGTGTAATAATCTCCTAATCGATTTGTCTGATCTCATGATACATTCAGTATCTCAAATCTCTAGCTACCATTTATGTCCAAATCACTTTCCATTCAATGCCTTTCAACTTTGCTTTGACCCTTTTTCATAAACAGAAGATTTTACTTTTTGTGGCCTCAAATCTATCACACATATTCTCATCCCCTTCAGAAGAAAATCAAATCAAAACAACACCAAAAAAGCCAGAGAATAACACGGACCACGCAGTTCAAAGTCCTCGACAGGTCCAAGGCCCTCTAAACTCAGAGAAACAAGTGGGACGGAGCAGGAGCTCCGACCATCTGCCAAGCACCACGCGTTCATTAACTCATTAAATGTCACACCACCACCAAGTCCTATTATTATGCCAACTTACGAAGCAGAAAACTGGGTTATGTGACAGATTAATAGCCTTGCTAAGAACCTTCTGGATTAAGGTAACCATACCACAAGGCAACCATATCATCTCTAACTCACCTGACAACAGAAAGCTTGAAAGTAAGACTCTCATTATTAAAGTGCCTTTTGTTATCTTTCCAAACAGGAAAACTTTTACTCCACAGTACGATTTGTAAGGTCAAGTTCACCTCTGCAAGATAATTAAGTCATTTAAATAGACAGCCTTCTTTGGATCCATTCCTCCG
The DNA here is from genome assembly GCA_027257055.1 of Cephalopachus bancanus. Classification (NCBI taxonomy): domain Eukaryota; kingdom Metazoa; phylum Chordata; class Mammalia; order Primates; family Tarsiidae; genus Cephalopachus; species Cephalopachus bancanus. Next base: position 719,888 of record JAPVLO010000557.1, read on the forward strand.
TAGCAGCCTCACATTTAATTCATCTGAAGGAAGCTCCATGGGTTACCCTCTCCTAATTCCCTCTCTCCAGTGGTTGGTAAAAAACAACAGCAACAAAAACCCCACTACCACCACAAAAAAGCCCCACAACTTTCAAGTGATAAGATAGCAACAGTCAGGATAAGTATCAAAGACTTTAGAGCACCTTGATAGGAGAAACACAAGACTGGGAAACTCGATCAACCAGTGCTGGTTCAGTCTCTCTCTCCTGAGGTTAACTCTGGTACTTTCTGAGTTCCTGAGGCCTCAGACAGAAGGAGAGGGTCTGGAAAAGGGTTTCCCTACCAGAGAGAGGAAAGGCAACCTGCTTTATAATAGAAGGTGGATGTTTCCAGAATACATTTACACAAGAACATGCGTCAAGTGATATAACCAAACTCGTTGAGAAAACTTGCTCTGAATTCTCAGCTGTCTTTCCCCTAACTCTCCAGGTCTACATCAGCACTAGATTCCAAGTAGCATCTGCATGTAAAATAAAAAGATGAAACCCAAGTTCAAAGAGCACAACTTGGTGAACAGCATGGGGCTGAGTGCCTAACCACAGCAGATCTGCTAATATGCAACCAACCAATCACAACAAACCCTCAGCTGCTGAGATCACAAGGTCCATGTTCCGGTTTGTCTGAGACAAATCCTTCATGAATTTATTAAGAACATACAGGTGACTGTAATCATGTTGATTTCCCCCTCACCAGCAAGAGTTCTGAAACGACAATGCTTAATTCTCCCAATTCAGACAGACCAAAAAAAAAAAAAAAAACAAACAGGAGAAACTAACACCCGGGTGCTCTACTTTAGTGGAGAAGCTTCCAGAATGGAGGGGCAGAAGAGGGTCAAGAGAAAAGAGGAGCCAGATGAATTCACTAAGCGTTCCAGGCTCTGATCTGATCCCAAGACATGGGGAACACAACCGTTCGCGAATTTCGGGGCCGAACACACACTGAAGCCGAATGCAGACAACTTTGTTCCTCCTTCTGAATCCCCCCTGTTTTCCCTCGTGCTGCTGAAAACTGAGAGCCGACGAGACCTCGGCAGCTGCAGCCAAGGCGGGTCCTGGACGCCCAGGTTAGGCTTTTGTGTAACGAAGCACCAGCCACCAGCGGGGCAGCTGTCTCAGGACACGCTCTATCAGCCATCTGGGTAGGACCGACACGTACACATGTGAAATACAATGATAAAGCACAGATCGCTTTCTTTTGAAGTCTCGCATGCGCGATCTGGGTTTCTGACTGTTTGGACTGCTTGAAAACCTGGCCCCCCTGCAAGCCCCTCTTCCAACGAGTTCTGCCTGTTATACATGCGTGACAGGCGCTTCATAGCTTGGAACTAACCACACTGTATTTGATGGGCTCAGCAGAGCGGGTTACTGTAGGTGGGAAATCATTAACAGTACAGTGAGATTGCACCCGGCAATCCAAAGGCCAAGTTCAACCAGGAAAAAGAAAAGCCACCACCACCCTCGAAATCCAAGGGAAAATTCATCTTATGCTTCAGACATTTAAATGTGCTGTTCGGTCACCCCGCATAAAGAAGGGAAGAGTTTTTTAAAAATCCCGACATCCTTGGCCGGGCACCATGGCTCACGCCTATAATCCCAGCACTTTGGGAGGCCGAGGTGAGAGGATTGCCTGAGTCCAGTGGTTCGAGACCAGCCTGAGCAATCTTGACGAGACCTCATCTCTATAATAATAAAAAAAAAAATTAGCCAGGTGGGGTGGGGTGGTGTGGCACGTGCCTCTAATTCCAGTTACTTGGAAGGCTGAGGTAGAAGGATCTCCTGAGCCCAGCAGGTCAAGGCTATGGTGGCCGTGAGTGTGCCACTGCACTCTAGCCTGGGTGACAGAGTGAGACTCCCAACTAAAAAAAAAAAATTGGCTACAACACTAGTAAGGGTTACACACAGAATTCAGAGACCAACGACAGGCTAATATGTCATCCTCCTAGGGACATGATCATGTTTCAGGAGCAAGCAAGCCCCTAGAATTCTCATGCTAAACCAGCTTCTTGTGAGGCCCAAGCTTGGTCGAGTGTGGTGGCTCATGCCTATAATCCCAGCACTTTGGGAGGACAAGGTGAGAGGATTGACTGAAAACAGGGGTTCGAGACCAGCCTGGGCAACTTGACGAGATCTCATCTCTACAGTAAATTAAAAAATTAGCCGGGCATGGTGGTGCATGCGTGTAGTTGCAACTACTTGGAAGGCTGAGATGGAAGGATCGCCTGAGGCCAGTAGGTTGAGGCTGCAGTAGCTGTGAGCATGCCACTGCACACCAGCCTGGACGACAGAGTGAGATTCCAACTCAAAAAAAAAAAAAATCCGAACATCCTAGGATGGTAACATCAAGTACTATCTACCCACACCTGCCTGCAAAACCTAGAAAGACGAGGCTCAGCCAGGCTCTCCAGCACCTGTCCGTGTCACAGTCACCTGAGAGCAAGGGTGTCCAAGAGGGAAAAGGAACAAGACTGGGGTTGCCTTCTGTTGCTTACAGTATAGAATCTGTTGTTTTGAACCCAAAATTTCAGGTTGCTGAGACGCCTGTAGAATTTACTTAGAGCCCGCAACAGGGGTAGCAGGACATAAAAATTCCCACCATCAAATTCCCTCATCAAAACCTCCCCAAAGGTAGGGTGCTTTTATCTGTAAAGTTTCCCAGGATAAAAAGACTTTTACAGCCAGCCACAACCAGGGATGCTGAAATGCGTAAATGTATCATGACGGAAAAGGTATCCTCTTGAACCTTCACGCAGCCAAATAACTGCATTTTAAAATTAATACAGTGTTGCCCAAATAGAACTTCCTGTGACGGTAGAAGATTCTCCTTCCGCAGTGCCCTATATGACAGCGGTAGCCACACGTGGCCAGAGAATGCCTGGAATGGAACTTATACAACCAAGGACCTGAAATTTCAATTTAACTTAAACTCGTCTTGAATAGCCACCTTTGTGTGGCCAGGGTCACTCTTGTCCACAGGAAACAGAGGAGGCCACGATACAAGATTTGTTGTCAGAGAAAAACACCACAGCATCTACAGGTGAGCAGAGAAAAAGGATCCACAAGCAGCAAGAAGTAGTCTTCTGGGTTTCATTGAACCCAGAAGGGAAGTGAACAGAAATGCACAGAGAAAACCACGACGTCCTCTTGTCAGTCAGCTCCAAGGTAGGACACGGCCACCTGGGCAGACACCACCCTAGATGCTGGGGTGGAAGAGACCAAGACAGAGTCAAGAGAGTCCCCAGGGAGCTGACATTCCTGAGAGGGGTGGCAGACAGTGACAAGGAGATAAGCTGATGTTAGGTTTCTGTAAGTGTTACAGAGAAGGCGGGGAAAAAAAATCACTGAGTGTTGGTGCAATTAGGGAGAGACCGGAACTCCCGTTCATTGCTGGTGGGAGCAGAAAACCACACAGAAGGAAAACAGTCCAGCAGTTCCTCAAATGGTTCAATGCCAAGTTACCACGACGACCCACTCCTAGGTACCTCCCCAAGAGAAACGAACCCATGTCCACACAAAAGCTTCTCCATGTTCATGGCATCATTGATAGTCAGCATTCATATTCATGTTAGCCAAAAAGGAGAAGAAAACCCAAATGCCTGTGAATTGACGGATTTTTTTCTTGTGGCACACCCAGACGACGGACTATCAGAACTCAGCCATACAAAGGAATGAAGTGCTGATCTGTGCCCTAACAGGGATGGACCCTGAAAACATCACGCTAAGTGAAAGCAGCCACACACAAAAGATCAAGTGCTGTTAAGTCCGAGTCTGTGAAATATTTAGAACGGGCGATGCTACAGAGACAGCAAGAAGATGAGGGGATGGCAGGGGCTGGGAGGATGAGGACCAGGAGAGTGCGGCTGCCGGGTCCGGGTTTCTCTAGAAGGGGATGAAAATGTTCTGAAATGGACCGTGGTGATGAATATATGTGTACGTGAACGTACTAAAAGCCACTGAATCGCAGACATTAAATGGTGAATTCTAGGATACGTAAATTCTGTCTCAACAAGAACGGGGAGAAAGCTGCAGCTGGAGTTTTCAGGGAAGGCCTCTTGAGCAACGGACCTTTTCAGAGCTCAAGGGAGGCAGCCCCATGAAGACCGACGGCAACAGCATTCCAAGACAAAGGAACAGCGGACGCCACACTCTTGAGACTGGAACTTGCTTTCTGCATGCAGCAGACAGAAGGATGCCCGGAAGGCGGGACCACGGGCAGCTATCGAGCGTGACAGACGTGGCTGCCTGGGCTGAGAGGTGCTGTGTCAAATACCCACGGGACTTTCCAGACTCAGGATAAACAAAATGTCAAACATCTCATTAACATCTGTGAGAATACTGGTCACAGGTTGAAATAACTTTTTTCTTTTTGAGTCGGAGTCTCACTCTGTCGCCCAGACTGGAGTGCAGTGGCCGCTCCCGGCCACCGCAGCCTCGACCTGCTGGGCTCCGGCGATCCTCCCGCCTCAGCCTTCCAAGTAGCCGGAATTACAGGCACGCGCTACCACGCCCGGCTGATTTTTTTGATTTATTGTAGAGATGAGGTCTCACTGCCCTGGCAGGTCTCAAACCCGTGGGCTCAGGCAATCCTCTCACCTCAGCCTCCCAAAGGCGTGGGATGACAGGCTGAGCCACCGAGCCCGGCTGAAATAACTTTTTTTATATAATGGGCTAACTAGAAGGTATTAAAACTCATTCCACATGTTGTTTACTTGTTAACTAGGCAAGTTACTAGGAAAGTTACGGTACATACGTGGCTGGCATCTGTGGCTCCTGTTATATTTTCTGGGCAGCCCTAGGCCAGAGTGCAGAGAAAAGTGGAGAGGCTGGGAGTAGGTGGAGACTCAGAAGCTTGGGGCTGGGGTAGGCTTCTGTCCTAAATGTAATGGGCTATCAGGGACGTGCCCTGATCTCATTGCTACCATGGAGAGATCACGCTATTTCAAAGGACTGGAGGGGAAAGAAAGACGCGGGGAGAAAACTCTAGGCCAGAGATGGTGGCTCAGCTAGCCACAACTGACCAGATTCTGGAGATTGTACACACACACACACACACACACACACACACGCACACACACACACACCCCTTCCCGAGGGGAACAAGACAGTGTTACAGTTAAGAGCCCAGGCACAGAATCATACCACTTGCATTTAAATCTCAGCCTCAAGACTTAGCAAATTCGTAACTGCAGGCAAATCCTTTAACCTCTCTGAGCTCAAGCTTTCGCATTGGTCAAACAGGTTATTCGTGAAAGTTAAATAGACTTCTTTCAAATGCTTAGAATACTGTCTGGCACATAGTAAGCATTCAATAAATGTTTTGTGATTATTATCACACACAACTATAAACACAACTAGACCGTGACGGAAGAAGATACGAGTTTTTTTACGGAGAAGCTGGGTACGAGATTGTGCCGTTTAGTGACGACGGACAAGACGTGGTGGTGGGGACCCATCTGGGCAGGAAGAAAAGAAGTTCTCCTTGGGCCCTGGGACGTGTGAGAGTCTTCTTGGTCATTGATGGGAAGAACAGATCGATGTGCCACACAGGAAACAAATCAAAGGCTTCCAGGAGGAGGCAGGCAACCATCTCAAACAACACCGACCGCCGAGGCCGCTGAGGGCGGACCCTGCACGCGTCGGGCCAGATGTGGGTTCCCGACAGGCTTGCCCAGGACAGCGCAGGTGGCACTGATACCCAGCATCCCATCTGGCACTCTCAGAAGCGACAGCTGGTTGTCCGCGTAGGAACAGACACAGCTACGAGACTGGAAAGGGGGGCAGGAAGGCAGGTGGAGGAGAGAGAGGGCTTCTCTGAAGGCCACTCCCTTCTGTGGGGCGAGGTGCAAAAAGGGCAGGGGCGGAAGGGGGACATGCATTTCAAGGAACGATTCCAGGGTCATTTTTTACGCTGCTTAGAAGGATTCAGAAGAAAGGAAGAAACTGGTTGGGCACGGTGGCTCAAGCCTGTAATCCCAGCACTTTGGGAGGCTGAGGTGAGGGGACTGCCTGAGCCCACAGGTTTGAGAACAGCCTGGGCAACTTGGAGAGACCTCATCTCTACCATAAATCAAAAAGTGAGCCGGGTGTGGTAGTGCATGCCTGTAGTTCCAGCTACTTGGAAGGCTGACGTGGAAAGATCACCAGAGGCCAGCAGGCCCAGGCTGCGGTGGCTGGGAGCCTGCCACTGCACTCCAGCCTGGGCGACAAGGTGAGACTCTGGGAAAAAAGGAAGGAAGGAAGGAAGGAACTAATAATGCAGAGGGGGACAGGGTTAACTGCAAGAGTGGCATCCTTGAGAAGAGAGAAGTTGCCCTGAGCCTGGCAGGGGGCTTGCGACAGGGGGCTTGACGGCAACTGAGTGGCTTCTTTTCCAAATGGCAGAAGAAGCAAAGTCAGCTAAGAGAAAGGGGCGGGAGGTGTGGAGAATTGACGAGAGAGCAGAAGGTGTGAAACAGTTTTCTCTGAAATGGTGAAATTACACGAAAAGCGTAACAAGATCCCTGATAGGATGGTGGGAAGCCCGTCTGAAGTCGTCACAAGTCCAGTCGGCCATTTTGGAATATTCGGGAAGGCGGGTTCGCCAGGGTGGAGAGTCTCAGCAGGATTGGAGTCTCCTCAGTGAGTGCAAGGTGGTTTGGCTGTTCACAGGAAGGGACCATGAGGTCTGAGCTGTAGAGAAAGCTTCCTGAGGGCACCCGAGGATGGGAAAATGTAACAGAGCTGCAAAGCTCCAAATTGCAATTTGATTTTTTGGTTTTTTTTTTTGAGTTGGAGTCTTACTCTGTCGCCCAGACTGGATTGCCTGAGCCCGCGGGTTCGAGACCCGCCTGGGCAGCGAGACCTCATCTCTGCAATAAACCAAATTGCAATCTGAGAGTCTCAAACAGGAAAGATGGGAACGGAAGACCATGGAGCGGGATGCTTTTCATTGGGCTTCTGGAAGTTAACCAGAACACGATCCAAAAAAGGTCATTAAAATGAGTTGCAAGAGCTGAGAGAAGTGGCTCACCCCTTTAATCCCAATACTTTGGGAGGTCAAGGTGGGCAAATTGCTTGAGCCCAGGAGTTCGAGACCAGCTTGAGTAACACAGTGAGAGCTCATCTCTACAGCAAATTAAAAAAGAAGTCGGGCGTGGGGGCATGCACCTACAGCCCCAGCTACTTGGGAGGCTGAGGCGGAAGGATAGCTTAAGTCCAAGAGGCTGTGATTGTGCCACTGCACTCCAGCCTGGGTGACAGAGTGAGACCCCAACTCAAAAAAAACAAAACAAAACCATGTGGTGCAGAAAGCCAGCTTCAGCAGAAGCAGTCAAGAAGGGAGAGGCCTGGTTGCTGGGAGGACACCCTGTGAGGAGACAAGGAGTTGGAAGCAGCATCTTCAGGGGACAGCCTGCCACCTTTCCATTAGAGCAAAAAGGTAATGGAACATTCAGGGGAGGCAGAGGATGTGGCGACTCTGCCCATGACCGACAGAAGACCCAAAGGGCACAGGGGAAAGTACTGCTGATGCAAATAATGATTGTAAAGGGTGGACACCACTTTAAACCTGGTTTGGGCCGGGCATGGTGGCTCACGCCTATAATCCCAGCACTTTGGGAGGCCGGAGGTGAGAGGACTGCCTGAGCCCGCAGGTTCGAGACCAGCCTGGGCAACTTGATGAGATCTCATCTCTACAAAAAATTTTTTTAAAAATTAGCTGGGCACGGTGGCATGTGCTTGTAGTTCCAGCTACTTGGAAGGCTGAAGCGGAAGGATTGCCTGAGCCCAGCAGGTCGATGGTGGGGTGGCTGTGAGCGTACCACTGCTCTCCAGCCTGGACAACAGAGTAAGACTCCGACTCAAACAAACAAACTAACAAACAAAAACTGGTTTGATGGCAAGCAATAAATCAACGAGGTACAGCCTCATGAATTCAGTGGTACCTAAACGTGCCTCAACTGGAAAGTTAACCACAAATGCGATGTCTCTTAAAAAGGCCTGCTGGAGGTGGAAGGGCAGTAGCAACTCCAGAACTCGCCTCATCGTGTTGCAGACACGTGTCAGCAATGGAAGACGCCAACCAACCTGATTATCTGCGCCCATCACCGCCCCTTCCAGTCCAGCCCAAGGATCCGAGGGCGGCTTTATGCCCAAGCTGACCTCCACTAGAGGGCGACACAGCCCAGAGACCTGAGCAACTCCTCGGCACTGATGGTCGTAAGACAAAGATCTCAACAGGAGCAAACACAGGTTGAGATTTCCCTCGAGTTCAAAACCACAGTTCCGTGTTTTGAGATGAAACCCTGCTATAGAAATAGAGCAAAAGCTGGTGTACGGATATGCAGAGAAAAGGGCTTCACACCAGACAGGTAACAATGGCTCATCTCTGGGGGGGGGAGATAGGGGAAGGGATGGAGCCACACACAAGACATGGCCGGCTTTCACTTTTTTTAGCCTCTGTGCTATTATTTGAGTATTTTTCAGGAAAGCATCCACATATTATCGGTATGCATCTCAAGATACATTAAAAATCAGGAGATACAATACAGATAGATAGAAAGCGTGTCACTGAACAAAAACTCTGGAGACAAACAGAAGATACCACAGTTGTGTTACAGATGGAGCCCCCACAATGAGAGGGTTCGAGAGATCTAAAACCCATCTCATTTAATTCTGCATGTTGTCCCTGAGAAACATTAAGGCCCCCAAAGAGTACTGTGCTCAAATGACCGGGGCAACATTAAAAATAACACCCAACTCTCATACAGGATCTTAACACAAGGGAATCCTTTTTTGAGTTCAAGTCTCACTCTGTCACCCAGGCTGGAGTGCAGTGACACAATCACAGCTCACTGCAGCCTCAAACTCCCGGGCTCAGGCGATCCTTCTGACTCAGTCTTCCGAGTAGCTGGGAACACAGACACGCACCATCATGCCTGGCTCATTTTTTTCTTACTTTTTGCAGAGACAGGGTCTCGCTATGTTGTCCAGGCTGGTCTTGAACGCCTGAGTTCAAGCAACCCTCCTGCCTGGGGCTGCCAAAATGCTGAGATTACAGGTGCGAGCCACTGCGCCTGGTTGCATGGAAATCCTTTGTTTTGTTTGCTATTAAAATATCAGCATTCAGTGTTTAGTCATGAGTTTGACATCTTTCTGGTATCCTTCTACTCTCTTCTCTCCTGTTTTCTCCTTCCCAGAAGGGGGAGGGAGTCCCTTAAAAGACTGTGGACCTGCAACAGCATATCTTCCTCAGGTTAAATTCAATTTTAACAAATATCTGTTAATATTTTCATCAAATATCATGATCACTTAATATATTGCCAAATGATCTGCAACTTACAAAAACAGCCAAGCAGAGTGTAGTAATGGTCACTTAAGTACAAAGGGATGCAAACGGGCAGGTGGAGGTTGAGGATTACATCCCCTGGACTAAAAGAAAATTTTCCTGAATTTGAAGGTAGAAAGAAACACTTCCAAGGGATGAGCATCTACTGAGCAGTCACTACGGGCTAGGCGTTGCGCTGAGAGTACATTATGTGGTTGCCTCATTTCATTCTCATAAAACCCCACGTGGTAGCTAAGATTAACCTCATTCCAGAAGAAGGGATAACACAGTTGGCCAGTGAATAGCAGAGCCAGGATTCAAACTTGGGTCTCTCTAATCCACACCCTCTCTTGACTGAGCGCCGCAGAAGGCCTTGTCTTGACTGCTCCCCATGCCTCTCCACCCTGCGTGTCCAGCCTTGACATGACATCCACATTTCTACTTGGCTGACATCAAAGCAGGCAGAAGGACGGCACACAGGCCAAAGGTCCTGAGGAGAGAGGGTGAAGGGGAGATCCAGAGATGGGAGCGTTCGAAAGGATCCATGGGCAAAGGCAAGATCTTCAAAGACAGATTAAGGAAGATTGCCAGATGGCTGGCGTCACAGTGCAAAGGGTGACACTCTGCTTTAAGACGAGATTGAGCGAGGCCTGGGGAGTCAGGGAAAAACAGACCTTGGTTCTCAACCGGTGGGTGGATTTTTTTTTTTTTTTTTGAGTTGGAGCCTCACTCTGTCACCCAGGCTGGAGTGCAGTGGCACGCACACGGCCGCCGCGTCCTCGACCCGCTGGGCTCTGGCGATCCTTCCGCCTCAGCCTTCCAAGTAGCCGGAACTACAGGTGCACACTACCACGCCCGGCTAATTTTTGATTTACTGTAGAGACGAGGTCTCACCAAGTTACCCAGGCTGGTCTCGAACCCATGGGCTCGGGTAATCCACTTGCCTGGGCCTCCCAAAATGCTGGGATTATAGGCTGAGCCACCGAGCCGGGCCGGTGGATGGTTTTAAGCAAACCCACCCATGTTCAGGCCCGCCAGCCCCAGACCAATGAAATCAGCATCTCTGAGTGTGGGCCCCGGGCTCCAAGGCGTGCATAAGGGTTCAAACCTCCCCCAGGGGATTCTGATGTACAGCCCAAACTGAAAACCAGTGGGGCCAAAACAACAGCTGGGAATGGACCAAAGATCAAGGCTGGACTGCAAACTCCCCCGGGAACTGTCCCAGCTAAGTTAGTCGCATCTACCTGTTATGAAGTGGCACAGCTCAGCTTGGCAAACACCACCAGCAATTTCTGCAGCTAAAAGCAAAGAGAACAACACAGCAGCGTCATGCAGGATGGGAGGTCAGTGGATCAGGGTAAAAGCGTGTGGCTCTGGTGCAAAATCTGCTAATGACAGAGCCCAAGCTGAATACGACAAGCAATTCCAGAAGTGGCTCCGGGACCACGCTGGAGACGGGGAGACAGCAGCCCTGAGTGCCTTCTTCAACATACAAACATCTGCTGGTGCCCAGGCCTTCCCTCTGCCTCCCCCACTGTTCTGGGCCTTGGGAAAGGGGAGCAGCCAGCCGGAGTCGGGCAAAAGCCTTCCAGGTGCTTCTGCCACCCCACCCCATGAGAACCACTGCAAGGGAAGGGGAAGATGTGGACCCAGAGGCAAGGTCAGAGTGGGCAGACTGCAGATCTAAGAGCTTCAGGGAAAGCAATGTCAACTGAGACCAGTGGCTCGAGTTAAAAAGAAAGGAACACCGCTGGATTACTCGATGAGAAGAGCCTGTGAGTCAGCAAGCACAGCTGCAGGGAGAGCAAGAGCCTTGAGGATGACCCCAGGGCCCAGAAAGAGACAAAAACTAGGACCCAGATGCTGAGGTGTGGCCCTGGAGAAGGGGTCGCAGGAGGTGTGAGCGGTGGTCAGGATCTTCAAGAGAAACCCCGCTCTGACCAGGGTTCTGGAATCAGTACCCGCCCAGGGAATAAGAAACAGCAACTCTGAGCATGACATCAGCTCCCCGTGTCCTGCCCCGTGGGACTTGGAGGCCATCGCTGGAGAGAGCGTGTTCTGGTGTGGCAGTTATCTTAGGTCGAAATGACAGCAGCTTCCTCAGCTGTGAATGAAGAAATTAGACAGGTTTCCCTTCAGCTCTAATGACTCACGATCTGATAGATATTTCAGGAGATTTTTGAAGATGATTGGCCCAAAAACAAACAAAAAGGAGAAGGAGGAGAGAAAAATAGAAGTTCTTAGAACTTCTATTGAAAGCAGTAGGACAGTCCTTACTGAGTGGTTTTTATTTTTGTTTTTTAGAATTAGAGAATATAGTTTATTTAGTAAGTAAATTAGAGGCTGGGCACAGTGGCTCAAGCCTGTCATCCCAGCACTTTGGAAGGCCGAGGTAAGAGGACTGCCTAAGCCTGCGGGTTTGAGACCCACCTGGGCAACTTGGCGAGACCTCGTCTCTACAATAAATCAAAAACTTAGCCGGGCATGGTGGCACACACCTGTAGTTCCAGTTACTTGGAAGGCTGAGGTGGAAGCATCACCGAAGTCCAGCAGGTCAAGGCTACAGTGGCCAGGAGCGTTCCACTGCCCTCCAGCCTAGGTGACAGAGTAAGACTCCAACAACAAAAAAAAAGTAAATTAGAGAGAGAGAGAAAGAGGAGATTCACCTCCCCAAGTTAGCAGAGGGGTCCAAAGCCAGGAAGCATGGTGCCAGCTATAGTTCAAGGAGCACACAGCCACACCAGAATCTATCAAGGCAATGGCCTATTGATTGGTTTTTAATCAATTTGTTTTTCTAAACAACATGTTGCTTAACACAATCACTGATGAAGCAGAATGCCTAGTTATGTCAATGAGATGAAAAAGTGTGAAAAGCCACAAGTTGGCTTCAACAGCTCAATTTCCATTTTCATCTGCTCATAGGTGTTGAGACCATGAAAGTTGCATGGACGGCCTCATGTCACATGCGTCACACACACCTGAAGAGCGGTGTCCTGTCCGTGCAGTGTCCTTGTGGGTGAATACAGCAGGACACAGCGCACGTGCATGCTGATAATGAGTTGGAGTCTCACTCAGTCGCCCAGACTGGAGTGCAGTGGCCTTGACTTGCTGGGCTCCGGCGTTCTTTCCTTCTCAGGCTTCCAAGTAGCTAGAACTACAGGCAACGCGCTACCATGCCTGGCTAATTTTTTGATTTATTGTAGAGACGAGGTCTCCCCAAGTTGCCCAGGTGGGTCTTGAACCTGCGGGCTCAGGTAATTCACTCACCTCGGCCTCCCAAGGCGCAGGATTACAGGCTGAGCCACCGAGCCCGGCCAAGGATGATTTCCATACTTACAGACCCAGGCTGATTTGCTTATAATGTTGCCTTTTCTGCCATAACATGGCTCCCCAATAAAGAGCAAAAAATGGCCAACTGCTTTCCATTTATTAATAATCTTTATTCCCATAAATAAAGATGAATATGCAGGAGCAGTGGGGCTGACATCCGAACTCAAAAAATGTACTCAAATCAAATTCAAGCATGATAAAAAATAAATTGATTGCATATTATCCTGAGCATAAATTATTCTTGATGGTAACAGCGAGGGCTGCTTTTCTGCCCCAAGGCGAATGGGCCTGGATATGTTCCTACATACTCAATAATATATGTGCTCATTAAAATTAGTGTCTGGAACCATGACCTTCAATGTATCTGGAAAAAAACGAAAGAACTCAAACAAAGCAGAAGCAGTTCGGCAAATGCTATGGATGAGGAAAATCTGGTTTAAAATTCTCTGTTCTTTCCTCAACTATTTTCTAAGCACTTGTTTTCTCCTATGTTTGCTGTTTTTCCTGCTCCTGAAATTCCCTTCTAGATGGAGGGATCTCTGGCCGCCATATTCCTTCCGCCTCTCCTACCCTCCCACCCTCCAACCAGGGTAAGAAAGGGTGGCCAGCCTTGGCATGAGTTTGCATGAAGAACTGGCCGTGCCAAGCCCAGTCCTTCCTCTGTTGCACGTCGTCCCCCATACAGAGATCAGTCCAAGAATGGATGCTTGGTGAGGCAGCCCCGGCCCACACTGACACTGACTGGGGTGTAAAGTCCGCCTAATTCCACATTCTGTGCTACGAAGTCCACTGGCCTGGCCGTACAAGCCATATTCTCCTACAGTCAGCCTTGGTAGTCACAAAGATGACACTCTGATCCCCTTCTGCAAACACTTCTGTCATTGCTCTCATAGGCTGTATTTGCTGGACTCCTTGAGCACCCAAACCTAGCACCTCCTGCTGTTGAACAGGGCAGAAGAGTTCTCAACCCATGGGCTGGCCCCCCATCACGGGCTGGCCCAAAAGTGTGCTGGGCTTACCTGGAGAGGCTATTCCCTCTGACGCAGGCCTGTAAATTCCCATACAGCAAGCCTGGAGAGGGCTCAGAGATATGCCCGAGGACAACTGCAACTAAACCAAAACCACATTTGAAAACTACTCATAAAGCCGGGCTCGGTGGCTCAGCCTGTAATCCTGCGCCTTTGGGAGGCTGAGGTGAGTGGATTGCCTGAGCCCGCGGGTTTGAGACCTGCCTGGGCAGCAAGACCTCATCTCTACAATAAATCAAAAAATCAGCCGGGCGTGGTAGCGCGTGCCTGTAATTCCGGCTACTGGGAAGGCTGAGGCGGAAGGATCGCCGGAGCCCAGCAGGTCGAGGCTGCGGGGGCCGGGAGCAGCCACTGCACTCCAGTCTGGGCGACAGAGTGAGACTCCAACTCAAAAAAAAATACTCATGATGCTCTAGCCTTGAGCTAAAAAAAACAAAACAAAAAACACAGTATTGTAACAAAAAGTCTGATTTTCCATTTCCAGAAAATTAAATAATTTTATGGATTATTTGGTAGCCTGCAGAAAATGCACGTCACCGGGCAAGAAGACAAGCGAGAAACACCATTCTGAGTATAGTGTCTGGAATAGGCATTGTAGCCAAATGCCCAGTTGGGCACTGGCCTCCGTCAGGATGCCAGCCTAAGTTTGCAAAGCTAGAGAAGGCACACGGTGTGTGCTGGGTCCTTGCACGGACACAGGATCCACCAAGAAGGACACGGTAGTTCGGGGGGAAAACTTGGCAGGCCTGGACACGGTCAAGCTATCTAAAAACCATTAGGCCTAAACATACACGTTCTTCTACCAACCCAAATTTAAAGTTAACAAATGTAGACTATTTCCAGGGCCTGCCAAATAGACATACTGCACCGATTTATCTAATCTCCTAGCAAGGGAAAAATAATCCTGTTCCAAGATCTGTAATGTCAAGATTGCACAAAAGGCGAAGTTAAAACACACTTTACTAACTTTGCATTGGCAATATTCACGAAGGTTCACATTTATCAATGGTTGGCCCACCCACGTCCCAACTACGCTGCCACAGAACACAGAATCCAGGAAGCACATTCTCTCCATTAAAGCAGCTATTAAACAGAGCCAACAAGGAAAGCGCACGTCAGTCTTTCAAAAGTCTTAAGATCTGAATTCCCCTTTCTCGACTCAGACCGTGTTCACAGCCTCCTTCCCCATCAAAGCCTGCAAATTAGAGTCCAGTATTTCTCAACAACTTCCAAAATTATGACAAACCCCTGGGCGTTCACCTCCTCCGACTATTTTAATATCCTGCGTTACTGATAAAAAGGCAGCTCATCTTTCTGTCTCTCCTCAACAAACGTGTCTTCATGAAAAACCTCACCCAAGCAGAGACTTGCTCTCCCCTGAGCCTCTACCATTTCCCACAGTGCATTCTGGTGGGGGCTTACACACACTCCCAGAAGGCAGCTCAACTCTGCGATTTTCAAGCACCTCGCGTGTGCCTGGAGCAGGAAAAAGAAAATCGCAGGCAAAAACCAACAGGGATGAACGAGAAGACAAAGACCGGCGAGCCAAGGTCAGGATGGTCAGGCACCTAAGATTTAGTCCACCACGGAAGTAGGTGGAAGAACAGTCCCCTAAGATGTCCACATGCTAATCCCTAGAACCTGTGACTTATAGTGGGTTGCATGGAGAGGGGGAATTAAGGTTGCAGAAGGAATTTACGTTGCTAATAAGCTGACCTTAAAATAGGAAGATTATCCTGGCTTATCCACATGGGCCCAACAGAATCACGAGGGCTCTTGAAAGTGGGAAAAGGCAGAAGGCGGCAGAGAAGAGGTGGGCGGAGGAGATGTGGCCGTGCCAGCAAGATCAGAGATGCCACTTTGTTGACTCTGCAAAAAGCAGGGAGGGGGTCCTGAGCCTAGGCATGCAGGTGCCCCCCAAAAGCTGGAAAGGCAAGGAGATCCTTCCCTAGAGCCTCCAGAAGGAAGGAACACAGGCCTGGAGATACCTTCCATTTAGGGAAACCCTAGTGAGAGCCATCTTGGGCCCCAATAAGTCACTCGGTTGGTGGTAATTTGCCACAGCAGACAAAGGAAGCCCAGCACGGGTGCTCCAGAAAGTCTGTGGCTGCTTTCTCCATGTACCAGAATGACTTCTGCTAGGAACTCACTCATGTCAGGTGCTGGGCACAAAGACAGAAAGCAAGAGAGAATGCCAGGCATGGTGGCTCACGCCTGTAATCCCAGCACTTAGGGAGGGGGAGGCAAGAGGACTGCCAGAGCCCAGGGGTTCAAGACCAGTCTGAGCAACTTGGTAGAACCTTGTCTCTACAATAAATCAAAAAATTAGCTGGGTGTGATGGTGTGTGCCTGTGATTCTGGCTACTTAGAAGGCTGAGGTGGAAGATTCGTCTGAACCAAGCAGGCTGAGACTGTGGTGGCTGTGAGCATGCCACTGTACTCCAGCCTGGGCAACAGAGTGAGATTCTTGTCAAAAGAAAGGAAGGAAGGAAGGAAGGAAGGAAGGAAGGAAGGAAGGAAGGAAGGAAGGAAGGAAGGAAGGAAGGAAAGAAAGAAAGAAAGAAAAAGAAAAGGAAGAAAGAAAGAAAGAACCAAAGAAAGAAAGAAAAGGAAGATAAAGGCTTTTAAAATTCTCTCAAGGGATTCCCAAAGAAAAAACACCTTTACCCCACCAATGCTGCCCAACAGCAAAAAGATCACTAGAAGCAACACTTCAGCTTCTGAAATGCTCCTGAGTATTAGAAACTTAATTTGAATGATGGACAGGTCACTCAAATAGTTGTTGAAGAAAGCGAGGCCCTAAAAGCTCAAAAATGGTTTCTGCCTTGGCTTGGGCAGGGGCTGTGTTCCTACTAAAAAGTAAAACGAAACAAAAACATTGAAGGAGCTCTCTCCCAGCCACACAAGCACACAGAAGTGCCCTGCTGCACATGCCTTCATGGGGGACAGAGGACATAAAGCCCTGCCCCCCTGGGGACACCCCCCCCCCCGCCTCCCTGCCTGGGATCGCAGGCAGGTAGACCCCTGAAGTCCCCGTCTCAGTTCATAATTTCTCTCTCCCCACCGCCATTCTTGCCACCACCCCACACTCCCAATTCCAGCCCACCTGCCACCCAGCAGCCAGATTCTTTGATAGGATGACACCTCCACTCTGCTAAAACCCTTTAATGACACCCCACTGCACCTTCAGTAGTGCCCCCATCACTAGCTAGTCTCTAAGGCGCTCCCACTCTGGCTTCCATCCCGGGCTCCCTCTTCCTGCAGTCCCTACACCCCAACACAAACTTTATTCCAGTTCCTCTAACGTTCAAGAGCTTCCTTGACTCGGAAACCCCCCTCAGTCGCCAAAGTGTCCTGCCACTGCCAGCTCCTCCTCTTCCTTCGAGGCTCAGCTGAAGGTCTTTCGTGACACGTCCCCCCGCCAAAAAGAACATAAAACTCAACTCGAGGGCCCCATCATTCTCCCTCTCTCCTTCCACAGCTCTCATTCAATATGACCACATCTGCTTTCATTCCTCTAAGGTTTATCCTCCCAACTGTACGCCATGAAGGCAAGGACCCCGTCTGAGCCGTCACCACGGAAAGCCAATCAAGCATGAAACTCAATAAATACTGAGCGACTGGTCAGTCAGTAAAGCAGGTTGAGTGAACACAGAAACTCCAGAGGGGTCCCCACTGCTCCCATCTTTACACACTACCTATAAATTAAAGTTCCTATAACAAACTACCACAGATTGGGAGCTTATAAGGGGAAACATACTCCTTACAGTTCTGGAAGCTGGAATGTCCAAGATCAAGGTGCCAGTAGATTCGGCGTGTGACTCGAGCCTGCCTCTCGGTTCAGACAGCACCTTCTTGGCTGTGTCCTCACCCAAGTGGAAGAAGCAACAGAGTATGCCTCTCTAATACAGGCACTAATCCTATTCATAAGGACTCTACCCTCAGGACCTAATCACCTCAAAGGCTTCACCTCCTAAGACCATTAGGTTGGGGATTAGGGCTTCAACTTTCGTGTTGGGGAAAACACAAACATGACGCCTATAGCTAAAACCACGTGGTTTTACAATATGAATATTCAAATATGCACACTGGAAATACATTTGATTTTTACTGACCAAGCTCAAGTAAGCTATAAAACTTAGACAAATAGGAACCACTAGTCAATTAAGAGAGTGACAGCACCACGTGCAGTGGCTCAGGCCTGTCATCCCAGCACTTTGGGAGGCAGAGGCGAGAGAATGGCCTGAGTCCAGGAATTCGAGACCAGCCTGGGCAACTTGATGAGACCTCCTCTCTACAATAAATTAAAAAATTAGCCAAGTGTGGTGGCACATGCCTGTGGTTCAAGCTACTTGGAAGGCTAAGGCAGAAGGAACCCCTGAACCCAGCAGGTCGAGGTTGCGGTAGCCATGAGCCATGAGCCATGAGCCATGAGCCATGAGCGTGCCACTGCACTCCAGCCTGGGCGACAGAGTGAGACTCCTTCTCAAAAAAAAAAAAAAAAAGAGAGAAATGACAAGATATGATTTTCACTCTAAAGCGTGATTCAGCTTCAGCTTAAAAGTTTCTCAAATAAAAGCCACTGGACTCATCAATTGATTAAGGTAAAGAACTAAACACTGAAAGAGAATCAAACCTTAAACTGATAAGAACTGTCTTACAAAATGTACCGTGTTGACACAGACAATTCCTCGAGAACAACACACATTGATAAATCTATACAAGCTGCAAGTGGAAGAAAGTACGGGTGAAGGTAGCAAAGCAGAAATGTGATCTAAGTTTCGTGTTCAATGACATCAAACAGCACGTGACCCCTAGTAAGATGGCAACAATCAGACAGACAAGTGCTGGCGAGAACACAGATCAGCTGAAACCTCCATACACTGCTGGTAGGAACGCAGAATGGTGCGTTCTCTGGAAGACGGTCTAGCACATGTTTAACTGTTGTTCAAACACAAATCCACTCCTATGTATAAACTCGAGAGACATAAAAACACGTCCACACAAAACCTGTACAAGGATGTGGCACACACATGTTCAGACCAACATTATTCTTTTTTGTTTGTTTGTTTGGTTTTTTTTGAGTTGGAGTCTCACTCTGTCGCCCAGACTGGAGTGCAGTGGCCGCTCCCGGCCACCGCAGCCTCAGCCCGCTGGGCTCCGGCGATCCTTCCGCCTCAGCCTTCCGAGTAGCCGGAATTACAGGCATGCGCTACCACGCCTGGCTGATTTTTCGATTTATTGTAGAGATGAGGTCTCTCTGCCCAGGCGGGTCTCGAACCCTCGGGCTCAGGCAATCCACTCACCTCAGCCTCCCAAAGGCGCGGGATTACAGGCCGAGCCACCGAGCCCGGCCAGACCAACATTATTCATAACAGTCAAAGGGTAGAAACATCCCAAATGTCCATCGACTAATAAATGGGTAAACAGAGCTCCACAGGGGGCTGCATGACGTCCATTTTAGAAACCATACGATGTCACAATCCATTGCATTTCATACGATGGAATATTTGACCAATAAAAAGGAATGAAGTGCTGATGCAAGCTAAGACATAGCTGCACTTGAACACACGGCACTAACTGAAAGATGTCAGTCACAAAGATGTCAGTATGTCATTGAATCACATACTGCGTGATATATAGAGGAGGCGATGTGTAGAAACACAAAAAGGAGATTAGAGGTTGCCCAGGGTGGGAAGAGAGGTGTGTGGGAGAGTCAGAGGCAGGGGATGGCTGTGTGGTCAGGGCTCCTTTTTGGAGTAACACAAATCTTCCAAAATCCTAACAATTATATCACACAACTCTGTGAATATAAGATAAGCAATCAAATGATACACTTTAAATGGGTAAGCTATATGGTATGACTTATATCTCAAAGCTGCTTTAAAAAAACAGTATAGCCGGGTTCAGTGGCTCAGCCTGTCATCCCGCGCCTTTGGGAGGCTGAGGTGAGTGGATTGCCTGAGCCCGAGGGTTCGAGACCCGCCTGGGCAGCGAGACCTCATCTCTGCAATAAATCAAAAAATCAGCCGGGCATGGTAGCGCATGCCTATAATTCCGGCTACTTGGAAGGCTGGGGCGGAAGGATCGCCGGAGCCCTGCAGGTCGAGGCTGAAGTGGCCGGGAACGGCCACTGCACTCCAGTCTGGGAGACAGAGTGAGACTCCAACTCAAAAAAAAAAAACAAAAAAATAAAAATAAAAAAACAGTATGTGTGTTTCTGATATTTAATTCACTAAAAAGTACCTTGGACAACAGGATAAGGGTGACAAAAGAAATGCTTTTAGTCATAGCTATATCTATATTTATCTACATGTGCATACACACACACACATACATATTTTGACAAAAAGTAAGCACAAGCCGGGCTCGGTGGCTCAGCCTGTAATCCCGCCCCTTTGGGAGGCTGAGGTGAGTGGATTGCCTGAGCCCGCGGGTTCGAGACCCGCCTGGGCAGCGAGACCTCATCTCTACAATAAATCAAAAAAATCAGCCGGGCGTGGTAGCGCATGCCTGTAATTCCGGCTACTGGGAAGGCTGAGGCAGAAGGATCGCCGGAGCCCAGCAGGTTGAGGCTGCGGTGGCCGGAAGCGGCCACTGCACTCCAGTCTGGGTGACAGAGTGAGACTCCAACTCAAAAAAAAAAGTAAGCACAAAACTGACTTACGGTTTGGGAGAAAGAAAGCGATCATAGCTCTACCTCTTACATAAAAACCCGAGTCAGGAGGGACTAGACCAGGGTAGAAACACGCCACCAAAATCTCAACAGTCACCCTAATAGCTTGAAACAAAGCTTTCCTCCCCAATGTAGATCCATCATGAGCAGACTCGGCACGATACTCACTTGGTGACCAAAGCGGACAGCAAAGCCGCCCTCTGGGACAATACCAGGCACCACGGCTCAAAGAATGAGCGCTTCAGAGGGTCCCATCCTGGTTAAAGAACTTGGCTGGAAATCCAGTCTCATGGGTTGTCTAATTAGTCAAAGGTGGTCACATGGCCGTGCCTGGGCTCAGTGGGCCAGGGAGAATCCCATCATCTATTCTGGACACTACAGGTCCAAACGTGTGGCCAATCTTAACGATTACCCTGGCTGCCAAAATGCAAGTTCTGCTCCTGAAGACCAAGCCCTTGAAGAAAAGGAGCTTACATTCTTTTGTCCTTTCGTTCACATGTGGATCCACACTCACACAGCTGGCCAGCTCCCTAAGGGAATGGAGGACATGCCCCTACCCCTGCCAGCCCCTGTGCGAACAGCCCTATTATCTACCTGGACAGCCAAGCTACAAACCCGAGGTCACCCCCGCCCTACACACAACCACCTTCGTGCCAACCACTCCAAAGCTCTGCATTCTGTCCTCTCCCCAGGCTCCCTCCAGGCAGCCCAAGCTCAGGACCTTGGTCTCAGCAGAATCATCACAGAATCTTTCTACAACTTTCCCCCGTCTTTCTACTCTGCCTCTTCTCCAAATCAGCCCCAAGCCGCCATGTGACTGGTCTTCCTAAACTGTAAATATCATCACATCACTTCCCAGCAGCTCCCCACTGCCCATGTGACCTGTCCTTTTCTGGACTGGAGTGCAGACTGGAGTGCAGTGGCCGCTCCCGGCCACCGCAGCCTCGACCTGCTGGGCTCTGGCGATCCTTCCGCCTCAGCCTTCCAAGTAGCTGGAACTGCAGGCGTGCGCTACCAAGCCCAGCTAATTTTTTTTTTTTTCAATTTATTGTAGAGATGAGGTCTCGCCAAGTTGCCCAGGCGGGTCTCGAACCCGCGGGCTCAGGCAATCCACTCACCTCAGCCTCCCAAAGGCGCAGGATTACAGGCTGAGCCAACTGAGCCCGGCTGGCCTGTCCTTTTCCACAATCTAGTCTCATCTTCCACCACTCACCACCGCCATGCGACACTGATTCCTAAACTTGCTGTTTTCTAACCATGCCATGCAGCCTCTCCTATCCCTCTAGACTTCTGCACACACACTTACCATTGCCGGAAATAACTTTTCCACCCTTCTCTGGGTGTTGAACTCAAATATTAACACAAGTGCTCACTCCCCTGTGAAACTCTTTGTATAAGTCCTAAGGCAGCTGTCTTCACGACCTGCATGACAACTTGAGCGCACCTGGATGGCAGCACTTATCACACCCTCCAGGGCTTCCCCACCTAGCCTGGAAGCTTACTGAAGGCAGCGGCTTTGCCTTATTCTAATCAGGGCACTTAACCACTGGCTGGTTCTTAAGGCTTTTTTGCTGTTGCATGAATGAAAGAATTGAACCAACGTGGGTTTTTTTGCTTGTTTTTTTGTTTGTTTGCTATTTCTTTTACTCTGTTTAAAAAAAAAAAAAAGTTTAATAAGTCCCTTAATTTTCCCAATGGGATCTTCCTTTAACTTTTTGCCTTCTTGGATAGCATTATTGTTAAGCGTCCACCCTGGGAAACACACAATGCCAGAACCTTCCCATACATTACTGCAGGCAGCTACCCAACGAGCTATGTATAATTATCCACTTCTTACAGCTGAGAAAACTGAAGTCCTGCCTATTTACATCATATGATAAATCCGACAAAGCTAATAAGAGACAAAGCCAGGATTCAGGCCCAGATTTAAGTCAAAATTTGATAATTATTTTATCACAAATTGTTGATTAAAATAATAATAGTATGAAATTAGGGCACACTTAAAAATTTTAAGTTGGAAAGATTTACATGATTTCTTGCTCTACAAACATGGATTCAAACAGTTTTGGAGTTAGAAACTACCTTTAAGGATCTGTCGTGAGACTCAGATTCTCTCTCCCCTGGTAAGAACTATACTAAGATCCAGCACCTACAACACGTGGTACTCCATATTTATTTGCTCAGTAAATGTCCCAAATACTTGTCAAAATAAAATATGGATTCTTCAGGCTAAGGTTTTTCACTCAGTCAGCCAACTCAGTGTCTCTTCTAATTCACTCAAGATCTGACTAAACCGATGTATCTGATGATCCCACAACAAGTCTGCTAATCCCAGATTTCTGTGTTCTGGGCTGTTCTTCTCCCACACAAAAAGTTCCTTCCTCTTTGCCCATGACTGACTCTGCTGAAAGCCATTTCCAAAAATCACCTACCTCCATCAGTTCCACAGTTTCCTGATTCTGACCTCACTCCAATCCTTAACATCTGGGTATTCAATCCCTCTGTCTGAATTACTGATCAATTTCTCTTATTAGCTGAATCGTGTCCTCTGCCTCCAAAATCCATAGTTTGAAATCCTAAACCCCCAGTACCTCAGATTGTGACTGGATTTAGAGTCTGGCTTTTGAAAGAGATAACTGAGTTCAATGTGATCCCTGATCCACTGTGTCCCCATACAAAGAGGCGATTAGGACATGGATGCCCACAAAGGCAAGACCATATGAAGACCCAGGGATGAAATGGCCATCTACTAGCCAAGGAGATAGGCTTGGGAGGAACCCATTTCTGCCAGTGCCGTGATGGTCAACTTCTAACATGCGACATTATGGGAAAAAATAACTGTCTGCTGTTTAGGCCACCCATTGTGCATTCCTCCATGGCTGCCCTAGCTGATTAACACACTTCGTCATTCTCTCATCCTGTCAAGAAGCAAAGTGGGTGAGGATTCAGAGAACAAGCTCACATTCTGCCTCAACTGCTTTCTAGCACCATGATTTCAGGCAAGGGCTTGAGTTAGATGTGATACCACTCACTCTGCATGATTATTTTGAGGATTAAATGTGGCTAGAAGTTTTATTGCGTTGCATTTCTGTAAAAATCTTTTTTTTTAACTTACCAGGTGCCAGGCACTGCTCTTAGCATTTTACACACATTTTTATCATTTAATCTGCACAACCACTCTATGAGAGGGGTCCTTCATCAGCCCATTTTACAGATAGGGAAACAGAAGCACCAGAAGGGAAGTAGCTTGCCCAAAGTCAAAAGAAGTAGTGGAAATGGCCCTCTAACCAGAAGCCAGTGTGTCTGGCCACCGCATGCTACCATTTACCCCAGAGTGCAGGGCCTGTGTCCTGCTCTCCCTTAAATCCAGTAATCCAGTGTCTGACACTCAGGAGACTCTCAACAATGGGGCGCCTGTAAGCTTCTGAAGAACACAGCTTCTGGCTTTTTTTTTTTTTTTTTGAGTTGGAGTCTCACTCTGTCGCCCAGACTGGAGTGCAGTGGCCGCTCCCGGCCACCGCAGCCTCAACCCGCTGGGCTCCGGCGATCCTTCCGCATAGCCGGAATTACAGGCATGTGCTACCACGCCCGGCTGATTTTTTGATTATTGTAGAGATGAGGTCTCGCTGCCCAGGCGGGTCTCGAACCCGCGGGCTCAGGCAATCCACTCACCTCAGCCTCCCAAAGGCGCGGGATTACAAGCTGAGCCACCGAGCCCGGCTAGCTTCTGGCTTTTTGTGGTACATTTCCACAGTCCTTTCAAAATTATCTTAAATACCTACTGATAAGCCAGGCTTCCATGAAGGCTAAAAACAAGAACCATAAGAGCAGAAGCTGAAAGGACAGGAATTAAGAGTGGGCACAAAGGAACTTCCACATCCCCAGGAAGAAAGCATCCATAGTTCTGGACGCAGCTCCCAGCCTGAAAGTTGATCTGGGCAGTGTCTCAGGATGCTGGGCCACTCCGGCAGCAGGTGTGTCCCCACACAGGACTAGATGAGGGCCATCTGATACCTGGATTAGGCCTCACGTGAAAGAAGGACTTCTCCTCTCACTGAACACAGCAGCAGCCTGCACAAGAATAAGAATGATGTTCTTTCTACAGGGCAAAATGGCCCTCACTGAGCTGCTGGCTGATGCAGACATTTAGCTGCCGGGTCATCTAAGGCTTCTCATTTTCAAGACAAGTCCTGAAATCTAAACGCTCTGGAAGGCTGGCCCCTGGAAGAAGCAAAAAGTCTGCTTTACAAGGCAATTCAGCACCATCGCAGACCTATGGCTCCTACCTCAGATGATCCCTTGGATTGGCTTTCACATCCCTCCCTTCCAAAACCTACCATGGAAAAACACAAGGAATGTCGATGGAGAAAACCTGCACTTAGTCAATTTTAGTTTTAAAGACACTAAGGCTGGGCTTGGCGGCTCAGCCTGTCATCTCAGTGCTTTGGGAGGCCGAGGTGAGCGAATTGCCTGAGCCTGCGGGCTCGAGACCCGCCTGGGCGGGCAGCTTGGCGAGACCTCATCTCTACAATCCATCAAAAAATAATCGGGCATGGTGGCGCGCGCCTGTGGTTCTGGCTACTCGGAAGGCTGAGGCGGAAGGATCGCCGGAGCCCAGCAGGTCGAGGCTGCGGTGGCCGGGAGCATGCCACTGCATGCTCGGGGCAACAGAGTGAGACTCCAACTCAAATAAATAAATAAACCTAAGATGTAGGGCAACCCCTTCAGGTCTCCTCCCACTGTGGGAGCTCTCCTGTCCTCTCAATAAATTCTGCTTTCTCACTTAAAAAACAAAACAAAACCAAAAAACTAAAATGTAGTCAGGGGGTCTGAGCCACTCTTTGTGGAGTCAGCCTCACCATAACACTGACTTGTGTCATCGGGCCATAACCCACACCACCTTATTTCTCTTACTCATCTTCACAATATGAATAAGAGATAAGAATGAAAAATAAACACACACAGCTCAGAGAAATAGCAGCTTTGGCCAGAGAGCACCACCAATGATCCTAAGCTAAAACCAACAGATTTCCTTAGTAATTTAGAAGATTAAAAATCTAAATTTTGTATTAATTACGTTCATTAGCAAATATTTATTAAGCCACTGCTATGTATGATCAGGCACAGGAGACTCCAGAATAACGAAAGCACACTTTTCTACCCTCCCTACCTTCTGAGTCTCGGTCTGTTAGGGAGGGGATCACGCTAACCCAACTGTCACGCTAACACAGCCCGTATCATCACGCAGCCTGGGAATGAGAACACACTAGCCCAACTGTACTGCTAACACAGCCTGTATCCTCATGCACGGGGAACAAGGAGATGCGGAACAGGCCCTTGGAGGCATCAGGTGAATTTGTGACAAACAGTATCATCATGGCCCATTACACATACCTGGGTCTCAGGCATCTTACCCTGTTGGCCCGAGTGCTCTCCGTGCCGACAAATTTCCAGAAGCTAGGACATGTCCAGGGCCACCGTTTCTTCCTGATGCTGCCTGCCACATAGCTGCTAGTCCACCCCCACCTGCTCTGAGCTTCCCCCATTCCTTACAAGTCACACACATCCACCTGTCCCGATGTCCACTAATCTTTATCTTCTCTTTGCTAGAAGGAGCTGCAGTTCCACCAATTTCACTGCTAACATGCCACCTGCAATGTCCTCTGTTTTTTTTACAGCAAGCCCAGCGCATCTTTTCCTAGGAGACACGTCTCAGAATCCTCACTGGCAGAGGGAATGCTATATATTGCAACAATGTGCCAGAATAGGAGTGTGTGTGTGTGTGTGTGTGTGTGTGTGTGTGTGTGTATGTGTGTGTGTGTGTGTGTGTTGACATATCTAGGCACAGGCAGTCCTCAATTAGTACAGTGTATGAAACCACAAGTGTGTGTGTGTGTGTGTGTGTGTGTGTGTGTGTGTTGACATATCTAGGCACAGGCAGTCCTCAATTAGTACAGTGTATGAAACCACAAAAATGGCCAGTTCCGTGCAAAGAAATCTTAGTAATCAAAGGAAAAAACTGCAATTGTTCTGTGACCTTTAAATATTTTTGTCAAGACATTAAAAACCTTACTACTGTCAGTTCAAATGTGTAGTAAAACCAAAACAACTGTAAAATATTTAGTACTACTGCCATTTAAAAAACTGAGAATTATGAGTGGATGGCCTGAGCCCGCAGGTTCGAGACCCGCCTGGGCAGCCAGACCTCATCTCTACAATAAATCAAAAAATCAGCCGGGCGTGGTAGCGTGCACCTATAATTCTGCCTCCTGGGAAGGCTGAGGCGGAAGGATCGCCAGAGCCCAGCAGGTCGAGGCTGCGGTGGCCGGGAGTGGCCACCGCACTCCAGTCTGGGTGACAGAGTGAGACTCCGACTCAAAACAAAAAACAAAAAACTGAGAATTTTTTTTTTTTTTTTTAGTTGGGAATCTCATTGTTACCTAGGCTGGAGTGAGTAGGACACTCACAGCCACCACAGCCTCAGCCCGCTGGGCTCGGTTGATCCTTCTACCTCAGACTTCCAAGTAGCTGGAACTAAAAGCATGCACCACCATGTCCAGCTAATTTTTTGAGCTGCAATTTTATTGTAGAGACGAGGTCTCGCCAAGTAGCCCAGGCCGGTCTTGAACCCCTGGGCTCAGGCAATCCTCTTGCCTCCATCTTCCAAAGTGCTGGGATGACAAGCGTGAGCCACCACGCCTGGCTTCCTTGCTTTCTTAAAGTCAGTCACTTTCCTCCGTCTCAGTAAAATGTCACGCATTTTTCTTTTGAGGCGAAACATAGATAACATCATTTTAAAGTGAACGATTCAGAGGCATGTAGTATATTCACAACATTGTGCAACCACCAGCTCTATCTAGTTCCAAAACATTTTCAACACCCCAAAAGGAATCCGTGTCCTCAGTCCCCCACCCCTGCCCCTGGCAACCACCAATCTATGCTCTGTCTCTACAGATTTACCTATTTTGGACATTTCGTATAAATAGAATCTTATAATAGGTAACCTTTTGTGTCTGGCTTCTTTCACTTAACACAGTATCTTTGAGGTTCATATATGTTGTAGCATCTGTCAGGATTTTGTTCCCTTTTATGACTAATCTCCCCTTGTTTGGACATAACACAGTCTTTTTTAATGCATCCATTTGTTTATCTGCTCATCCACTGATGGACATTTGGGTTGTTTCTACCTCTCAACTATTGTGAATAGTGCTGCTAGTTTGAATAAGCATACAACATTTTATCCTTTCCATTTTTTATGCTGGGAAATAGCTCTGAAAATTCCTTTAAGGTGAAGCTTGTTTTTTTTGTCAGCGTCACTTCCTCTAAGATAGCTTTTTCTTTTCTTCACCACCACGTTCCTTGTCTATGTGCATAAACCACCACGCTCCTTGGGCTGCACACAGAGCCTCTCCACCAGCCATACTATCAACATCCCTAGTCAGTCATGACTTCTGTAAGTCCACGTAATTTTTCCATTTCACTTCCTGTGGTATCACTTTTAGCTGCACTTTTATCTCTGTTGGCCAATTCACTCTCAATTTTAAACATTATTTTTTTGTAAAAGGGCACACTGGTTTATCCCTAATAGACAAGAAGGCCACACAACTAAACACTTTGCTCTGTGTGTGTGTGTGTGTGTGTGTGTGTGTGTGTACCAGGGCACTGGTGCAGTGACCAATCACTGACAGGCTTTGAAAGACATGCTGTGATTGGTCACAGATGGTGCATCTGTTATTTACATGGTGATTGGTGGACAGAACCACTAGCAGCAAGCTTTTGTACTTCATGCAATTACTCAATTCAGTTAACACACTGGGGCAATTAAAATTCAAATTGTGTTGCTGGGGAACTGGAATTACTTAAATCATGGTCACTGGAATTCGTGCATGCCAGAACTGTGCAAAGTGGGGACCATCTATACATGTGGATATGTAGAACCATATATACATATAATACACACAGCACATATATTAAATACTTTGAGGGCAAATCGCACTGTGATAAGTTAGTGTCACCATTGCTGCACAGAGCAACCTACAAAGGGCAGTCTCCTGTCCATTCCATTCCATTCATTCTGGGGGTACTGTCCCCAAGTGCTCATGTGTACATCACACTGGGGCACTGCCAGGACAAGCCAAGACAGACCCAGCCTCAAGAAGTGGCTCCCTCAACCTTTCTCATTTTCTGTGATCTCAGAAACTGAATCACAAGCTGAGTCTGGGCATACAAACAAAGGTTGAGCTGCCTGAAAATAACTGCTACAGGATCAAACTTTTGGTACTATAGTAATATTTTCATAGTACATATTTATTTTAGATCATGTGCAGTTGCCCCTTATACTAAAATCCAGGGATGCTCAAGTGTCTGACACAAAATAACATAGTATTTGCACATAACCTAGGCACATCTCCTATATGCCTTAAATCATCTCTTGGTTACTTGTAACACCCTATACAAAGCAAATGCTATGCAAATAGTTGCTATACTACATTGTTTTTTATTTGTGTTCCTTTTTGTTGTATTGTTATTTTTTATTTTTACGGATATCTTCAGCCTGCAGTTGGTTGCATCTGCATAGGCAGTTAGAAAGAAGTGACCATATTTTTAAAAGGAAGAAAATATGACATCAAAATGAATATGACATCAAAGTTGGTACTAAGAAAGGGGCCTCAGAGAGAAATCACTAAAAGAAAAGTGTATCTTATTTACTGCACAGAATTTTTGCCATGTATTTCCAGGGTCAATTTTGTTTCCTGTTCCCACCATGCCTACAAATATGTGAGATTACAAAATAACAAGTTTCAGGTAGGTGAGCTGTTACGGTAGTTAAAAGTTGTTTTTTAATCAGTCTTCCTAGGGCCCGTGTCTCTGCAGACACGTTGGCCATGACTCACCAAGCAGTGAGTCCTCCCTGGGTACCATTTATTGTCTCTCACACCATGAGAACGGATTCCAGTGCTGGTGGTGATGGAGAGAAAGGAAGACAGAAGAAAGGAAACTACATGCTCAGCCTTCCTTCAAAATGAAATATCAGAGCTTAAAAAAAAAGTTTAGGAACATGAAAACACAGAAAAGGATCAAATCAGACTAGGAGCTAAATTGATATATAAAAGCCAACAAACCAAGAAAGATAGTGCATTGGCTCTTCTTGGTCCCCAAGCTTCCTGGGAGCCAGATCAACATTAGGGTCTTCAACAGGTCATTAACCATTTGCTTTAACACTAATTTAAAATAATACCCCCATTCATTTCATCATGAATAATTCACCTACTTTCCAAGAAGCACCCAACATGACACAATTAAGCAGAAAAAAGTTCTCAATTCTGGCCCGTTCCTTTCTCTTGGTTTACAGTTGACACTAGGAAGTAACTGACACGGGCGGGACCAAGCGCCCGAAGAGGTTTTAAAAAGCATCTGTCCTAGAATAAAAATGTACCGAAGAGTGACGGAAATTCCATCTGTGCCTACAGTTTTCTGTTTCACGATGTCATTCTGTAGTCTACTAATTGGGGGATATGCAAAAATCAGATGTGTCAGTGGAGGCTTGCAGGACAGTGCAATGAGCAACAGTCGCTTGCTACTCAAATGACATTCGACACGGACTGAAACGAGAAATACTTATTGGAAACCTCAGCCCTCATTACCCAAAACAAAGAACAGGCTCTTTCCATGACCAGGCACTCCAGACACCAAATGCAAATTAAACCAACAGAACAAAAACCGTATTCAGAAGGAGCAGATTGCAAAAGCCTTGCTCTGAGTTCAGCCATTTGCAGGCCCTGAGGAGGCCATGTCCTCAGAGAAACACAGCTGGGCCACACGGCCAATGCAGGAGAGGCAGCGCTCCTTTTGAGCCCAGAGGTGCCCGATTTTATCTACCAGAGTCTTTCTGCTTAGAGCTTTTTCTGATCCTGGTTGACTCTATCGCACTGACAACTGAACTGTCGTAAAAAAGGAGATGTGCATTTCCTGCTGACATTTTTTGAAATGACTGCTAAACTTCCTAAAGTCATTTCTTTCTTCTTACCCCCCAAAAGGAGCCTCCTAATCCAACATCTACTCCCATTAGCATCCATCAGCAAAGCAGGTAGGACGAAGATCTGTTCATGTTTACAGGAAAAGAAAGCCAAAAAAAAGGATGTTTCTTTGTTTTGTTTTGTTTTGATTTTTAAAGACCTTTCCCACTATCTGAGGGAGTCTGGTTTATGAAAGAGCCCAAATCTCTTGCCCAGAAGAGAGATCTAGAGTATTTCAGTCAAACGGTGGCTCAGCCTCTGATCTCAATGAGGGAAGGGTCACCAGAGATTATCTTAATCCCACTCATAAAACTGGAGTTCAGGCTAACATGCTGGTGTGTGCAAAGACCATACAGAGGACAGGAGGTAGGGACTGTTGACCAGATCGACCATTCATCACCCTGGGAAAGTCCTGTAGCCACCAGTCATCTCTCCCAAGCAGCTGACAGACGATTTTCACTTCCATCAGTCATCACCCTGGTCTCCAGGAAAACCGGCTCCAGAGGCTGCAGTCCAGCATCGTGAACCTCAACGTTCAGAGGGTAATTTCAGAACCTGTCATGAGGCAAGAGGCCTCCACGACGGACAGCCCAAGGACGTGGCCCTCTTCCCTCCCCCGCAGACAAACAGGTAGGGAAAACACTCCGGCACCCATTTCACACAGCCCAGCAAGCTTCTCTCTTTGTCCTGGCTGCCAGGAACCTCAGAGCCACCATCTGTCTCAGGAGGCCCTGAAAGCCGATTTCATCCCTTCCTCCCTGCTTCTGTGATCATCCTTTTCACTTTACCGGGCCTGCACTTTTATTATGAGTTGTCTCAGGTTGTTTTGTAAAGCAGGCAGAAGATAAACAAAGCAATAGAAACATGATCTATCTTTCTTGGGACTGCTATTCCTTCAAGAGTGAGTGTGTGTGTGTGTGTGTGCGCGTGCGCATACACACACGTGTTCTCAAGGTCTGGGCACTGAAGCAGCCCCTGCCAGTCACTCACACAGTTCCTAAATCTCAGAACCAAAGGGCCATTCTTAAACACTTGAAATGCCCAGTTAATATTCTCCAACTTTTTGAATATACCATATAACCACGTTAGCAGACCTCCTAGTTCTGATGTGGATAGAGCCCCCTGGGCATTGGGCAGCATGACGGGGCCCTGTTGATGCCTAAATTAAATTTCCTTTAGCATGTGGTCATCCTTCATGGTCACCAGATGACTTGATATATCCCTATCCTACTCAGAGAATAATAAGAAAAGAATAAAGCTGCTGGCTGGTACACAGCAAGCATTCAATAAGTGTCAGTCATGGATGTGAGAACCCAAGCCTGCTTATTTTTCCATTAAAAGATACTTTAGTATTTCTTACTGAATAACAATTGCATGCAACAAACATTTTTGCCAAGCACCTATTATGAGCAACGCACTGTGCTAGGTGTTAGGAGGGAAATAAAGAATAAAGAACAGGTGCCGTCCTCGAGGAAGCTTGTGACAAGGACTAGCAATTGAACTCGTGAACTCATCTTGGAAAAAGTGCTACATACCTCACTGTTGAATATCACTACGGTCACCTTCAAAGTACTCCCCTTGGGCAGCTATGCACTGATGCCAATGATACCTGTCAAAGTAATTTTGGAACTCTTCTTCTGGAATGGCCATCAGAGCTGTTGTCATATTACCCTTGATGTCCTGACTCTCATCAAAATGTCTTCCTTTCAATATTTCCTCTATCTCCGGGTAAAGAAAAAAGTCATTGGGGGCCAGATCAGGTGAGTAGGGAGGGTGTTCTGATACAGTGATTTGTTGACTGGGTAAAAGCTCCCTCAATGACAGAGCTGTGTGAGCTGGTGCAGTGTCACATGCAAGAGCTCCTTTGAGACCATTTTTGCACACGCTTTTCTCATGCCAAGATTTTCAGTTAAGATTTTCTTGTTTCTCTTTTGATGCTTATTTTTAGCCTGCTATGCTTCTCACAGTCAGCTGATGATCCTGACACAAAATTTGACGAATTGTTGCAATGTTTTTGTAAGTTCTACTCGTTACTGGCCATCCTGACGACTCTTTGTCAGTGACGCTTTCTCTCCCCTTGGAAATATGTTCCATCCATTTGTACACAGCCGTTTTCTTCATGGCATTATCCTCATAAACTTGGACTAACGTGTCCCTGGTTTTACTTCCACTCTTGCCAAGCGTCACAAGAAATTTAATGTTTGTCTGTTGCTCTAATTCAAGCACCAACATTCTCGCGATGGCACACAAAACCATGCAGCAACAATAATGAATGCCACTCAGCAAGACACCCCCCCACGGTGACACAAACACAGCTGGGAGACATGGCTGTATCAAGGCAACAAAACTTTACCAAGTTGTTTGTACAGTGCTGCCAACATACGCGCCCGGTGGCAAGTTTGCGAACTTAATGGTCCCACCTCGTATAAGGCACCGGGATAGAAAGAAGCCAAAACAACTGGAATCTGGACAAAAACAGATACCAGGTATTCAAAGATAATCGCGATCTCAAGGATCTACAAACAAGTTCGTCTGACTCCATCATTCCGTGGGTTCCAATGTGGGGTCTACAAACAGTCTTCGTAACCACAATAAAAGATGGCGAGCGAAGTGCATCATGGCAAGTAATATAACAGCGATCGTAAGGAGGCACTGGCTGAGAACATCCGCCTCCACGATGGCATGGCATACTGTGAAGTGGGTAGGTATCACCATTCTTCTTTAACACATTGGGATCTGAGGCTCAGGGATGTGGGTAATTCGATATCTGGTCAAACCCAGCAAAGACAGTGATGGTCATGAGTCATCATCGCCTGACCCTAGTATCCCTCTATGCCTCCGGAGGGAAGCCAGAATAAAGGAGATTCATACCTGTCAGGGGGAGGCGGACAGAAATGATTCAGGAAGTGTGAGGGTTTGGGCCTAAAAGATATGAAGAAATGATGATGATGATGGCGGCGGCAGCTGCTAACATTCGTACAACTCCATAAAACAGGCACCGTCACTATTCCTATTGTCCAGATAAAGAAACTGAGGCTCAGAGAGGTCACACCGCTGGACGGCGGCAGAGCCAGGACTCGAACCCAGACAACTGGCCTCAGGAATCCACGCTCCTGACCACTCAGGACAAAGCCTTTGGGTCCGCAGAGCTCTGTGATCAAAGGCTCGGAGGCTGAGCACGCTTAAGAAATGGCAGGAGGAGAGGAGAGAGGGAGATAGCAAGCCGAGGGTCTTCTTTGCCTCTGTAGAAACAGGAGTCTGAACCCCATCACGCACTCTGGGGGCTCCCGGCAGGGTCCTTCCCACACCCCCAGGCTGGCGTGATAGCATCTCAGCCTCATGGCCGTCCCTCCCAACAAGCCTAGAAGAGGGACTCCCTTTCATTCCTCCAAGTCTTCCTCCACTCTCCCTGACCTTCGGCATGAACTGTCCTCGCTTCTCATGGCTCTGCGTCCTGCCATTTGCCAGATTCCTCCCCATCATCTGAACAATCTTCTGGATAAAACTAACAGGGGAAGCCTGCAAAAGCCACTCTCTGCAACTGCTCGATGCTTCCTTTAAACCCCCTCCAGCATACAACTATACCGGGTTTGTAGCACGAGACAGAGGTTTGAGACCAGCCTGGGCAACTTGGTTATCTGAAACCACTTACCTCTTCCCGCCCCATTTGTACATCTGATTCCAGTGCGTGTCTACTCAGAAGTTAAGGTGCATGGGCTCTCTTAACTTTAAACTTTAGATAAAGTATCACCTATGCTCTGACTCATGCCAGATAAAGAGTGAGGATCCAGCCGGGCATGGTGGCTCATGGCTATAATCCCAGCAATTTGGGAGGCCAAGGGAAGAGGTCTGCTTGAGCCCACAGGCTCGAGACCCACCTGGGCAACTTAGCGAGACCTCATCTCTACAATAAATCAAAAAATTAGCCGGGCATGGTGGCACGTACCTGTAGTTCCAGCTACTTGGAAGACTGAGGCAGAAGGATCGCCTGAAACCAGCAGGTCGAGGCTGTGGTGGCCGGGAGCAGTCACTGCACTCCAGCCTGGGTGACAGAGTAAGATTCCAACTCAAAAAAAAAAAAAAAAAAGAGTGAAGATCCCTGCTATCGTGCTACAAACAGCTCAGGACTCAACGTGGGGCTCTGACCTTTCCATTCTAACGTCCTTCACCAATTAAAGCAGAAGACTTTGCTGGGTGCTGTATAAGCTCAACTAAATGTGTGTTTGTTTTAGATTGTCTGTTTACTTGTCCCTGGGAATGAAACACTTCCCCAACTTGGAATGGCCCCCGCAGCCCACTGGCCAATGCAAAGCGTGGTCTGGGCAAGGATTCAGGAGCAGACACTCGATTGCTTTCTTCATGTCCTTAATAGCACTTGGCGCAGGGCTGGCACTAAAGTATTACTCTGAACAGTAATTTATAATGGTTTCATTTCCTTCCCATCAGGATAAAAAGCCACAGAGCTGGAGGGCAGTGTCATCAGTCTTGGGAACAAAATAGTCCTCTTGCATTGACTTTCTTGCTTTCACTTTTTGTAATTTAAGGAAGACTTCCAAACAGTTTGCCTCTTGAGATGTCATAGTTTGACATGAAATTTTATGAAGCACTGACTTTAGTGCTCTGAAGATCAGAACCTTAAACAGCTAATGTGAAATCTGTAGAGAATGATCCCTAAGTTATAACCGCCACGTGCCATTCTTCCATATGTCAATTTAGAACAGTGGTAAAGATTTTGCAAGGCAGAAAATAATTCACATCCTGACACAGCCCATTCCATGATTTATGGGCCTTCACAACAGATCGATTGCATTTTGCCTTGTGGAGGAAAAGTCCATTCCAGCAAAGGGAGGCATGGAGCTGGTTTCTGAACTTATTGGTGTCCCTTGTTTTAAACTGAACTCACGATATGAAATCTACAATCACATCAGGTGCAAAGGTGTGAGTTTTAGATAAGGATGACCACAGTATGTCTTTCATCATCCAACCACCCTGAGAAAGTGATTTGATATCTAAAAATAATATTCCCACGTTTCCAGAAATATAGTTATTGGCTAGAAAGTACCTGTAGAGATAAAAGTAATATAAATGAAAAATAAGAGCCACACACACACTAACATATACTGGGTTCTACCAAGGAGTTCACCAGGAGGAAGCGTGCTCACCCCAGTAGAAGGAGCCCTAAAATATAAACATTTGACATTCCCAAAACCTAAGACTTAAAATTCTAGATCATGTAAGTCAAAGCTTTGTAGCAGAATTTCAAGTACACAGGCACGACATTTTCTTTTCATGCTCACATTAAAATATAGGAAAATGTCCATGATAAGAAACAGAAGCCAGGTGCAGTGGCTCACACCTGCAACTCCAACACTTTTTGAGGTGGAGGCAGGAGGACTGCCTGAGCCCAGCGGCTCGAGACCAGCCTGGGCAACTTGGCAAGACCTTGTCTCTACAATAAATCAAAAAATCAGCTGGGCATGGGGGCGCATTCCTGTGGCTCCAGCTACTTGGAAGGCTGAGGCAGAAGGATCGCCTGAGCCCAGCAGGTCGAGGCTGTGGTGGCTACACTCCAGTCTGGGTGTCAGAATGAGACTCTGACTCAAAAAAAAAAAAAAAAAAGAAAGAAAAAGAAAAAGAAATACAAATAGAAGAAACTGTGGGAATGATTATAGGGCTGGCAGAGATGTTCACGCCCACAGGTCAAGTCCCACAGTGTGATCAATGTCCATGACCCAATGGCTGAGGACTGCATGTGACCCAGGGAGGTAGCCATGGCTTCCCTCCCTACACCCTGCCCCTCTGCCTGTCGGCCCAGACTGAGCCCAGGATGTCCTCAGTCCTCCCGGTCCACACGCCTGCCCAGGTCTTGCTGCATCTCTCTTTTGCCGGCATATCCAATCACTCTCCCTGGGTGGGAGCAGCGCCTTGCAATAGCAGCTCGTACTGCTCCCCCTGCCTGAAACTGGCTTCCCCCTATCTGCTCACCTTTCCAGCGCACCAGGCTTAGCCATCATCCATCTCGTTCACACCTTTCCAGAGCAAGCACCCACCACCCGGGCCCATCCTTGCCCACCTCCATGGCCCTGGGTGCCAGCTTATAACTCAATAAATACTAGTGGACGACTGGCCCATGCAGATGCGTGACACACAGTTGGGTGGAAGGAAAGTGTGTGAGGAATCAATAATGAGAACCTCATAACAACATCTTAACCTGTAAAACATCTAGAAAAAGGAAGTCCAGGTGAATCTGCAATCAACAGGCACTCAAAATCGAAGAGACACACCTAGATCACTCTAACCTGTCAACACCATCAGGAAAGGGCCAATGACACCTAAATGAAGGGACACTGGGTGTTTTTTTTTAAAGTCACAAGCCATGACCAGGGAACTCCTTTTTTGTTTTTTTAAAGGGCTCTTTCGAGGCATTCATGGAAAAGGCAGAAGCAGCGAAGTCACGTGGCCTATTCATTTCTTTCTTGGACACATCTGTCTTCAACCTGTGCTCCTGGCTGCTGGGTTTACAAAGGTCCTCAAGGTGCAGCCATCTTACCCAGCCAGGCTCCTGCCAAGAGGTCCCTCACGGGGGTGGAGTCCATGCAGAAGGCAAGAAGGGCTTTGCAGAGTGACTGGGGACAACCACATGTCAGTCCCTCGGGATTGAGCACAGAGAATGAGGAAGGTGGAGAAAGCAGCCAGAGCACAACCAGCCACAAGAGCACCAAGCCAAACAGGTACAGTCACCCAGCAGGCCAGAGTGGCGGGAGATCAGGGTGCAGCAGTCACAGGAGAAGTCCCAAAGGCAAGAGGTGGCAGATGAGAAGGACTGTGCAAGCTGCACCAGGAAACCGGGCCTTTATTCTGCAGGAAGTGGAGAGTAACTTATGCCACATGCCAGTCTGAGCTGTCTCTTCCGCTGTCTCTGAGTGCGAGGAATGACAAAAGGAAAAGAGTCCGGCTTTGGGACACCTGGCCAGTCCTGCCTCGGCCACTCTGGAAGCACAGTCTGGAGGGCTGCGTGACCTGTCCTCGCATTCAGTGGGACAGGAAGCAATTTTTAAAGATGGCTCCAATTTCATAACAGACACTATAATGCTCCAATTCTACCCTATTTTAGATCCCATATATCATTCTTCTAAAAAAATTCAGTTTCCTTAGTGTGTCGAACAAAGCGCTTATTACGTTTGGAAAGCTGACGGGCATTCTCTTCCATAAATGGCGGAATGCTTGACTTCTGTTCCTCAACACATGAGGTCACGGAGGAGAATGCCACCAACCGGGCCACATGTCTTCATACGAGCAAATGTCTTCGCGTGAACTGCTCGCCATGAAGAATGAATGTAAGCACGGTAGTGACGGGAGGATATCCAGCTTCAATTTGGGTGGGGAGGCAGATTCTTTTTTTTACCCCACCTCGAGAAAACTCAAGTTTGCTAATTCCTACTTTTCAAGAAAAACCTGCTAAACCGTAACTTCCGCTAGTCTAAGGGACAAAGATGTTTTTGAAATGTTATTACTAACCAACTATGATAGAGTAGAAAGCTGAGTAAGGATGTGTGTTCAACACCATCTTCTGCATTTCTTACCTAATGCCTTGCTATTATCCAAGATGCCCGTGAAATGTACTTCTTGAAAAGCTCCTAAGTGAAAAACACCGTGCGAGATGTCATAAAATTTAAAAACCACTATATTTAGCAAAATCCACAATCCCAAGAGCTCACACTGTACAGAGGAACCTACCAGCATCTCCATATCATTGAAATGTCCTTTTGCCTAAGCGGCACTCATATTATGAACACCTAGCCACTTACCTTAAAAAAGAAACTGTTCACATACTGCTGAAATACCATTCAAAAGAGGGAATATATGGATTTTTTTTTTTTGAGTCATAATTTCACTCTATAGGCCAGGCTGAGTACGGTGGAACAACCAGAGCTCACTGCAGCCTTGACCTCCAGAGCTTAAGCAAAAATCCCTCTACCTCAGTAGATAAACTACCATCATGCCAGTTTAATTTTTTTTTTGTAGTGACAGGATCTCACTATGCTGCCCAGGCTAGTCTCAAACTCCTGGACTCAAGCAATCCTCCCACCTTGGCCTTCCAAAGTGCTGGGATTATAGAACATGAGCCACCACACCTGGCCAATGTAACTTCTGAATCTTAAACTCTGCATAAATGGAAATTTTGGCCATTTGCACCACATCTCAAGTGCTACTGCCTTTATGCTTTTATTCTATTTTTGAGTGGGAGTCTCACTCTGTCACTCAGGATGGAGTACAGTGGCACACTCATGACCCAGGCTGGAATACAGCGGGATGCTCACAGCCACCGCAGCCTCGACCTGCGGGACTCAGGTGAACTCATGACCACCGCGGCCTCGACCTGCTGGGCTCCGGCGATCCTTCCGCCTCAGCCTTCCGAGGAGCTGGAACTACAGGCGCGCGCTACCACGCCCGGCTCATTTTTGATTTATTGTGGAGATGAGGTCTCGTCAAGTTGCCCAGGCGGGTCTCGAACCCACGGGCTCAGGCAATCCACTCACCTTGGCCTCCGAAAGTGCTGGGATTACAGGCTGAGCCACTGAGCCCAGCCTATTTTTTTTAATTTTTAATTTTGAATATGTGGGGTACAATTCAGGGTTAGGTATGCAGATGTTCATTATTCAGGTATCCTCATTTTTTTTTTTTTATAGAGATGGGGTCTTGCCGTGTTGCCCAGGCTGGTCTTGGGCTCAAGCGATTCTCCTACCTTGGCCTCCTGAACTGATGGGATTATAGGCCTGAGCACCAACGTTTCACCTTCATTTTAGTAATGAAGAAATGAGAGTCCAAGAAGATTCAATAATTTGCCCCAGAACAAAGAACTACAAATCAACAGGAAATCTAAGGACTCCAAGGACCGAGCTCTGTTCTCCCTCCTGCACTAGAAGGCTCTGGAACCTTCCCCCACTGCCAAATTCTGGCCAGGACACTTCAGGAAAGATAAAAACCCGGTGGCATCTAGTCAGTGAAGAGCATGAACACGGTCCATGGTAGCAGGAGGTCTGGGAAGGGCTTGTGGGGACACAGGCTCGACCTGGCACTTTCACAGCTTGAATGGGGAAGAAGGTGAATGTCAAGAACTCACAAAAAGACAGATTTTACTTCAGATGAAGGAAGGACTTTTCCTTCCATGCTACTATCCCGAGGGTGGGTGGAATAAGGTGCTTGGGGAGAGAGTAAGCTCCAGGCCAGCAGGGATATTCAAGCATCAGGAAATGAGCACTTCTCAGAGGAAGACGAGCTTGGATATTGGGCTTGAACATCCTCAGACCCTGATCCAAGCTAGGAGTCACCTACTAGATGGTTGGTTTCAAATCAGCAAGCATCTGAGAAAAAAAACTTCCCATGGAAAGAACAAGTGACAAAGTCTGAAATCTCAAACACAATAAAACAAGTCACAAGTGTTATCTACGTCATATTCCCATGATGGCAAAGGGTAATTCACTAGAGAAAATGGAAGGAACTACACAACTCAGGAGTTCATGTGCCAAAGAAAACAAGAAGTATCTGGCAGCTGTGCTCAGTCCATGGCATGAATCAGGGACAAAGACTTTCAGTCTCCCCGATCAAGTCCCATGTTAATTCATACTTATAGTAAAACCTTTTGCTGAGCCCCTTAATGACTCACATTCGATTTCAATAAATCTGCCCTGAAGTCCGTGAGCAGGGGCCACCTGGTATAAACACAACATCAAAAGGAAGAATAATGAAGTGACACTAAAAACCAAAGTTATAGCCGGGCTCGGTGGCTCAGCCTGTCATCCCGCGCCTTTGGGAGGCTGAGGTGAGTGGATTGCCTGAGCCCGCGGGTTCGAGACCCGCCTGGGCAGCAAGACCTCATCTCTACAATAAATAAAAAAATCAGCCGGGCGTGGTAGCGCGCGCCTGTAATTCCGGCTACTGGGAAGGCTGAGGCGGAAGGATCGCCGGAGCCCAGCAGGTCGAGGCTGCGGTGGCCGGGAGCGGCCACTGCACTCCAGTCTGGGCGACAGAGTGAGACTTCAACTCAAAAAAAAAAAAAAAAAGAACCAAAGTTATAGCCCAAGAAGTGAAGCATGAGCACCCCAAAAGCTTCATAGCCAAGTACAAAAGGCTAGTAACTCCTACTCTGAATTGTGTCATTCCCCAAATTCATATGTTGAAACCCTAACCCCTAGGACTTCGGAGTGTAGCTGCATCTGGAGACCGGGTTAACGAGGTAACTAAGTTAAATGATGTCATTAGGCCATGGAAAGTTTTGGGAGGTCAGGCAAGAGGACTGCCTGAGCCCGCAGGTTCGAGACCAGCCTGGGCAACTTGGTGAGACCTCATCTCTACAATAAATCAAAAATTAGCCGGGCATGGTAGCGCGCACCTGTAGTTCCAGCTACTCGGAAGGTTGAGGCGGAAGGATCGCTGGAGCCCAGCAGGTCGAGGCTGCGGTGGCTGGGAGCGGCCACTGCACTTCCAGTCTGGGTGACAGAGTGAGACTCAACTTCAGTAACATCAGTAAGGTTCAAAAACCCTCAAAAACCATATTAGACCGTTGTCCCTTATAAAAAAACTTAGTCATGAAAGAACCTTGAACACAGAGGAAGGTGAATTGGCCCCGAGAAAGGCCACGGAAGGATTCTAACTACCCTGTGAAAGGCCTTTCTATTTCCCATGCTTATCCACCAGAAACTGGTGGAAACAAAATCAATAAAGATTTAAGTCAAGTATCCCTGGCTTTGTCTGGACCTATAACTAACACCTTTATCCCAACACTTTAGGAGCCAAGG
Source organism: Cephalopachus bancanus (assembly GCA_027257055.1). NCBI lineage: Eukaryota > Metazoa > Chordata > Mammalia > Primates > Tarsiidae > Cephalopachus > Cephalopachus bancanus. The sequence continues at coordinate 761,078 of JAPVLO010000557.1, forward strand.
GAGGCTGCTTGACCCAAATTCGAGATGTCTGGGCAAATGTGGCAAGACCAGTCTTTTAAAATTTAAAAATTAGTTAGTCCCACTGTTTCGGAAAGCTGAGGCAGAGGACGCTGAGCCCAGAAGGGCGAAGCTGCGGGTAAGCGTGATCTTGTCAGCATTCCAGTGGGCAACACAGGGGAGACCCCAACTAATTTTTTTTTTTAAAGTCAGAATCCCAAGTTTCATTTCAAAATAAACTGGATCCTCTCATAGCAAATCAAGTGGGGATTACAGGTGTGAGTCACCACACTGAAGTTTATTTTTAACCCCCTCCCCCCCGCAGTGCCCACTGACCACTTCCAAAAACTTTCTCCAAAATCAATAACTCATATTAGTTACATTTGCTCCAGCCATTTTTCTACCCCTCCCAAAAAAACTATAGAATTATGAAATGAAACCTGAATGGACAGAAAGGCAATATGATGTGAATTAGGCTTTCTCAGAGGCCAAAGCTCCCGCACACTGGAAGGTATTTTCTAGGACTGGATCGCAAGCTGTAGAAGGACCTTATCTACCTGTCCCATGCTGTATCCACGGCACCTGGAATAGTGGCTGGCAAGCAAATGGAGTCAATAAAGATTTGAAGTCAAGTATCCCTGGCTTTGGGCTGGACACTATAACTCACACCTGTAATCCCAACACTTTAGGAGACCAAGGCGGGAGGGCTGCTTGAGCCCAGGAATTCGAGACTAGTCTGGGCAACTTGGCAAGACCTCGTCTCTATAAAAAATTTAAAAATTAGCCTATAGTCCCAGCTGTTCGGAAAGCTGAGGCAGAAGGATCGACTGAGCCCAGAAGGTCGAAGCTGCGGTAAGCCCTGATCTTGTCACTGCATTCCAGCCTGGGCAACACAGTGAGACCCCAACTGAAAAAAAATTTTTTTTTAAAGTCAGAATCCCTAGCTTTCATTTGCAAAAGTAAACTGGATCCTCTCATAGCAAATTATCAAGTAAAGGGGAATATAAATATACCAGTCAGCCATATCAACATAATTGTCATTCTTGAACTACAAATTTCACTCTCAGCTTCCTTATAGCCAAGGTAACAATGGAAACCAAGCCTTTGCTTATACTGATTTCTGGGGGGGGGGATCATTTCTCTAAACATTTACAAAACGGACACTGAGAAAAAAAACAATGCTCCCAGTTGCATTCATACAAAAATGCAATATTCAAGTTCACAGGGCCTTCTCATGAAAGCAGCATCCTTTAATGAAAGTAGGGGGCATACATGCAATGCTAAACTTCAACCCAGTAAGACCTATTCTGTGAGAGGCTTTGCATATAGGGGCCCAATGGTAACAAAATGACAATCTCAATTGTGTTTGTCTTTAAGACGAGCTATTCTCACATAATACAACACACTGGCACGCTACAGTCAGTTCTGAGGTCTGGCACTGAATTTCGTATGATGTCATCAAACCTCCATGATGGTCCCCAATAATTTTTCCCTCCTGATTCCACAGCCCCATGAAGTCACCTCCCACACGGAATAACTCTGATGAGTGGCCTACAGGATACTGCAGAAATGACAGCATGTGACTTCTGAGATTAGGTGATTAAAAAAAAAAAACATTATAGCTTTTACCTGGCCTCTTGAATCATGTGTTCTGGGAAAGCCAGCAGCCACGTAATACAGACGACATTCCAGAGGAGTCTTTCTGCTAAAAACAACACTAACTTGGGAGGCACTGAGTGAGGTAACTTGGAAGCCAGTGCACCAGCCCCATTCACGCCCTCCGACAACAGTGGCCTTGGCCAATGTGATGACTGCAGCCTCGTGAGACCATTAGCCAGTCACCTGGCAAAGCCACTCCGGGAACCCTGGCCCCCAGAAACTGTGTGAGATAATAAATGTTCACTGTCTAAGCCACTTGGAACAACATATAACTAAAACATAAAAGAGATTTCGGTTAACTGGAATTGGTGTGCTGGGAAAAAAAAAAAAAATCAAGCCAAAAAAAAAATAAAAACTAAAATGGCTAAGTGCAGTGGCTCACATCTATAATTCCAGCACTTTGGGAGGCCAACATGGGAGGACTGCTTGAGCTCAGAAGAGTTCAAGGTTACAGTGAGCTATGATAGGCTACTGCACGCCAGCCTGCAAAACAGAGTGACACTCTGTATCTTAAAAGGTAAAAATAAAAAACCAAAATGTGCAGGTGGCTTTGGAATCTGGCCGTGGGCAGAAGTTGGAAGGACTTTTTATTTTTTAATTTTTATTATAAAGATGTGGGGTACATTTCAGGGTTAGATACACAAACAGTGATCATGCAGGTCCCCTTGTGGATGAGGTATGCCCCTCCCTCCTCTAGCAGTTTCCCTCAACTGCCAATCCCACCCCCCTCCCCTGCCATAAAGAAGGACAAATATATGGAAAGACTTTTAAGAAGAGCTTCAGCAAAACCTTGAAGAGACCCGGAAAAGCTTAGTAGAACCCTGATGGCCTTTCAGAAGGTTGTGATGGTTGGTGTAAGAAGAGGAAATTTTGATTGGAAATTAAAAAAGGAGCTCCTTGTTATTTTGTGACAGCAAGTTTAGCAACACTGTTGCCTGCTGTAATATGAGAGGGGGGAAATGTATCTAATGAAGTGGTTGCTTTACTTGAGGAGAATTCCAGCGTTGAAAGTGTCAACTATGAAATCTTCTGTTAAGAACTCAGGAAAAGGCCAGGTGTGGTGGCTCACGCCTATCATCCCAGCATTTTGGGAGGCCAAGGTGAGGGGACTGCCTGAGCCCAGCCTGGGTAACTTGGCAAGATCTTGTCTCTACAATAAGGGATCTAGGTTGTGTGCTCCTTGTGAGAATTTAATGCCCGATGATTCCCACTGTGGGAAGCTGAGGCAATGATGCTATGTATTTTATTACATATTATAATGTAATAATAGAAATAAAGTACACAATAAATGTAAGTGTCTGAATCATCCCCAAACTGCCTCTCCCTCACTACCCACATCCCCGTGGTGGAAAAATTCTCTTCCATGAAACTGGTTCCGATGCCAAAAAGGTTGGGGACCACTGAATTAAAGTGAATCCCAGTAAGATTCATAGGGTACCTACAAATAACTATAATTAAATAAGTAATAAGTATAATTAAAAGAGATATGCCAGCCGGGTGCAGTGGCTCACACCTGTAATCCCAGCACTTTGGGAGGACAAGGTGGGAGGGTCATTTGAGGCCAGGAGTTCAAGACCAGCTTGGGTAACACATTGAGACCTCTTCCCTATAATTAAAATAATAACAATAATTCCAGCAGAATCTCCTCAGCTTGGACTGAAAGACACAGAGGCAATATGCAATAAAATTCTACTGGCAGGAAGCAGCCAGAAATCTACTTAGCCGGAAACATGGGTTAACGTTCATGGAAACAGAAGGATCAATGTGTGACATAATAAATGCTTATTAAGATGCTAAATTCTGAGGTTATTGTTCACACAACATTAGATAATGAATATATTAATATATTTCCCCCCTGAAACACAGAGTAAAGATTCAAGATTATTCCTCTAATCGGATTCAAAAATGCAAGCAAAGAGTAAAGAAAAATCAAATAAGCCAACTTAACAGCCCCAGTAATTCTTCAAATATATCAGGCAACAACATTTTAAATGGTTCAAAATCAGGGACTCAAAAGTTTTTCCGAAACATTTTTAGAAAGTAAAGCTTGGTTTTTCTACATGAATAACATACTCAAATAGCTTAAAACCATATCAGGAAATATACCATAAACACAGCCCTCTCTTTCACCCTGATCCTCATCCTGCCAAGGGTCTCCATCCCCACCACATTCCAATAGCCACCCCACATGGAAACACTATTGCTAGTTTCTTAGGAATTCCTCCAGAGTTCTGAAGACATGAGCAAATATGAACCAAGTTCATCTTATTTTCTCCCTTCTGAAAAAAAAAAAAACAGGTAGTATATTTTACACACTATTCTGCATCTCAGGAATCTTTGTTTGTCTTTGAGTTCGGGTCTCATTCTGTCTACCCAGGCTGGAGTGCAGTGGCATGATCACAGCTCACAGCCTCGACCTCTTGTGCTCAAGTGATCTTTCCGTCTCAGCCTCCTAAGTAGCTGGGGATACGGATGCACCATCATGCCTGTTCATTTTTTAAAAAATTTTGTAGAGATGGCCGGCGCAGTGGCTCAAGCCTGTAATGCCAGCACTTTGGGAGGCCGAGGCAAGAGGATTGCCTGGGCTCAGGGGTTCAAGACCAGCCTGGGCAACCTGGCGAGATCTCGTCTCTACAATAAATCAAAAAATTAGCTGGGCATGGTTGCGCACGCCTGTAATTCCAGTTACTTGGAAGGCTGAGGAGGAAGGATCACCTGAGCCCAGCAGGTCGAGGCTGCGGTGGCCGGGAGCGTGCCACTGCACTCCAGCCTGGGTGACAGGGTGAGACTCCAACTCTAAATAAATAAATAAATAAAATTTTTGTAGAGGTGACATTTCACTATGCTGCCTAGGTTGCTCTCAAACTCCTGGGCTCAAGCAATCCTCCCACCTCAGCCTCCTAAAGTACTGAGATGACAGACATGAGACACCACACCCAGCCTCAGGAAATTATAAATTACCGGGCAAGTGGTCCATACAAGGCTCTATTTATTCTCCGACAAAGATCTGGATAATGCATGGTCTGCGAAGCCCAATTTTGTTGGAGTCAAATGTTTTAAAGCAGCAGTTCCCAATCTTTTTGGCATCAGGGACCGGTTTCATGGAAGACAATTTTTCCACAGATGCAGAGGGAGGGGTGGTTTGGGGATGATTGAAGCAGCAAGCACGTTACATTTATTGTGCACTTTATTTCTATTATTATAACATTGTGACATATAATAAATTATATAGCATCACCACCTCAGATCCTTACAAGGAGGAGACAACCTAAATCCCTTACATTTACAGTTCACAATAGGGTTCGCATGCCTATCCTAAGAATCTTTTTTTTTTTTAATTTTTCATTTTAAAGATGTGGGGTACAATTCAGAGTTAGGTATACAAATGTTCATTACGCAGGTACCCTTGTGGATGAGGTGTGTCCCCTCCACACAGATTCCCACTACTGCCAATCCCACTCTCCCTGCCATTTTCTATGGGAATTCAATGCCAACACTGATCGGACAGGAAGCAGAGCTCAGGCGGTAATGTGAGCGATGGGAAGTGCCTGCAAATGCCGATGAAGCTTTGCTCTCTTGTCCACCGCTCACATCCTCCCAGTTCCTAACAGGTCACAGATGGGTACCCTTCTGTGGCCCGGGGCTCGGGGACCCCTGTTTTAAAGGATTAAAAATCAACATAAAGTATGTCTGAAATTCAACTCAAATTTCATTATCCATAAGCAAACTCTACTCAAACCAAGGAGTACACCCTCACACTAGCGGTTAAAAAAAAAAAAAAAGGCAAAACCCAAAAAAATCATTAGCAGGAATCCAAATCATCCCACGGCCAAAGAACCAGCTGCAAAATCTGTTACAAATTGTCCAATCTGGCCTAACACAAATGATTAACAAATACACTTGTCTCTATCCAGCCCTGAGCGTTAGGTTCCTGAAAAAGACTCTCTTAGGAGACACTTCGGTTAATTCGTGTAAAATAAACAACTCTTTCAATGGGGGAGAAAAGTGGTTGTAAAGATTTGGTTTGGAAGAAAGCTATGAAAGCTGTTTTACTTTGCTTAAAATAAAGACAAGCAGCACACTAAAGTATCAATGACACTTTACATATCTTACCAGCAATGGGATTTCTATTTCATTGACCTAATTTCTCTAGTTCACCTTTTTGCGTTTACAAATGTCCAAGTCCAAAAGTGTGATGCTGCCTCAGATCTCCCATCCTGATCTTGGTGTTGTTTGCTTGGCCTCAGTACCCATCACCCCACGCACTCACCTCCCGCTAGCTCTTCCGACCTCCTCCAGACTTCAAGCAACAGGGATGAATCTTTCCAAAGCACGCTTTTACGGTTGAGGCCAGGAGTTCGAGACCAGCTTGGGTAGCACATTGAGACCTCATCCCTATAATTAAAATAATAATAATAGCCGGGCTCGGTGGCTCAGCCTGTAATCCCGCGCTTTGGGAGGCTGAGGTGAGTGGATTGCCTGAGCCCACGGGTTCGAGACCCGCCTGGGCAGCGAGACCTCATCTCTACAATAAATCAAAAAATTAGCCGGGCGTGGTAGCGCGTGCCTGTAATTCCGGCTACTCAGAAGGCTGAGGCGGAAGGATCGCCGGAGCCCAGCAGGTCGAGGCTGCCATGGCTGGGAGCGGCCACTGCACTCCAGTCTGGACGACAGAGTGAGACTCCAACTCAAAATAATAATAATAATAATAATTCCACCAGAATCTCCTCAGCTTGGACTGAAAGACACAGAGGCAATATGCAATAAAATTCTACTGGCAAGAAGCAGCCAGAAATCTACTTAGCTGGAAACCCGTTCACTTCCGGGAAAGGCTCCCACTGGCCAGAGGACCACGTCACACTGCCGCCTGGCACAAAGTCATCCACCCTGGCCCCATCCTTCGTGGCCATGCACACCTCCCACTGTGTCACACCTGCGCCCCTCACTCCTTGATCCCTGCATCCCACTGACATGAGCTCCTCACTAGCTTTTTTAATTTCCATTGTAGAGATGAGGTCTCGCCAAGTTGCCCGGGCTGGTCTCAAACCCATGGGCTCAGGCAATCCGCTCACCTTGGCCTCCCAAAGTGCTGGGATGACAGGCTGAGTCACCGAGTCCCACCTTTTATATTTTTATTATTATTTTTTTTTTTGAGTCAAGGTCCCACTCTGTTTCCCAGGCTAGAATGCAGTGGCATGATCAGGGTTCACTGCAGCCTCAACCTCCTGGGCTCAGGCAACCTTTCTGCCTCAGCCTCCCAAACAGATGGGACTGCAGGCATGCACCACCACGCCCAGCTGATTTATTTATTTATTTACTTTTGTAGAGACAAGGTCTTGCTACATTGCCTAGGCTGGTGTTGAACTTCTGGGCTCAAGAGATCTTCCTACCTCGGCCTCCCAAAGTGCTGGGATTACAGGCATGAGCCACTGTGCCCAGCCCTAAATTCTTCCCTTCCAACTGTTCGCTGTTATGGGCTTGATTGTGTCATCGGTGTTGTCCCCACCCGCTTCCCCCCAGACCCTCTTGCCCAAATTCCTATGTTAAAGTCTTAACCCTCAATACCTCAGAATGGAGACCGGAACTTTAAAGATATGATTAAGCTGGCTAGGCACAGTGGCTCAGCCTGTAATCCTAGCACTTTGCGAGGCCGAGGTGAAAGGACTGCCTGAGCCTGGGGGTTCGAGACCAGCCTGGGCAACTTGGTGAGACCTCATCTCTACAAGAAATCAAAAAAATAAGCCGGGGATGGTGGTGCATGCCTGTAATTCCAGCTACTTGGAAGGCTGAGGTGGAAGGGTCACCTAAGCCCAGCAGGTCGAGGTTGCGGTGGCCGTGAGCCTGCCACTGCACTCCAGCCTGGGTAAGTGAGACTACAACTCAAAAGAAAAAAAGAAGTGATTAGGCAGCTAAAATGAGACCACTAGGGTGGCCCCTGATCCAGTGAGACTGGAGTCCTCATAAGAGGAAACGTGGACACACAATGAGACACCATGCACTCTGTGTTGGAAGAATGGATAAACAAAATGTGGTTTACTCATACAATGGAATATTATCCTCCACAGAGTCTTTGTGTTTGTGCACAAAGAAAAGACCACATGAGGACACAGCGAAAAGATAGCCATCTGCACGTCAAGGACAGGGACTTCAAGGGAGACCATGCCTGCCAGCACCTTGATCTGGCACTTCCAGACTCCAGCTCTGAGAAAAATTGATTTACGTTGTTTAAGTCATGTAGTGTGTGGCATTCTGCTGTGGGAGCCGGCAAACACCAATGTACCCTCCCTCTCCTTCTGTCTAAAATGCTGAATCTCACCCAATTTTCCAACTGCTTTATTAAGATATAATTCATATACGATTCACCTATTTAAAGTGTACAATTCGGCCGGGTGTGGTGGCTCACACCTATAATCCTAGCACTTTGGGAGACCGAGGTAAGAGGATTGCCTGAGCCCACAGGTTCGAGACCAGCCTGGGCAACTTAGTGAGACCTCATCTCTACAATAAATGAATGAATGAATGAATGAATGAATGAATGAAACTAGCCAGGCCTGGTAGTGCATGCCTGTAGTTCCAGCTACTTGGAAGGCTGAGGCAGAATCACCTGAGCCCAGCAGGTAGAGGCTGTGGTGGCCAGGAGCATGCCACTGCCCTCCAGCCTGACAGAATGAGACTCCAACTCAAAAAAAATAAATAAATAAAACAAAGCGTACAATCATTTTTATTATATTCACTGAAACACACACGTGCGCACACCCCCCCATACCCATTGGCAGTGACTCTCCCCTCTCTCTTCCCCAACCCTAAGCAAGCACCAGTCAGTTTTCTTTTTATCTCGATGGGTTAGCTAGACATCTCACGTAAATGGAATCTCACAAAAATGTGGCCTTTGGGGACTGGTTCCTTCCTCCCACTGCCATGTTTCCAAGGTCCATCCATTTTGTAACAGGTATCGATGCTACATTTGCTGTTACGGCCAAATAATATTCTTTTGCAAGGATAAATTCCATTTTGCTTATCCTTTCAATAGCTGATGAACATTTGGGTTGTTTCTATTTTCTTTCTTTTTTAAAGAAAGCAGGATTTATTAAGAGGACAGAAAAGCTCCCACAGTAGGAAGGGACCCGAGGGGGTTTCCTGTTTCCATTTTCTAAGCCCACCTAATTTTAAAAGTCTTAACTTATCCCAAAGCACGGGTGTTAGAGGTATACTCCTCCCACCCCTCAAATCCTAGGAGACAACAAGAAAATCATTTGGGTTGACAACCTGGTGCCAAATCACTACACAATAAGCATTAGCTGCTATTAGCTTGACTATTATGAAACATTGCCATACTTCCTTTGTATATACAGGGGGGACTCCCACAAAACAGAATTATTTTTGGCAGGCCCCTTGTAGTACAGGTTTCCCCTGCTTAGGCAAGTGTTCAAGAAACCTATCGGCATCAGTGTACCAGCCAGCAGGGTGAGAGGCTGCATTCAGCCTCAGCAAATTTTTTTTTGGAGATTCTTTCAAAGTGTTTGCTCATTGCATGGTCGGTGCCCACACCATGCTGAGTGTTCGGCAGGCTTTTTTTTTTTTTTTTTGAGTCGGAGTCTCACTCTGTCGCCCAGACTGGAGTGCGGCGACCACTCCCGGCCACCGCAGCCTCGACCTGCTGGGCTCCGGCGATCCTTCCGCCTCGGCCTTCCGAGTAGCTGGAACTACAGGCGCGCGATACCACACCCGGCTCATTTTTGATTTATTGTAGAGATGAGGTCTCGCCAAGTTGCCCAGACGGGTCTCGAACCTGGCAATCCACTCACCTCAGCCTCCCAAAGGCGCGGGATTACAGGCTGAGCCACCGAGCCCGGCTTTGTTCGGCAGTTTTTGACCAAAAATGGCAATGACCAGGTGGGAGATGGCTCACGCCTGTCATCCCAGCACTTTAGGAAAGGGAGGTGAGAGGACTGCCTGAATCCAGGGGTTCGAGACCAGCCTGGGCAACTTGGTGAGACCTCGTCTCTACAATAAATCAAAAAATTAGCCAGGCGTGGTGGTGGGTGCCTGTGGTTCCAGCTACTTGGAAGGCTAAGGTGGACTACCTGAGTCCAGAAACACTAAAAGGCATCAAAATTAATGAATTCAAAAACTGTTTTGAGGCTGGATTCGGTGGCTCAGCCTGTAATCCCAGCACTTTGGGAGGCCGAGGTGAGTGGATTGTCTGAGCCCGCGGGTTCGAGACCTGCCTGGGCAACTTGGCGAGACCTCATCTCTACAATAAATCAAAAATTAGCTGGGCGTGGTAGCACGTGCCTGTAGTTCCAGCTTCTTGGAAGGCTGAGGCAGAAGGATCGCCGGAGCCCAGAAGGTCGAGGTTGCGGTGGCCGGGAGCAGCCACTGAACTCCAGTCTGGGTGACAGAGTGAGACTCCAACTCAAAAAAAAAAAAAAAAAAAAACTGCTTTGAGCAGTGAAAAAACATCTCAGTGGGTGCATTGCATCAAACGGACAATACTTTGAGTGTGACTGAAGTTTAAACATGTAAGAATACGTAAATTTTTATAAATAAATTCCAGGGTTTTTTTTGGGTTCTCCCTCAGAGCACTAACTGAACCTTTCCGATCAGTTAATAAACCTTTACTGACTCTTAATATAGTAAGGCACCATGTCAGATCTAATTTTCAGTTAACATAGCAGGTGTCTACTCTTATAAATCTTAATCTATGTAGAATTTAAGTTCCTACTAAAAACATGTATGCTTTTTGACTCATTAAGAGAAGCTGATGGTAAAGGACATTTAAAAAGAAAGACTTGCCAGGCTTGGTGGCTCAGCCTGTCATCCCGTGCTTTGGGAGGCCGAAGTGAGTGGACTGCCTGAGCCCGCGGGTTCGAGACCCGCCTGGGCAGCGAGACCTCATCTCTACAATAAACCAAAAAATCAGCTGGGCGTGGTAGCGCGCGCCTGTAATTCCGGCTACTCGGAAGGTGGAGGCGGAAGGATTGCCGGAGCCCAGCAGGTCCAGGCTGCGGTGGTCGGGAGTGGCCACTGCACTCCAGTCTGGGTGACAGAGTGAGACTCTGACTCAAAATAAATAAATAAGTAAATAAAATTAAAAAGAAAGACTTTAGCCAGGTGTGGTAGTTCACACCTGTGATACCAGCACTTTGGGAGGCAGAGACGAGGACTGCCTGAGCCCACCCAGGGGTTTGAGCCCAGGGCTGCAGTGGCCGTGAGTGTGCCACTGCGCGGAAGGAAGGAAGGAAGGAAGGAAGGAAGGAAGGAAGGAAGGAAGACTGATGAATAAAAATGCTTCCCATGGCCTTATTTATAATAAACATTAGGAATAGCCAAAAAATGCAAAACTGTGTACATGAAATAATTAAGTGAACACCCACACAACGGAATGCTTTGTAATCATATATAATGTTTACTAAAGCTTTTCTTTAAAAAGGAAATGCTGATCTTATAACTTTAAAAGGTGGTGTAAACAATGGATAATCTGGACTATCTCAAAAAGTATAAAAGAATATTTATTAGAAAAAAAAAACTAGAATAAAAAGATTTCAGGTTGCAGGTTTAGTCCTGGATTACAATCAATTTCTGTACCATTCTTTTCTAAAATGAAAGAAATGCACTATTTCACTCTAAAATATAATATAGACCTGTCAAATGCAACCAGAGATGATAACATTAAGTAGTTATACCAACGATAAGGATGGTTTCATGGGGGGAAATAGGTGATTTCAATTCTATGCAAAAGACATTTGTTACGGAGAAACTGCCTGGAAAAGTCATAAAGTTCAACACAGAGTCAGCCAACTCTAAATCTTTTCTATAATAATTAAGTTAAGTGTTCTGAGGCAGGGACAAGAGTTCAGACTGTACCACACAGGTTCAGAGGCAAGACGGGGAAAACAGAAATAAACCAAGTTTGTGGATCAGTATCAGGACAGGAGAAGACAGGAGAGATGGGGGGATTTGTTGTTTTGACAGAGTCAATTCCACCATCCAAATGTCCAAATGCATTCAAACGTCCTTTTGTGCAAATAACAATAAGTTCCCTGCTTTAAAAAAATGGGCAGTGGCTGGGCCCCGTGGTTCAAGCCTGTAATCCCAGCACTTTGGGAGGCTGAGATGAGAGAATTGCCTGAGCTTAGGGGTTCGAGACCAGCCTGGGCAACTTGACAAGACCTCGTCTCTACAATACATAAAAAAGTAAGCCGGGCATGGTCATACCTGTAATTCCAGTTACTTGGAAGGCTGAGGTAGAAGGATGGCCTGAGCCCAGCAGGTCGAGGCTGCGATGGCCCTGAGTGTGCCACTGCACTCCAGCCTGGGCAACAGAGTGAGACTCCAACTCAAAAAAAAAAAAAAAAAAATGGGCAGTGTTCCAAAATTTCATTTGGAGCTAGCTGCCTGAAACTTGGAATGCATTTTATCCCAAATACAAATGAGCTTCCAAAGCCAGTCCACAAACGTCTCTTAACTCACATGCAGCTGAGATACTGTAAGTTTTCCATTCATTACAAGCAGCAGAGAACGATGTTATGGTAAGATTTGATCACACAGTAGCTTTAAAAGACCCAGACAACTGTTTCTTTCTGGAGTTCTGATGCTTAGGTCTTTGCCTGCTCACATTTCTCTGACAAGGGAAACCCCCGACTTTTCAATTCTATCTTTCCCACCCCCAATAAAGCTTTTATCTTAAAAGCTTGAGAGGCTGCTCTGTGGAATTGCTGCTTTCTCTTCCTGCAGGGTTTGGGGGTGGTGGGGGGTGTCAGGGAAAAGAACAGCTGTCCCAAAGCAGTCCGCAGACCTCTGTGCTCACTCTATCAGTTACAAAATGAGGGTTTTCTTCTGTCTTTTGCTTGCTCACTTACACCTCATGGTTAAAACAAACACACAACATCCCTCACACCTTATTTATAGCAATCAAGTATGGCTACACATCTCAGCCTGCAGGGTATGACTTTAGTAAGCCAGTACAGGAATAGAGCACATTTGCCTTGTCTCACTTATCTGGCTCTGCTCTCTATGGCAATAGTGTTTTCTTCTTGTTTTTTTTTTCAGTAAATTACCTATGAGGTGGTTCATCTCATGAATATATAGCTTCTCACCCTTCCAGACCAAAAAGGTTTCTAGAGAATAAGGATGTCTACCAGAAATAACCCAACTGTCACTGCTCAGTTCCAACCAACAAGCTTCAGTTCATCCAACATTGTGAAAACCAAAAACCTCAAAGGGTAGATGTCAGAGCTAAAGCTTTTACCAGAACTCTGAAACCTGAGTAAAATACTACTCAGGTTGCCCTGTGAGGTGGGTTTCAAGTACTAGGTCACAGACCCTGGAACTCTCCCAGGGGCCACCTTCACTGTCCCCACCCTTCAATGCCACATTCCTTTTGATACAGAGGGTGCCAAAAAAAAAACCATACACATTTTAAGAAAGGAAAAAACTGTTATTAAAATTGGAATGATCGGTCTATACCAACAACAAAGGATGAATACAAGTCATATTTGAGTTCTGCAGTTACAAGAGGTACTCAAAGTGCTTACCATCAGCTGGGCACTCATGCCTAATCCCAGCACTCTGGGAAGCAGAGGTGAGAGAACTGCCTGAGCCCGTGGGTTCGAGACCAACCATGGCCACTTGACAAGACCTCATCTCTACAATAAATCAAAAAAATTAGCCAGGTGTGGTGGCACGTGCCTATGGTTCCAGTTATTTGGAAGGCTGAGGTGGAAGAATCGTCTGAGTCCAGCAGGTAGAGGCTGCAGTGGCTGTGAGCGTGCTACCACAATCCAGTATGGGCAACAGAGTGAGACTCCGACTCAAAAAAAAAAAGTAGTTATCATCAGCATCCAGACACTTCCGATTACAGTGAACTAAAATATATAGATAACATCTCTTAAAATGTATACACATATTTTTGGCACCCCTGGTCTTTCTAACCTCATACCTCACCCAGTTTTAAAAGGTCAATCTAGGCCAGGTGCAGTGGCTCACGCCTACAATCTCAGCACTTTGGGAGGTTGAGGTGAGAGGACTGCCTGAGCCCACGGTTTCGAGACCAGCCTGGGTAACTTGGCAAGACCTCATCTCTACAATATATCAAAAAATTAGCTGGGCATGGTGGTGCATGCCTGTAGTTCCAGCTACTTGGAAGGTTGAGGCAGAAGGATTGCCTGAGCCCAGCAGGTTGAGGCTGCGGTGGCCGGGAGTATGCCACCACATTCCAGTCTGGGCGACAGAGTGAGACTCCAACTCAAAAAAAAATAAATAAATAAATTGAAAGTGAGTATTTTTTAAATCCTGAGGTCAGGGCCTGTCACAAAGTAAGTGCTCTTACTCATAAAATAAACGAGGACATGTATGCACACTGTTATTACATACTCATCCCTTCTGTCATTCAGAAGCCTTTCTTCCAGAAAGTGTAACACCAGATGCAGAGAGTGCAACACACGAATGCACCCGACTACCGTTTCATTTGAGATATGAAGAAATGGAGGAAATTAACATCAGAGACATAAAGCAACATGCCTAGGGATACATCATAATTAAACCCCAGAGCTGAGCCAAGACTCCCATGGAGACTGTCTCATCAGCAGGTTATTCATTCCTGAATGCTACGTGTCCAGCTCACACACCCCCTGCAGGCACAGGAGTCCAGCAGACTGCCACGCCCAGAAGTGACAAGAATACCTTACAGCATTTGAACTGCACAGTACATTTTAACACTGCTCCCGCTCGGTGTCTCGTTTAACCTCCCAAGAGCCAACAAGGTATCGTTTTGCTTCCACAATTGATGTGAAATGAACAGACCCATCGAGAGACAAAGCTCAGCTCCACTGAATCCAACCCAGAAGAAGTCTGTTTTCACCACCATATTGCCTCATCAGGGCCCCAAATCAACCAAGCAGGAAATGGTCTGACCGATATCACCTTTTCACCTTCATCTTCCTCCTCCCTCCGAGAGGGCCAGAGCAATCTTGTCCCCAACTGCTCCCGAAAGCACGCTCATCTGAAGAAAGACCTGCCCCTGCTTTTGTTTTAGCTCTTTCATTTTGTATCGTGTTTTCTTAAAAACCAGAAAAACGTGGATTAAGTAGTCAGAGCGTAAAGAGAAATGCATCTTAATCAAGAAACAAGAAAGTCATCCACTGTGGAGTCAAGCGAGATCTTGTAAAGAACAGCCCCATTCTCCTGGGACCCTCCGAACATTCTACGTGGACCACCCGAAGTCCTCCTTCACCCATCCCCTCTGCAGGACAGGGCCTTTGGCACAGTCACCTGTGCCCACCTGTGCATTGCATTAATTACTGCAATCCCAGAGCACTGCGTCTACTTTTCTTTGCTATCTATTATTGTAAGATAAGTTAAAAGAAACTAAAGGTCACAGGCAACGCTAGTTTTTCAGGAGCCTCTGCTCCCTGATCTTCCAACAAGCTCTTAGAAATCAGCTTATGGATTGGCAGTTGAGGGAAACTGCCAGGGGAGGGAGGGGTACACCTCATCAACAAGGGTGTATCTGCATCCTGAACATTCGTAGACCTAACCCTGGATTGCACCTCACTCACATCTTTAAAATAAAAAGAAAAAAAGAAGTCAACTTATTTGAAATTAGACACTTACAAACCATAAATCTGTATTTGGTGGAAACCAGGTAGGTGGTGACAAGATCATCTCTAAAAGTTGCAGCCAGCTCTTTTTAAAAAAAAAAAAAAAATTTTATCCCATACTTGTCTTTTAGGCTATTTCTTTTAGGCAAAAAAAAGAAAAAGGGGTAAAAAAGTTTCTCAGCCTCAGCACTAACGGCATTCAGTCCAGATAACGCCTCATCGTGTGGGGTTGTCCAGTATATTGTAATAATTTAGCAGCATCTTCTGGTGTCACGACACTAGATGCCCTCTGCCCCATGGCATGATAACTAAAAACGCCTCTCAACTTTGCCCAGTGTCTCCTGAGACACAAAACTGCCCCCAGTCGAGAACCACTGTTTTAAACAGATTGTTCCAAGAAACCCAAAAATGGATCTCCACAGTCAGGTCAAAGGTAAGAAATAATCCAGCTTTGCATTGTAGGTGAAGGTTAGACGTGAAGCAACCTGGAAGCACTCCCCCTGGGCAAAGGATCCCAAACCTGGCTCACAGTCAGAAGCACCTGGGAGCTTTTCAGAGCACACATTCCTGGGCCTGCCCTATCCTTCTGACTGAGAAGCTCTGTGAGGATGCTTGGAATTTAATCTTGAAAAATAAATCCCTGGAAGAGATCCACAAACAAATATTGAACTGTAGTTAATGACATGAACACTCAGTGCTTAGGACCGAAGTGTACTGATGTCTATCATACACTCTGAAATGTTTCCAAAAAAATAAAAAAGATAGATAGATACAGAAACGGATCCATCCATCCATGCGCGAGAGAGGGCCCAGATACACAATAAATCAAGTATGGTCACCTCCAAGGATCAGTGGGATTTGAAAACCACTGAAACAGGAGTTCCAACTCCTGCCTGGGTTGAAGGACTCAGGCTTATCTCGCTGGACTCTCACTTTACCCATTATGCAATTACCCAAAGGTAACACAAGAATTTCAAGAAAATGGATCCAAACCTCCAACAGGATTTTTTGTAAGTCGGCTGGCTCTCTTCCCTCTGTGGTCCTGCTACTACTTGCCGCAGATCCTAATATTCCACTAAAAGAAAACAAAATGTATCACCTTGCCTAGTTTGGTTCTGGTTTTTCTTGTTAATAGCCCCAAGCTGAGCCAGAGTCCTTCACAGGCCACGAAAGTATTTTCACCCTTTACTGTACCCAACTTTAGATAGGAAAGTATTCCATTATATATTACGAATAAAGGGTTTGCTCTTCATGTGACATCAGCTACCCGCGCCACCTTCCCAGATTAGCTTATACAACTCGAATTACTAACACCCTGCCACAGTCTGGCTTAGCCCCAAAATACAACACCTTCAAGCTTGCATATCTGTGGGCTTCTCAACTTATCAAAAAGTCCTGACCACAAAAAAAAGACAGGCAACATTTCCAGAGAACCTCAGATCAAGCAGTTGAGGAAAACACTCTTCAGGACTCTAGTTCACTATGTTTATCAGGTGGCATAAGCATTTCTCTTGATGCCAACGATGGTTATTTTCCATAGTGCTTTGTGCCAACCTAATGATTACTTTGTGCTGCTAAACCAGAGGAAAGTCCATAACAAAACACATGATCTCCGGCGATCACAGAAAAAAAAAAAGTTCTTAAAACTAATTTTCTTTTGCTCTCTAGGACAGAAAGTCCCTGCTGCTACAATGCCCTCTGGTCCTCAAATCCTACCATAAATTGGATCTACCCAAAGCATAGTCCCTCTCAAGAGAATGGTGGGTAAGATGAATCCATAACAGAAGTATCAGATATGTACAGAGTTATATTATTATCATTTTGACCTAACAACTACTGTCCATCTGAGTCTTCACCTATGGAGAAGTTTCTCTCATCTCTACACTCCCGAATCATCACTGCCTCTTTCAAATTTTCCACTGTTGTCTTCCTTTGAGCCATTCATCTTTTACATATTAAAACATTGACATCAAAGTCAGGCACGGTGGCTCACACCTACAATCCTAGTTACTTTGGGAGGTGGAGGCGAGAGGACTGCCTAAGCTCAGGGCGTTGAGACCAGCCTGGGCAACCGGGCAAGACCTCATCTCTACAATAAATCAAAAAATTAGCCTGGCGTGGTGGTGTGCACCTGTAGTTCCAGCTACTTGGCAGGCTGAGGCAGAAGGATCACCTGAGTCCAGCAGGTCGAGGCTGCAGTGGCCGTTGAGTGTGCCACTGCACTCCGACCGGGGTGGCAGAGTGAGACTCCTACTCAAAAAACAAAACCAAAAAATGTTGACAGCCAACCCTGTGCCCAGAAGAAGCCACTGTATCTTCTCTTCCAGTTCCCTGCCATTTGGGCTTAATCTCCCTGCCCACCAGCCCCCTGCAAATACTAATCTACATTTTGTCTCTCCATTTGCCTCTTCTGGACACTTCAAATAAACGTGTGGCCTTTTGAATCTGACTTCTTTCACCTACCACACGTTTTCAAGGTTCACCCATGTTACAGCATTTACCTAAACTTCTATTTATCTAAACCATTTTTTTTTCCCTCGAGTTAACCAGAGAGACAATCATGTGTTTTATTCTTCAAAACAGATTATCCGTCCCTACTTTGGGATTATATATTCAACTTTAGCAACTCGCACCACTTATCACGCAGGTGTTTTTGATAACCTCAAATTACCCAAGATCATCTCTATGGCTTTTTTCCTTCCTTGTTGTGTATTAGCATGATTTGGGGAGGATAAGAGCAAAATGACAGAATACAGAAGTGTTGAGAATGGGAGGAAACATCTGGTATGTCCAACACCGATGGAAACTTAAGATCGCGTATTAGGCAAGAGATGCACTGGTGGCCCTGTGGTTCACTACCCCTAACTAATCTCCTTCTCTCAGGAAAGGAGGAAGGTGCCTACTCTTGTTTCCTCAATCTTGTGACATCAGCAGTCAAGTGGACAGGGAAAATCCGGGGTTGATTTAGGAATTCTACACAAGTACAAAATGCCCCAAGTTTGCACAAGCCAGACAGGTCAGCTTAATACACTGCATTACTAATACCTTGGTTGTATCTCGATCTGCTCTTTTCTACATATTATTTTTAAATAGCGCTTTTAGTGAGGTTTAATTCATAAAGTCTACTCTTTTAAAATGTACAATTCGCTGGGCGCAGTGGCTCACGCCTGTATTCCCAGCACTTTGGGTGGCGGAGTTGAGAGGACTGCCTGAGCCCAAGGGTTTGAGATCAGCCTAGGCAACTTGGCAAGACCTCATCTCCACATTACATCAAAAAATTAGCCAGGCATGGTGGTGTACCCGTGACGTTCCAGCGACTTGGAAGACTGAGGCAGATGGGTCACCTGAGTCCAGCAGATTGAGGCTGCTGCAGTAGCCGTGAACCTGCCACTGCACTCCAGCCTGGATAACAGAGTGATACTCCAACTCAAAAAAAATTAAAAAATAAAAATGGAGCCGGGCTCGGTGGCTCACACTGTAATCCCGCGCCTTTGGGAGGCTGAGGTGAGTGGATTGCCTGAGCTCGTGGGTTCGAGACCCGCCTGAGCAGCGAGACCTCAACTCTACAATAAATCAAAATGAGCCAGGCATGGTAGCACGCCTGTAGTTCCAGTTACTCGGAAGGCTGAGGCGGAAGGATCGCCGGAGCCCAGCAGGTCGAGGCTGCGGTGGCCGGGAGCGGCCACTGCACTCCAGTCTGGGCAACAGAGTGAGACTCCAACTCAAAAAATAAAAATAAAAATAAATAAATAAATAAAAATGAACTGCACAATTCATTGATAGTCAATACAATCCCAAAACTATGCATCCATCACCATTAGCTAATCCCAGAGCATTTTCATCACCCCAAAAGAAACTCCACACCCATTGCAATTATACCCTGTTCTCCCCTCCCACTAGCCTCCTGCAAAAATTAATCTACTTTTTATCTCTACGTGTGCTTCTTCTGGACATTCCAAATAAACATGTGGCCTTTTTAATCTGATTTCTTTCACCTACCATATGTTTTCAAGGTTCAACCATGTTGCAGCGTTTATCTAAACTTCATGCTTTAGTGGCAGATCAATATTCCACTGTATGGCTATACATATTGTTTACCCATGTATGTCCTAGCACCCCCATCAAAAAAACAGCTGACCATAAATGTAAGAGTCTGTTTCTGGACTCTCAATTCTATTCCACTGATCTCTGTGGCTATCCTTATAGTAGTACCACACTGTCTTGATGACTATAGCTTTGGATTATGTTTTAAAATTGAAAAGTGTGTGTCCTCCAAGTTTGTTCTTCTTTTACAAGATTGTTTTGGCTATTCTGGGTCATTTCCATATGAATTTCAAAATTAGGTTTTTAATTTCTGCCCCAAAAAAGCCAGTTGGGATTTTATAGGTATTATATTTCACCTGTATATCAATTTGGGGAGTATTAGTCATCTTTAAAATGTAAGTTTTCTAATCCATGAATATGAAATGTCCTTTTATTTATTTAGGTCTTCTTTACTTTTTTCAACAATGTTTCATAGTTTGTGTAAAAGTCATACACTTCTTTTGTTAAACTGATTCTGAAGTATTTTATTCTTTTTGATACTATTATATATGGAATTGCTTTATTAATTTCATTTCTGGATTTTTCATTGCTCTTGTAGTATATGCAATCTTGCTGAATTCATTTATTAGTCCAAATGTTTTTGTGTGACTAGATTCTGTAGAATTTTCTACATACAAGATCCACATCAAGTGTTAACTAGAGATAGTTTTACTTCTTTTCCAATCTTGATGCCTTTTATTTTTTTCACTAATCGTCCTAGCTTGAATCTCCAAGTCCTAGCTTGAATCTCCAAAAGTGGTGTGAATAACCACCCTTGTCTTACTCCTGATCTTAGGGGAAAGCATTCAGATTTTCATCATTAAGTATCATATTAATTGTGGGTTCTTCCTAGATGGTCTTTATCAAATTGTGGCAGTTTCTTTCTATTCTTAGATTGTTTTCATCAGGAAAAAGTATTGAATGTTGTCAGATGCTTTTTTTCTACATCTTCTGAGATGATCATGTGGTTTTCGTCTTTCATTCTATAAATATTACATTGAGTGGTTTTGGATGGCAAGACAAATGTTTCTTCCTGGGATGAATTCCACTTTGTCATGGGGTACAATCTTTTATTTTATGTAGCTAAATTCAACTTGCCAGCATTACACTGGCGATTTTTGCATCTATATTCATGAGGAATACTGTTCTAAAGTTTTCTTGTGATGTCTTTGTCTGGTTTGGGTATCTGATAAATACTGGCTTCATAGAATGAATTGGGAAGTGCTGTCTACCTATTTTTTCAAAGAATTTATAACACTTGATAGAATGCACCCTGTGAATTCATCCAGTAAATCATCTGGGCCCAGTGTTTTCTTTGGGGGAAGTTGTTGCATTACTAATTCAATCTCTTATTATTGGCCTATTCAATTTTTAAAATTACTTTTTAGTCAGTTATAGTAATTTTATATATGTGAATTTGTCCATTTCACCTAGGTTATCTAATCTGTTGACATACTTCACCTGAATTATCTAATTTGTTGGCGTATAATTTTTCATAGTAGACTTCCTTTCTGCTCCTTTACCTCTTTCTTCTTCTTCTGAGACTCCCATTATGAATATGCTTGATGATGTCACACAGGTCTCTAAGTTTCTGTTTACTTTTCTATTCTTTTCTTTTTGTTCCTCAGATCGTACTATCGCAACTGACCTGTGTTCAAGTTCACTGATTCTTTCTTCTGCCAGGTCGTATCTGCAGTAGACCCCCTCTAGTAAATTCTTCATTTCAGTTACTATAGTTTTCCACTTCAGAATTTCTATTTTTTTTTTTTTAATCTCTACCTCTGCTCACATTCTATATTTGGTGATAGATACACCATTTCATATTTTCATTTAATTCTTTGATATGCTTTTATTGAAAGTTATTTGAAACCGGGCTCAGTGGCTCAGCCTGTAATCCCGCGCCTTTGGAAGGCTGAGGTGAGTGGATTGCCTGAGCCCGCGGGTTCGAGACCTGCCAAGGCAACTTGGCGAGACCTCATCTCTGCAATAAATCAAAAATCAGCCAGGCGTGGTAGTGTGCACCTGTAATTCCAGCTATTCGGAAGGCTGAGGTGGAAGGATCGCCGGAGCCCAGTGGGTCAAGGTTGGAGTGGCCAGGAGTGGCCACTGCACTCCAGTCTGGGCGACGGAGTGAAACTCCAACTAAAAAAAACAAATGAAAAAAAAGAAAATTATTTGAACATAACTTTTTCTTTTGAGTTGGAGTCTCACTCTGTCACCCAGGCTGGAGTGCAGTGGTACGCTCACAGCCACTGCAGCCTTGACCTACTGGCCTCAGGCGATCCTTCCACCGTGACCTTCCAGGCAACTGGAACTACAGGAGTGCACCACCGCACTCAGCTAATTGTTTGATTTGTTGTAGAGACAAGGTCTTACCAAGTTGCCTAGGCTGGTCTTGACCCCTGGGTTCAGAAAATCCTCTCGCCTCCACTACCCAAAGTGCTGGGATTACAGGCATGAGCCACTGCGCCAGGCCTGAACATAACTTTCACAGCTAACTTAAGTTTTACTTATTATGCCCAACATCTGAGTTTTCTCACAACCAGTTTGTATTAACTAGTCTCCCCACCCCCCAGTGTATGCACCATATTTTCCTGTCTTCTAATTTTCTATCAAAAACTAAAAATTTTTTAATTACTAGTTTTCTTAATTTGTATGCCAATTCTGAAATTCAGATTTCTCCCCCTACTCCAGGGTTTGTTTTATTGCTGTGTGTTTAGTGACTTTCCTGAACTAATTGTAGCAAGTCTGTAGCTTTTTTGTCATGTATGGCCACTGAAGTATCTGCTTAGTTTAGTGGCTTGCTAATGGCTGGACAGAGATGTCTTTAAATGCCTTGAACTAATACATTTCCCAGTCTTCACCAAGAATGTGTGTGTGTGTGTGTGTGTGTGTGTGTGTGTGCGCGCGCGCGCGCGCGCGCACGCGCATACACTGGGGTATGCCCTCAACCATCTTATAACTCTACCTTAGTCATCAATTCCTGCTTGCATAAAGCCTCAAGGTCAGTCACAGGGGAGAACTTAGGGTCTTCTCAGATTTTTCATAGGCACACTCAGAGCCTTCTAGATTCCCAGGAATATGCTGGAGCTTTTCAAAGTCCTCAATGAACATTTCATTCCCCATTTCTTTCTCTTAATTTTTTTGGTCAGTCATTTGTTGGCCTCAAATAGCAACAACACCTCAGGCAGCTGTGATTAAACAATTACTGCTAATTGTTTTCAACAAATGCTCAGTGGATAAAGCTGTTTGCACACAATCAGATGAATCAGGTCAAATAAAGATGAGGCCTCAGAAATGAGCCTTTAAGCAAGTTGCCAAACAAGTTAAAAAGTGATGTTTCCTTGAGAATAGTCCTTTTAGGGAGCTCCAGGTCTTTTCTGCCTCATCCAATGGCTGCCAGATTGCTGGTTTTCACAGTTGCTATGGTTGTGAGGCTGTTGGCTTTCTAGGCCACCACAGAGTTGGGGAGGATGTAAACAGGATTAGGGTAAGTTTAAACACCAAAAGGAACATAGTTCCTATTGAGATACCAATGTTTTTCTTCAATAATCATTCCTTAGACTGTTCCAAGTCTTTAACTAAATTCCCATAGTTCTGAAAAACTTGATAGTAATGGTTTTGCTAGTGTTCTTGTCACTTTTATGGAATAGATTTTCAAATGTCCTTACTCCACTATCCAGAATTCCAAGGCTCTTATTGGTATTTCTGCATGAAATTTTCGTGGGATATTTACGATTATTTTAAACTCAGTATCACTGTCACTCAGTATTTCAGCATTACACCTCTTATCCGTGTCCCAAGAAATTGCTGCTTTTTTAAACAACAGAAGCAGTTCAAAAAGGATCTAGAAAATTCACACACTTTCCAGGGGAAATCCAGGGGAATCCCTAGGACTGCTTCTGGAAACCAAGCTAACAAAGAGAAAAATGATTAGAATGTGAAATAGATTAAAAGTCACACGTTTCCCACATTACTAAATTCACATTAGCTTCAACATCTGAAAGCTGGTTCCTGGTGAGATGACCTCAATTCAATCCTAACATTGCTGGTGCTGTTACTTGAAAGGTCATGGAAATAAAGACTTCAACAAGAGCACTCATCACACTGTTAACACTTGCGAGAAAGGGCATGAGTAGCCCAGTCACACCTTCTGATAAATTATTCTAGAGGAGCATGTGTAGCAGGGAGAACACATCCTTTCAAAAAGAGAATGGAAGACCCAGAGACTCTGCTTTGCTCTCCCATTGGCAGAGTACCTCACCCATTGAGGGTCGAAGCTGGGCTGTGGCCACCCACCTCTCCATCTCCTGCAGGGCAATCTTGTCCAAACGGATAATGCCTAACACACGACGGTAATTTAGAGAATGTGCTTCGTTTCTTCTGCGAGGGGCCCAGAATCGTATTCATCCTGGCTTCATGCAGTTCTCCCATTTTGCAAGTAATGACCATTGATCCATCTGCTGAGACTAAATGCAAATCATGATGGAGAACAGGGACAGAAACAGTTCTGTTCTTCATGTCTGAGGATCCCGTAGCCCGGCTGCCAAACAGAGCAGTCCCATTTCGCCTTCAGGAAGCTCCACGCCCCCAAGCCCAATTCCCCACCTTGACACAGCCAGCTGTCATCTGAGATCCTTGCATTCCCAGGCCAGCTAAGACGTGCCAGCTTTCCAGATCACCTCATCTCACCTCCCATCTGCACAAGAACACTGCACAACATTCCTTTCTCTGGCTTTCACTCTGC